>JARHVA010002511.1:597500-1197500 GCA_037957365.1 Torreya grandis | reverse complement strand
GGGGTCCTCTACAGTCTACGTGTCATCTAGCAACTCGCTTGACTTCTTTCATTGAACCGCTCCTTTTGAACCCACATGTTGAACCAATGCTTTGAACTAAGACGTTGAACCAAATTTTGGTTCAACAGTTCAAAGCCGATGAATTAACACGTTGAACTAATTAATTGAACTCCTTTGCTTGAATGTTGAACCATTTGACATTGAACCTTGTGAATTTCGTAGATGAACCAATCCTGAAAATATGACTGGGTGCTGGAAACTTGTCCTTTTGAGAGCTTGCCAAAGGAAAATAATGCATTCTTCCTTCCTTGGCTAGAGATGATAATTTCTTAAGTGGCAAAAAATCTAACTCGTGGAAGATTTGTCAACAGTTAGTTAAATATTGTAAAGGGAATATATAGTCAAAATAAATTTGTAAATAAGATGTGATTTTTTTGATAATTTTGTAAGAGGGTGTTTTTGTTGAAAAAATATTGTAAGAGAGATATAAGAATATTTAGACATTTTTTTTAAAATCACTATTATTTGTAAATGAATGTGATTTAATTGGAAATAGACATCAAATATATTTTTCACATTTGGGTGGGGGGTGGGAATTCTATGCAAGGAGAACATTAAACATCGAATACAATTTAGAAGATAGTTACAACCAAATAATGAGGATGGTCATGTGCTTGATCTAGAAAGACATTTTTTTAACATTTTCTCCCATGTGACCAGTAGGGAGGAATGTTAGGATTAATCCTCATATTAGTGCTTAGGATTTAAATGCTTCACATTTTAATTAGTGTGTGTGGAAAATAATAAATGGAGTAAATAATGTAAGTGATTATTATGTGATTAATAATCACATTAATATAGGATTTTGTAGAAGATAATTTTATGAGAGATTTAGGGGATAAAATGAAAAATTGTGGGAAATAATAAGATGAGATTTGACTCCCTAAATCTAGGAGATTAATTCTCTATATATTGGACTTTATCTTATTCTCTAAATGAATAAATTATGATTAACCAAATTTGTGTTGTGCATATTTGAACCATAAAATATTCAGCATTATGGGGTAATTCCTAACAATCATATACAATCCATTAACCACTTAATAGACAAAAACATTATAATGATCATGTAATAAATAGTCCTAAGTAAGACAACAATGTCATTCACCTAAAAAACTAAACACGTATATCAGAGTCATTAACACAACTTTATTGATTCATTCTTAACATTACATACTCGTACTTGATTTACAAGGCACTCTTGGTGCTCATAATATGGTATGTGCATGGAGTTAGGGGACAATTATGTTTACATACCATATAATGTGTACACGTTATTAACATTATGGCTCAAAAAATATCAATCCATAAGATGTACATGTTATAAAAATGCGTACATGTTATGGTAACATGTATACATTATAGTAATGAATACACATTGTTATAATATGTACACATTAGCTATTTGATTTTTTAAAAAAAAACCCACAACTTAACACTCTACTTACCATTTTTACAACTCCTAAGTGTTATTTTGAAATCGTGTTTCTCCTCCAAAGACCTCAAAACTTGACAAAAGTCCGCTGGAAAGATCAACATGGCCTGAACTTCAAAATGTTTCCATGTAAGTGAGGTAAGTGATCGAAAACTACACCTATTAACCTTGTATTTTACCATTTTTTTGTTATTTACATTGTTTAATTTATAACTTGTTTGTTTGAAATAGACCAATCCACTACAAGAGACCATAACCATCCTCCTAACCCTCTACCTAACCCTCCTTTTCCTATGGCTAACCCTCCACCTGACCTTCCTAATCTTTTGGATAACCCTCCACCTAACCCCCTAATCCTCTGGCTAACCCTCCACCTGACCCCCTAATCCTCTAGCTAACCCTCCACCTAAACCTCCTAATCTTTTATCTAACTCTCCACCTAACCCTCCTAGCCCTCATATTCATCCACCTATCCCTCCTATAATTCCACAAGATCCCCTAATAATAGGATCTAGCTTCACAAATTGTGGGAAAAAAATTTAATTTGAGTAATTAATAAGGAGAATAAGGGATTCCACACCCATCAACACACACCACACCTATCTAGTTAATAACCTAGATTTTAAATTAGGTCAAGTTGACTTGATAACAAGTCAAATTGATAGATGGGAATCATATCAATATAATTGTAGGGCTTATGTTGAAAAATTATTAACATGTGAGGTCAAAAACAAAGAAATATCAAAATCATCCATTTGTGCATTATTCATTGACCTAGCCACCAATGCACCATTTTCAGTAATTGTTAAATGCTTCCCAATCCATAGGTGCTAACACAATTTTATCAAAGCCAAATTTTGAGATTGATGGTGGATTGTGTTTGATTATCCATCATATAAAAACCATGAGGTCTCATTTTATTTTTTAGGAAACTCTACTATGAGTTTATACTCAATGAGATTTCAAAATTTTTGACTATGGTGAGTTTCAGGGCTGAGAGAAAGGGTCTACCTAGGATAAAATAGGTACATGTCATACACCTAATTGACTTAAAAGGATCCCTACCCAAAATACACTTCATATTGAGATCCCATGTATGGTGAAGGAAGTCATGAGATAGACACTTTGAATGTACTTAGTGTACTTAGTAGTACACTTGTTTAACATATGAGTAAGATTTTAGAGACTAATGTTGGAGATACACAACCTAGTGTGCATATCCAACCCCATCCTTACATATATTATAGATATATACATACTATACTTTCTAATGATGATGATGTTAGTGGTTCAGAGGGGTTGGATGATATAATATTGAGTGAAGAGTTTTTGGCATTTACATTTGGTGTGTAATCATCAGCCACTACATAGATGTATCTTTTATATAAATGTCATGTCAAATTTAAGATATATTTATAAATTTAAAATCTAAAAATTAATTTACATAGAAAATGAATAATACATATGTAATTTTTTATGTTCCATGAGGATATAGTTCCTTCATCATCACAATCCATGTTTGTAGGATTTGATCTTACGCAGCCATTATTTACATATACAGAGCTAGTTGTTGGCCCATCCACTACTGCATCTACCTATGTTAACATGACACATTTTAATTATACAAAAGCAAAATTTTGAGTTAATCTTACACTCTTATTTTAATTTAAAGGAGAAAAAATTGTTAAATATCTTTGATACTTTATAGAAAACCAAGTGAAACATTGTTTATTCAGTTGATGTCTTAAGTAGACACTCCTCCATCACTGTAAGTGGATATAGTTGTTGGCCCATCCATTTTTGTATCTACCTATGACATGTTTTAACTATGAAGAAGTAAAATTTTGAGTTAATATTATACTCTTGGTTTAATAAAGGAGAAAAAAATCCATTTATATTTGATACTTTATAGAAAACTAAGTGAGACCTTATTTTTTCAGTTGATGTCTTGTGTAGACACTCCTCCATCACTACTATTGGAGACAAACATAGGCATTTCTGTAGTAATTTCATCAGCATAGGTCCTCATAGAGGTACTTATTAACTTGTAATTTTGAATAATTTTACTACATACTTTCCCAAAAAATATATCTTATGTGAATGTATTGTGTATTTAGGGTTGTCCCATGACATCTAATATTCCCATTGAGATGATTAGTATGTAAAATTCTCATGTTTCTCCCACATTTTAGATGCCTATTCATGTAACTCAACCTACCACTAAACCAATCAAGTATCAAAATTAGAATGAGTGAGACCACAAGATTGCAGTAAGTACATGTTTAAATATTTTTCATTCTATTTTAAAATTAATTTCTTAACTTTTTTGCACCATTTTATGTTAATTTTCTAATAATACTTCTATTTGAATAGGTTTAGTTAAAAGTGTTCTATGAGCATCGGACCCATAGTTAAACATTAGAGTAATCCAAGGCATTTAAGGGATCTTCATCTACTAGCATGACATCCCAAGGATGGTCTTCTTTGAGGAAGGAAAAGAGAGGGAGGCTATTTGATGATTAGCTCATGTCTTACATGATGTACTTTTTTTATGCCTATATGATATTGTATGTATTTTTTGTATGCCTATATGGGAATATATGTATTATTGACATTGTACATGTGCCTATATGGCATTCATCTGACATTCTATTAGATTTTTATTTTGTAAGAATTTATGGATTTTATTATTATATTGTAAAACTAATTTATGAGAAATGAGGTTTTTTTACTTCCATTATCAATAATGAAATCTAATATTTGACCATTGATCCACATTTGATAATTTAGGTGATTTGATAATTTTAAATGATTTAAAGTCATGTGATAGTGGGAATAATATAATTGGTCATATTATATGCAAAATAATACTAATGATATTTTTCACTATGAATTTTGTATGATTTTTTAATTTTAATTTTATTTGACTAGATTGTGGAAAAAATTATAGTTCTTATCTCCTTCATTTAGCCAATTCTCCCTTGAATTCTATTTCCAAAATAAATCTTATTTGGAATGGATTTGTTTAAGTTTAGACATTAATTCATTATTTTTGAGGTATGATTCTCTATCCATACCTGACTCAAGAACCTCCTCATTTAAACAACTTAGTTTAACTTACACCCATATTTTTTCATAAAAATATTTTTTAAATTATGCCAATCACATTCTTATGGTGATGTAGGAGCATCAGAATATGAACCATTTCAATAATGTAGATATGTTAAATTTGTACTTGTTCATAGTCTTGTAGGATACTAGTGATATTTTCAAAGATAATAATAATCGTTAGATGCTTCAATTATATTTTCATAGGTAAATTTAACAATAGTTTGGGTTTCCCTCTGAAAAGGGAATATTTGAAATATTATATAATGTTGTAAGGGGTATAACTCATTGTAGAAAACATTTAAATACACATCATGATCACAAGGGACTATTATCTCATTAAAAATGTATATTCACTCTAGGTAAATGTAAATCATTCTATGATACTCATCTAAAAGCTTTATCCTACATTGAAGACATGTTTTAGCATGTAAGGATAAGAGGGAAATATCTTGGAAAAGCTACTATGTTTAGAATGGTTATTATAAGAAGAAAAACATTAAATCAAGGATATTAATAAATCAAGGAAAACATTTATAAATTTTTAAGCATGAAGTATTAGAAGATAGAAGAGGAGACTAAGACGAAATAAGGCCTTTAGGCGTGTATTGTCTTGGCAGTCTATAGGATTGTAGGTGTATGTATGAATTTTGATTAATAAAATGAGGATATTGTTTTTAAATAATCCTTTAAAATTTTAAAATGTGTGACATATTTCATGTCCTCTTTATTTTTATTATATGTTTCAAGGGTTTGCAAGCTTTGAATTATTGATAGTCTATCATTAAGAGTTTTTGATGTGTGTATGTAAAGATCATCATTTTCTTACATGGATATAAAGGATTGTGGGTTGGATACTTGTTTTAGTTAATTTATAAGCTTAAATTAAGGTTTAATTATTTATATAAGTATTTTATAACCAATTTTATGTTCTTGTATTACAAATGCTTCAAAAACCTATGTTTATGTGTACATAATCATATACAGTCGGCTAGAAACATATGCAAACAAATGCCTGAGATCAATTATCAATTTATGAAGGTAAGATAAGGTTATTGGGTCTTTAATATAGGTTTAATTTTTATATAAAAATAAAATATCTTTAATAACCATCATTAACAAGCTCTTAACTCTATATGAATAGTGAAAACCATAGGCAAGAATTTCTTACAGAGAAAGACCCATAACTAAATATTTAACCTATGAAACCTTTTTAAAACTTCTAGGAAGTTGATATAAGGTGTTTGGGAACTAATATAGGTTTTTTAAAGCTTATTTGAATTTTATAAATTTAGTTACAGTTGATTATGTGCAGGATTACCTTTAGGAAGTCATCGAGAAGAGTCCAAAAGGGAATAATTCAATTGTTTTGTCTTGTTATTTGGATCAAATATTTGTATGAAGATTTTTTAATGTTGTGTGATCACTAATTTTTTTTAATAGATAATCAAAATCAACAGATAGTTTAATCAATCCCAATTTACTTCAAGATGGTAAAGCTAAGCCTACGTAGACCTAAAAGAGCAGAGTTATTATTAAGATAATATTTTGGGAAACCAATAGAAAATATATTGGTTTCTCACCATTATAGGAAATATATATCCATAAAATATGTCATTTAGTGGGGTTTTTAGAGGAAACTAGAATAATAAACATCTTTTTTAAGACTTAAAAATCCTACACACAGTCTTGTAATATTTTTTTAGGACTTAGTCAAGTTTTCTTGGTCATTTAGAGATCTAATTAGTGTTTTAAACTTTTGTAAAAGCCTTAATAACTCAATATCATTGTATTGATAATTTCATAGGCATTTTGAGGTGATAAAGTTAAGAATAACAAGGTTAAATTTATAGATTATCTAAAGTGGAAAACTTCTAAATAGATCCAATAGAAGATTGAGTGAATTATATGATCCTTCTTGACATAAATTTGTGGTAAAAAAGGGATCTATACTGAAGGATCAAATTGATGAATGAGATAGAAGCTAGGTAAAACTATGGTATTGATATAAATAAGAAACCTTCATTAATATTTTAAATAGATTGATGTTGGAGGACTAATATAATGGAAATGTAGACCTAAAATGGATGTAATTCTAATTTGAATTAAAATGGTTTATAAATAGCCATAATAAAAGTATAAGAGGATAACAAGATATAATTAAAGTGGGTAATGGGCTATATATCATCATGATGGGTCTAATGGAGAATAAATTATTCTTGAATGGTGAATCTAAGTAAATAAAAAAGGGTATGAGTCAAAGTATCCTAGGATAGTGCTTGAAAAGTATGAGATTGTCATCAGATGGAAATATCCAAAAATCTCTATCACCAGTTCATGAAACTATACCCATACCCTTAACAATTTATGTGTAAAAATTGACTTTGAGTTCTCTGATTTCTTAACCATTTTGGTCACTATCAATACTCTATCCATGGCCTCTACTAGAATTTATTATCCTCTTTTATATATCCACTTATATTGGTCTCTTAGAGACCAATGAGACTTATCCTCATATCAGACTCCTTTTATCTTACCAAGACTTTTAATATTTCTTAAATCATCTATCAAACTCTTTTATACTTTTATACATAGTTTCAATGCACTCATAAGGCCCAGATGTATAGATATGACCCTTTTTATTTATACTAAACCCTAATTACCTTAACTCCTATAGGTTTTTTAATCTTTAGACTATCAATGCATAGGTTCTTTAAAACATGAAACCCACTTGATTATAAGAATAGGGTATTAAAATAAGTACATATCAAATTCTAGACCTTCTCTCTCAATCATTTTTCCTTTTAAGGTTAATTTCTTTTCATTATGTATGTCTTAGGGTTTATACATTTCCATGAGACTCAAGAGTTTCACTAAATTTTTTCATAGATTCTAAGTTCTATCTAACCTTCTTACACATTTAAAGAAAGGTAAAAAACATTCTCTCACTTCACCAATAGTATAATTGAGTTTATGTAAACCTTTAAACATAGTTATAATGGACTCTGTATGACTATATCATATCATGTCCAAGTGAAAATATATCATCTAGATAGGTGAATGACATTTTTTTCTAGGACCCTAAGGACCAAGTCAACATTAAAATACATTTTCACTACTATTTAGGATGGTAGAAACACTAACAACAAATGTTGTCAATGTTTGAGTTATTATTTGAGAACTCTATTTACGATGCTTATTAACTATAAAATGGAACATCCAACATTTTTGGATGATATAATAATATCTACGACCATTTTATTATCCTCTTTTCACGCCTGGTCAACAAACCCACCACCCATTTTGGCCTCAAGAATGCCCTTCCATATACAAGAAAAATGCAAAATTTTAACCTAACTTTGGACATGCATAAAATAAAAACTATAATTCATTTTGATGAACCATAAGATCCCTATTCTACATTTTTAAAAAAACTTATTACACTTTAGATCAATTTATATGAACCTTCGATATAAATTCATGGCATAAGCTATAGTAACATGTCCAAAAATACAACTTGTTGGTAGTGAAGAGATAACTTCTCAAGATCTAATGGGCATTTTTACATCTAGGACCCCAAAGTGAAAATATATCACTTAGATCATGTATATGTATGTGAATTACATGTTTTTACATGAATTTATGTCCAATTCCACTTGAAAATACATTTTCACTACTATTCAGGAGGACATAATCACTAATAACAAATATTGTCAAATTTTGAGTTGTTATTCGATAACTCTATTTTTAGTGTTTATTTGATGGAAAATATAAATACCAAAATTTTTATATGGGTTTATAATGAATAGGATGACATTTTTTTCCTCTTTTAATGCTCAGTCGACAAACCCACCATCTATTTTGGAATAAAAAATGCCTGTCCCAATACAATAAAAGTGTAGAATTCTAGCCTAACTTTAGACATGCATAGAATGAAAACTATAGGAAATTTTTATTAACCATTAAATAATTCTTATACATGTATAAAAAATATTATTTCACCTTAGATAACTTTGGCTGAACCTTCGAAATAAATTTGTGGCATAGGTTGCAGTAACGGGTCGTAGAATGCAACTTTTTGCAGTGAAGATAACTTATCAAGCTCCAAAGCCATTTTTACCTCTTGGACCCCCAGGTGAAAATTTATCACTTATATCATGTATATATAGGTGAATTACAATGTTTCCATGACCCTTATGTCCAAGTCCACTCAGAAATACATTTTCACTATTGTTCAGGAGGATGTAAACATTGATAACAAATGTTATCAAAATTTGAGATAATGTTCAAGAACTCCACTTTTAAATGATTTTTCAATATAAAATAACACTATAAACACATTAATATGGGTGGATAATGTATAGGACCATGTTTTTGGCCTCCCATCATGCCCAATCGACAAACCCGCCACTCATTTTGATCTCAAGAATGCCCTTCCCAATATAAGAAAAATGTAAAATTTTAGCCTAACTTTAGACATGCATAAAATGGAAACTATAAGTCATTTAAAAAAATAGTAAGATCCTTCCTCTACATGTATAAAAACTCTTCTTATATCCTAGATTACTTTGGCTAAAATTTCAAGAGCAATTAATGGCATAAGTTGTAGTAATAGGTCCTAAAATGTAACCTTTTGGTAGTGAAGAGAACTTCTTGATCTCCAATATGCATTTTTACCTTAGGGACCCCCAAGTGAAAATATATCACTTGAATCATGTCTATATAAATTAATTACATGTTTTTTCATGACCTTGATGTCCAAGTCCATCCAAAAATACATTTCTAATACTGTTCAAGAGGGCATAAGCATTGATAATAAATGTTGTTAAAGTTCAAGCTATTATTCAAGAACTCCATTTCTGGTGCTTCTTCCCTATAAAATGGAACTTCCAATATTTATAAATGGGTGGATAATGTATAGGACCAAATTCTTGTCCTCTTGTAATTCCCAATCAACAAGCCCACCGCCCATTTTGGACTCAAGAATGACCTTCCTAATATAAGAAAAATGTATAATTTTAGACTAAATTTAGACATTCATAGAATGGAAAATATAATTAATTTAAATAGACCCTAAGATTCATCATATATATGTTTTAAAAATATTGTTACACCCCAAATCACTTTGGTCGATCCTTTAAAATCAAGTTGTGGCATAAGTTACAGTAACAGGTCTTGAAATGCAATGTTTTGGCTATGAAGAGACAACATTTCAAGTTCCAACATGCATTTTTACCTTCATAACCCCTAGGTAAAAATATATCACTTGGAACATGTCTAGATAGGTGAATTACATGTGTTTACATGACCCTGATGTCCAAGTCCACCCGAAAATACATTTTCACTATTGTTCAGGAGGGTAGAAACTGACAATAAAGTTTGATCTGTTATTTGAAAAATCCATTTTCAATCATTATTCTCTATAAAATATAATTTACAATAAATATGGATGGGTGGATAACATCTAGGACCATTTTTTGGCCTCTCATCATGCCCAATCAACAAACCCACCACCTATTTTGACCTTAAGAATGCCCTTTCCAATACAAGTAAAATGTAGAATTTTAGCCAAAATTCAAACATGCATAGAATGAAAACTATAAGTCATTTCAAAAAACCATAAGATATTTATTATATGTGATTTAAAAATCTTATTTCACCATATATCACTTTGGATGAACCTTCGATATCAATTCATGGCATAATTTGTAGTAATGGGTCATAAAATATAACTTTTTAGAAGTGAAGAGATAACTTCTCAAGCTCCAATAAGAATTTTTACCTATGGGACCCACATGTGAAAATATATCACTTAGAAAACATATATGTAGGTTAATTACACATGTTTCCATGACCTTGATGTGCAATTCAACCTAAAAATACATTTTCACTACTGTTTAAGAGGGTGGAAACACTGACAACAAATGTTGTCAAAGTTTGTATTATTGTTTGAGAACTCCATTTATGATGCTTCCTCATTGATGGCACTTAAAACACATAAATATGGGAAGATAATGTATAGTACATTGTTCTTGGCCTTTTTCATTCCCAATTGACAAACCCACCACCCATTTTAGCCTCAAGAATGCCCTTTCCAATACAAGAAAAATGCAAAATTTTAGCCTAAATTTAGACATGCATAGAAAATAAACTATAATTAATTTAAAATAATCATAAGATCCATCCTATATGAGTCTAAAAATTATTATTTCAACCTAGATCACTTTTTCCAAACATTTTAAAACAATTTGTGGCATAAGTTGCAGTAATGGGTCTTATAATACAACTTTTTGGTAGTGAAGAGACAACTTATCGAGATCTGAACAAGAATTTTTACCTCTAAGACCCCTAGGTGAAAATTTACTACTTGTATCATGTATATATATGTGAATTATATGTGTTTACATTACCCTAATGTGCAAGTCCACCCATAAATACATTTTCACTACTATTTAAGAGGGTGGAAACTATCAGAGTTATTGCCAGAATCCATATAACGCGAGTGAAATGGAGATGTGATCACATAAGATGAAACAAGTGCACACCACATAGATGCTAAAGCAATTTAAAAATAACACAAGAAGATAAATTTCACAAGAAAAAATGGAGAAAACCAAAATCTGATTAACATGAGATGGCCAAAGTGAGGACTACAAACAGGAGAGTACGTAAGTAACTCCTCCATAAAAGGTGGACAAGGCACCCCAAGAATAGACTATAACTCCTCCATGAAAGGTGGTGACAAGGTGATAATAATAGATAAGTAACTACCATCAAGGGAGTTACTTATGACATTCTTATGACACCTATGACACATCTATGACACACACCTCCACATAAGCTAGCCTATCCCACAAATGTAGGAAAATTCCATGTATGCACAAGAAATACAATTTCCCTAATTAATAAATAGGGAAAAATAAAAACCTACACTAATACCCCCCCATAAGTACAACTTAGGTGGGCAGTGTGGAAATATAAAATGGGTCCCAAAAACTAGGCCTGATGAGGTACCCATGTACAAATGCAATCTCCCATAAGATAGATAAAAGGAGAAAACCCGTAGGAAACCCCCCTCCCCCCAAAAGAGAGACATAAAAGAAAGATGAGGCTAGAAGGCCCCCCTAAAGATAATGTTGTTGCAAATGTGGACCACACCCTAAGAAGAGTTCATAGATGAATGAACTTGCTCTCGGTGAAAGGTTTGGTGAAGATGTCTGCAACCTACTCCGAAGACTAGAAAAATAACAAGTCAATGACCTGACTATGAATAAGCTCCCAAATGAAATGCATGTGAATCTCTATGTGCTTGGTTCACTGGTGTTGAACTAGATTCTTAAAAATTTGAATGGTACTCTAGTTGTCACAATAAATGATGGTGGGCTGCCTAATAGGAATGCCAAACTCAAAAAGAATCCCCTAAAGCCAAATAGCCTCAGTAGTTGCATTAACAACTCCCCTGTACTCTGCCACTATGGATGATATAGCAATAACATTCTGCTTCTTGCTAGACCAACTGATAGGACCAAAACCTAGAGAGAAATTGTAACCAAAAGTGGACTTGCGAGTCTATGAATCACCAACCCAGTCTGAATCTGTATATCCAACTAAGTTAACCTCTATGCCAAATCTGTAATGAATCCCGTATCTATGTGAACCCTGTATGTAATGCAATATCCTCTTAGCTACTTTTCAGTGTAGCTCATGAGGTTCTTGCATGAATTTGGAAATAAGTCCCACTATATATGATATGTCAGGCTTGGTGTGAGTCAAGTAGATGAGACTACCAACAAGTTGTCGATACCGAGTGGCATCAACCAATGGTGAAGAACAATCAACCTCAAGCTTGAATCTTCATAGAAAGGGAGTCAGAGATGGCTTGCAATCATCCATGTGAAACCGAGCCAATAGGTCAAGAGCATACTTAGGCTATGTAAGAGAAATCCTTGAATCTGACTGTGAGATCTTGATGCCAAGGAAGTAGTGTAATAAACCCAAGTCTATCATGTCAAATCTATCCTGAAGAGATGCCTTCACCGCTATAATAGCTGATGAAGAACTCCTGGTGATCAAAAGGTCATCCACATATAGAACCAAAATCAAGAGCGAATCATCTTGCTACAAGAAGTAGACATTGGGATCAGAATGGCACCTAGTGAAACCTGTTGTGAGAAGGAAGGAATCCATCTTGGCATACCAAGCCCGAGGGGCTTGTTTGAGGCCATAGATAGATTTTCTAAGTCTACATACTAAGGAAGAATCTTGAACAAATCTTGGTGGCTGCTCCATGTAGATCTCCTCTTCTAGGTCTCCATGAAGAAAGGCACTCTTCACATCCATCTGATGCACATCCCAACCATGTGCTATGACAATAGCCAAGGTGAGTTGATAGAATTCATCTTTGCAATGGGTGAAAAGGTCTCTGACTAGTCAATTCTTTCCAATTGTGAGAAACCCTTGGCAAACAATCACACCTTATACTTATCAACTGACCCATTCACTGCAAACTTGGTCTGATATATCCACCTACATCAAACCATATTTCTTCCCTTAGGAAGTGAAGTCAAATCCTAAGTGTGATTTTTGATTAAGGAAGAATATTATTCTTCCATAGCATTATCCCACTCAGGTACCCCTGATGCCTCTCGAAAAGTCTATGGATCTGAAATTAAAGCAAAGAAGGCATGTGGATCTCTCTGAAAATCCCCCTAGTACGTTTGTCATCTACGGGATCTCCTGCCCAAGTTTAAGCACTCTTAAGTGTCTGTCTGGCCCAAAGTGGCTTGGAAGTGGGTGAGTCAGGTGCTAACTCCTCATCCTTTGACTAACTAGAGGTGGATGACTCTGCATCACTATCCTCGCTATCTAAACTTGAATAAGAAGAAGATGTCTCTAGCTCAAGAACCTGTTGTGGCTGATCTGATCCTGATGAGGAATCATCATGAAGAAGTAGATCTGATGAGGGAGAAGAAGTATCAAGTGTTGAGTCTCTAGGACTCTCCTAAAAATGGACACTTCTCTCGATGAATAACTCATGAGTGACTGGATCTAGAAGGTGATATCCCTTAATACCATCTGGATATCCTATAAAGATGCAAGGCTTGGACTGATGTTCCATAGCTTTGCATTTCTTCTTAGAATGTGGGCCATGGCTGGGGATCTGAAAACTCTAAGGTGCTCAACATCAAGTTTCCTTTTATGCCAAGCTTCAAAGGGTGTTATCCCTTTCAAAGCTTTGTGAGGAACCCTGTTTTGAATGTAGCAGGCACAATTGATGGCTTCGGCCTAGTACTGTGGTGATAAGGATTTGGAGTGAATCATATAGCTACCCATCTCTTTCAAGAACCTATTCTTGTGTTCTGCAACCCCATTCTATGAAGGACTGTAAGTGAATGTGTGCTATAAATCAATCCCCTCTGTGGTGCAAAACTACTCAAACTTGAAGCTGACATACTCCCCTTCATTATCAGTTTGAAGAACCTTGATGGATTTATCACTCTATTTCTCAACAAGAGCCTTAAAGTCTAGAAAATTTTCAAACACTTCAGACTTTTGTTTGAGGAAATATATCCAAGTGTACCTAGAGAAATCATCAATGAAAGTGAGGATGTACTTGGCCTTTGTGAAAGATGGTTTGGGAAAGGGTCCTGATACATCACTGTGGACTAACTCCAAAGGTTGTGAAGCCCTCCAAGCTTTGTCTTTGTCAAATTTTAATTCAGGATGCTTCCCAAGGGAACACCCCTCGTAAAGTCCTTTTAAGAATTGGACATGAGGCAAGCCAATAACCATGTCATGTTTGTAAAGTTGCTCAAGGTAGCGATAGTTAAGGTGGCCAAACCACTCATGCCATAATTTGCTAACTCCATTTGAATGAGTTAGCAATGCTGTTAGAGAAGAATCTGATGCAAAGTGTGAGAAGGTGTATAACCTGGCTTGGTGATCTGCCCTACCCACTGCCACTATAGTATCACTATGCAACTCCCTGATAGCCACTGAATCTGGTGAAAAATTAACTCTCAAACCCCGACCAATGTGAGTGATTTGGTACACTGATAAGAGATTAGTTGAAAGAGAAGGAACACTTAGAACATTATTGAATGTTCTTCCTTCCATTTCAACTGACTCTCTCCCTGCAATATAAAATGAAGTGTCATCACCCAAACTAATTGAAGTCATGCTATAAGGCTCTAAAGATGAAAACTCAACTAGTGAAGAGCCCATGTGGTGAGAAGTACCTGAGTCGATGACCCATGAAGATGTAGAAGCTATTGTATCTACAAGGGCCTTGCCTTTTTCTTTCTCCTTACCCTTGCCTTTTGCCTTGGTAGAATCTTGGGTAGATGAATTCTGCTTGATGGACTCAGGAACACCTATGTTGTTCTTCTCTAGAAGATGAGTTAGGTGATCTATTTATTTCTTCATGAATTTATGTTCATCATGCCCTATATTTTTACAATAGGCACACTTAACCTTCTCCTTCTTAGGTTTAGCATTGGAAGAGGAAGTCTCAATGTTGTTTTTGGTAGGATTGGTGTTTTCTTTCTTCTTCTCTTGGTCCTTGTTCTTTTTCTTCTTCTCCTTTGTTGAAGTCTTATCCTTACCATTTTCAGCTATAAAATCTTGGGGTTGAGTAGACTTCATTTTACCCATTTTAATTATCTTATCTTGCTCCCTAGTCAAGTCAACAATTAATGAATCCAAAGAAGGAATTTTTTATGTAGTGCCAAGGGCACTTTTTATGGCATGGAAAGTGGAGACAAACATTGAATAGCTTGGACCTAACTTTGAGAGAATATAAAGTATAAGTTGATCATCTTTCTTCTCTATCTCACATTCTTTCAATTGTAATATAAGGACCTTAAACTTAGTGAAGAAGCCCTGTTGCTAGGACTGACTTATGAGTTTGTTTTCGAGCTCATGACCTCTCATCTCATCAAGTTTCCCAAATAACTTTTCTAAGGTGTCCCATATGTCATTAGGATTATGAGAGGATTCTATATGGAAGAGAAGTTTTGGAGACACAAAAAAGCTCAGTAATCCATAGGCTTCATCACTACGGTTGTACCACTTGACCTTTTCAGCATCAGTGTTGGGTTTTACTTCAGTACCCATGGTGATCCTATACAACCCTTTGCTTCTAAGTATGGTTGAAATTTTAACCTTCCATTCATGATAGTTGAAGGGTGTTATGGGTTTAAGTTGAAAATAATCCATTTTTAGCTGAATTTAGGTGAAGTTATGTTGATTGCAAGTTGTAAAATTATGCAGAAAGGAGAATGACAACAAAGATGTGCAAGTTGTGAAAAACAATCACACCCCCCCGAAATATTGATCCCCCCAAATATGAAATTTTACGCTCAAAATACGTTAGACTCAGCTGAGAATGCGTCTTAGAGCAATCAGTGCAAGACTAAAGCAAACAGGACATCGAACTCAGCCGAAAATGTGTCTTGAGAGACCCAAAATTTTGGCACTTTATAAACTAGTGAATTTTTTAAAAATAACAAGCCTACATTGTGGATAATTTAATTACAAACACTTTTTCAAAAAATGGCACCCAAATTTGAGCTACCATTTGCAAGATATTAAAGGTTCAATTTTCCTATAAACTAGTGTTTTTGCAAAAAAAAGTACTAAAACATTAAAAAAATGCCTATTTTGGGAGAGAAAGTGGCCTTCCAACCACTTGTTGGATTTTTCATGAAACAAGGAATCCAAAGGATGTTTTTGTGAGGGGGAATTGGTCTCCTGCCAACCTGGGCCTCACCCTTCATCTTCGACAGGCGAAGATACAAGTTTAAAATGAAAACCCCCAAATTACAAAACTATCTATAAAACTGAATATTTAGTCAAATTGACTGATTTTTGTTTTATCAAGTCAATTTTAACTAAAAAAATTAAATTAAAGATAGAATTGAACAACTGGCCAATCATCTAAGTGTCCACATGGGACGCCAAGGAAGGAAGGGGCACCCAAAAAGGGTATAGTCCAGAATTAGGCACCTTGCTGGAAGGAGTGATGCACCACTTTTAATCAGGAAGTCTACGCCATTTTTAGGAAAAAAATAGCCTATTTTGGACACCGTACAAAGGATGGTGTGGTAGAAGAGAAGACCAAAAGCTAGGTACTGCTGAAGGCATGGAAAATAGAATTGAAGCCCAGAAGCTAGGCGTTGAAGCCTGGATGTAGAAGGACTAGTGTTTGGAGTTGCTGTTGCTCCCTCTGTTGCTTCACATAATAATGGCATCCAAGAAGAGAAATATATGAACCAGCCCCTGAAGTGAAGATAGCCAAGACACCCAAAGGCCAAGGATTCCAAGATGTAAGAAATGATACCAGAAATGATATATATATATATATATATATATATATATATATATATATATATATATATATATATATATATATATATATATGATCAAATCTAGAAAATAAAAATAATAATGAGAACTCCACTCCTCTTGATTTCAAAATGAACTAAAAGCATAACTAGACACACGATTACCATTCTTGCTCTGATACCATATCAGAATTATTGCCAGAATCCAGATAACGCGAGTGTAATGGAGACGTGATCACACAAGATGAAACAAGTGCAAACCACATAGATGCTAAAACAATTTGAAAATAACACAAGAAGATAAATTACACAAGACAAAATGGAGAAAATCAAAATCTGATTAACATGAGATGGCCAAAGTGAGGACTAAAAATAGGAGAGTACTTAAGTAACTCCTCCACAAAAGGTGGATAAGGCACCCCAAGAATAGATTGTAACTCCTCCATGAAAGGTGGTGACAAGGTGCTAAGAATAGAGAAGTAACTCCCATCAAGGGAGTTACTTATGAAATTCTTATGACACTTATGACACATCTATGACACACACCTCCACATAAGCTAGCCTATCCCACAAATGTAGGAAAAATCCATGTATGCACAAGAAATACAATTTCCTTAATTAATAAATAGGGAAAAATAAAGACCTACACTAACATAAACACTAACAAAAAATATTGTCAAAGTTTGAGTTTTTATTTGAGAACTCTATTTCCAGTGCTTATTCACTAAAAAATGACACTAAAAACACATATAGATGTGTGGATAATGTCTAGGATCACATTCTTGTCCAACCATCACCCTGGTTGACAAACCCACCACCCATTCTATCATGGATTATAAAGTACTCATATTAGAGCATACCAAGCTTGGAAGAGCTTAAAAATGATCAAGAGACAATGGAGATCATATATTTATAATAATACCAATATCTAAGACCTATAAAATTTTCAACACCTATAGGGATGGCCTATAATATGGTTTATCATGCATACAAGCTCACATGAAGAGGTTTGTAGTCAGTTGAAAAGAGATAAGTTTAGGTGTTTATGATTGATCCAAAAATGTTTAGGTATTTAGAATAATATAGAGATATTTTGTATGGAAAAATAAACCTCTAAACAAGTTATCATCATGAACAAAGGTGAAATGATCAGTCATAGGCTTGTATATAAGGTGAAAAATTGAAAGTTGTCAATAGGTTTATGCATGGTTGGAGATCTTGAGTCTTTGGGAGCACTCCAAGGTGATTCATACATTTTTTTAAGGTCATATTAAATTCATAAAACAATAATAATATCTATAAAAAGAGCCATGCCATGTAATTTAAGGATCCAAATTCAATTCCATAACCCAAATGAATGCACATAGCCATAAAGAGGGTTTGCATGCTAGAGATTATATGATTATGATATTTTTTATAGATTGGAAATAACCATCCAATGATTTTAGGTTGTATATGGTGTTTCATATACCTTTAAAAAAATAATGAGATGTTTAAATCCTACATAACTCAAGATACAAAAAAAATCCAAACTGGCCTGCTTTTTGTCATGTAGATCCTAGTTTGCACAAAAGGGCCATAAGTTGGGTTTTATAGTTCAAAATGACTTGAAATATTTATTTAAATTATGCCTTGAAATTATATAACTTTTTTATTTGTATAATTTTGACACTATACATGAGGATATATAAAACTAAAAAACACAGGCCTGCACATGCAAAAATGAAGGAAAATCAAACTTAGAGAGGACCAAAAGTACTATAAGTCAAGTGATATTTATATAAATGATCTAAAATGTATTTTTAATGTGATTTATGATGTATTTAATATTTTTTAATTTTTATCCATCCTTAAAATCCAATAAAATTTAGGTTTTACATGATTCTTTGCAAACATGGCCTTGTTTCTAGGCCTAAACGAGGTAGGTTGAATAGCAACTGATCACTTTGTGATGGTATTGGATATTAAAATAGACATGGAAGATGTAAAATAATATCCAAATTGTTTTCATATTTTTTAATATTATGATCATATTATATCTCCAATACTGCTCTTCATCTACCTCCGAACATGCCTAGCAAGCTAGTGGCCTAGTGAACCTTCTTGCAAGTAATGTGCTAATGACCCAAGGTGAGAGGTTGGCATGATTTATGATATGAATTATATTTTTATTTTAATATGTAATACCTAATTTTGATAATAATAATTTTTATCTATACACTATCCACCTTGGCTAAAATAATGAGTTGAATTGGTGTAGTCAAGAATCAAGAGGAGCTAGTTTGCCTTTCTACGGAAAGAGGTCTCTAAATTGAGGTTTTTATTAGATTTTGAGATTAAATAAGAATTAAAAATATTTAACATACACTTTTTTTACATTCTCAATGTGGATTTATGTCCATAAGTGGGGATACTACATTGAAAATCATGGAATATCACAAAGATGCTAGTGAATGCAATGATAAAGTGGCAATTTGAGACTTGACAATCAGTTACATGTAGGTGATAAGGAATAAATAATGAATGGGGATATATTTAGACCATGATATCCTATGAAATATGTTTTAAATAATGTCAAACATGATACCCCTATGCCTTGAGCAAGAAAATAGTCATTTGATGGAGTTAAAGAAACATTGAAGGTCTTTCAAACTACCCTATAATAATGAAAATACTTCATGGGAGTTGAAAAAAATATGGTTGAATAATAAATGAAGAATTTAAGGCAATAAAATGGTGAGTTAAGATCAAAATGGAATCAAATAGACCACCATCCCCAAATATAAGTTAACTCATGAAGGCAATTAACCATATCAAACACTTCAAATAACCATAATGTTCCTTCTACGCCTTCCTTTATTCAAGGTAACATCATTTAAAATACAAAAGCTAAGTAATATTAAAAATCTACTCTTATATTCAAGAATATGAAATTATTTAATAAAAATGCTAGCCACATGAAGGTGGAATCTTATATAGCACCACTAACTTACAAAAAAATGTTAGTAAGTAATTAAAAAATAAATTTATATGTAATACCTACAAAATCAAAAACATTTGGTAAAATTGATTATATCTACATTTTATAAGTCAACATATCTACACATATAAATCCATCAAACCACTATGATCTATTATAATCTTGATAGTAGTAAGAATAGATTCATGGTCCAACTCACAAATTTTGCATAGATTCTTGTTTAATGCCCTCCCATGATATTTTTTAATTAAATATTTGTTACAAGATACAAATTTGAATAGTGCACTATCTTCCTATGTGTTTCAAAGTCTTTAAACAATAATATATCTAAATTTTTGATTGGATATTATTGAATCTAAGTTCTAGTGACTAACATAGACCAAGTAGGATACTTAATTTTTCTCCATCTATGACTATGGAAGTCAATTTTGTATTTTCCTCTACACATTGATATAAGTATTAATTTATCCCCTCTTCATTGTCTTTGTCTACAATAACTACAAAAACATGTCTTGTATCACAAAAAACAATTTTTAATGACACTATATGAAGATATATAATGTGATTAAATAGTAAATAATGAATAATATTATACCTAGATGCACTAGATCAAATACATGGTCAAAGTCATGTGACAATGCCATATCTATAAATTGAAATTATTTTGGCACTTGATATGTGTTGATTAGATTTAGTGGTCTATAACTCTAGTCATACACCCACTCTTGTGACTCACACTCATTCCAAATAGAGTCCATGCATGTAGAACATAAACATGCCAAGTGTTTCATATGAATATTTTAAGAGCCTAAATTTAAGATATGAAATAAGTGGAGCTCACTTGAACCCATTACAATCATACAATCCTCATACTTTCCCAAGTTTTATTCTTTCATTAACCAAAAATGTCTATGAATAGTATAATTTGGTTAAGCACCATGGCACATGTTTTTATTACACCATTAAACCACACTTTGTGCATCAATCAAATTAGCACCCTCATCAAATTTCAACTCCTCCCTCATAATGACTCTTTTACACATGTTATAGCACCATCATAATCCCCTTTTCCATGGATAGCCTCAGTGAAACTCCAAATATGTTTTGAACCAGTGGTAAAATCCATATTTATTAACCAATAAAACATATGTGCATTCTTGAATTGTGATGTGGAATTATTTGACCAAATGTAATAATGATTGAAATGAATGTTATTCTCAATCAACTATCCATATAACTTCTCAAAATAATTGTACATGTATTCTATACAAGGTGATAGGTCATATCTGATATAAAAATGGTACTCCATTATTATTTTTTGATCTTGCCTAGTATTATTGGGTGCATGCATGAATGTTATGTGCATGAACATGACAACTTGTGTGAGTTGTAATATTATGACTGAAATTCCATTTGAAGTTTGAATGTGTAATTTTTAGCAAGTTGACTAATAAAATAATCAAACCAAGTGGGAATCCATCCTTGCTTATCTTGAAATTATCATCCAATAATCTATCCATGCATGTGCCTTACGTACTCATAAATAATTTTCTCCTTAAACTTGACCATACATTCTAAAATGGGTATCTATTTTGTAACAAGCTCACATCTTTTAGATTCTTTGCCATCTTTTTACTTGATAACTCATATATTTATATTTGTTCAAACCAAATAATTCCTATCTAATTAAACTTGTTTCATCTTCATGGATACATTTTTTTAGTTTTGGAAATCCACCAAAAATTCTGAAATTTCCATCCAAACATGCTTTATTATAAAATAATTGTCCATCTAATCTTTCACAAAAAATGGTTGGATTAAATTCCTTTACTAATTTTGGTATAAATTCTAAGCCACACTCTTACAAAATATTATTAAGTTGCAAAGTACAATGAATATGGCATAAAACATCATAGTTCATTACAAACTAAACATGTTGCCTTCAACAACAAGTGGTGTGTGTGTGTGTGTGATTTATTTTTATAGAAAAAGGTTTAGCCATCTCAAAATATCTTTGACTAATTGAAATTTGTGGATGTTTTCCCAAAAAATTGGAGTATAATTATGTTTAAGTCCTATCCATGAAATGTTTTAGATGTGGTTCATGATTATGAGAACCAACTCTTATTTTGACTACATCTCTTGCATTGGGAAAAACTCTAGTATTGTCCTTCTAAAATTATGCAAGTAACTCTTTCAGAGCATCAGCTATAACCTTATATTTTCATGGAAGTTGACTAGAGAATGCCTATATTTCATTGTTATTGGGTTTATTAAGTCTTTTACATCTTGAAATTACTTTCATTAATGTTTTTATGTTTATATCAAGTGTTCAACTTGTTTTTGAAATCAATCATTTTTACCTATTTGACTACTTATTACACAAGTTATGATTATACGTTGGGCAACATTATAATATTTGTTGTATGATTTATGGCCTACAATATGATATGCATCATGTAAGTTTTCAACAATTTCTATGTTTTCCTCATCTTTATTAGATATTCTTAGTCTTAATGTGTACATGGTAGGTCTCATCTTAATCAATTTCATCAAGGAAATAAATAATTGACATATTTTAATATCATGAATCAAATAATGAAATAAACTATCCAAAATTTACTAATCTAGTATTTTTGTCATACATTTTGTTAGGCATTAGTTTCAAAACATTTTCATCAACTTCAATTAAGTACTTACCTTTTCTATCCACAATTACTAGAGATGGTGTTATTGGTGGAAGTTATTAAGAGGGTGTTTTAAAATCACCATTAATTTCATTGATTAGGGGTGGGATCAAATTATATTGATTTTTAATTTCCTCATTATATGCTTCCATGAAATTTATTTCATTACTAATTTCATCATTATTTCTTTCCATGAAAATTTCTTCATTGTTGGGGGGTAAGACATCATGCATATAGTCATCATCAATAAAATAAAAAACACTGTACTTTGAATGAAAGCTCTCAACATTATCTAATTCATTATTATCAATTTCAACATTATTAAATTTAGTATTATCAATTCCATCATTATTAAATTGATTGTATTCAATTTCATCATTATTCAATTCATTATTGTCAATGACATCATTGTCTAAGGTATTTAGCTTATCATAGATAGTTTATGTGTTTAAGTGTTTTGTTCTTAAACTTATTTCTATTTATTGAACATGATCTATCACCCATTGGAAAATTGATAGATTTTTAAATGTGGGGTCCAAAAAATCACTTGATAGCTCTTGTTCTCAACTTGCAAGTACTGTAGAAGCAGACATAGAATGTCTAAAGGGACATATTTATTTAATTGGATAAAAAATATTTGTTAAAAAGTAAGGTTTTATCTATAGTAAGTATAACATGTACTTTTTATGATATAACATGTACATGTTATTATAAATCATACACATTCCATCATAATGCATACACATTATGGTATAACACATACATGTTATCATAATGTGTACGCATTATAGCATAAAATGTACATGATATAGGTTTGAATTCAAAATCCAAGCCTTTTGGCTTGAAAATGGAATGGAATCTTGAGCCAAAGGCTTGGACCTGTCAATCTACAACCAAGGCTGAGAGATTTGATAGAAAATAATATATTTTAACTTTAATCTCCAAATAAACTAAAAATTTCAATAACAAACTTCAAAAAATTATTACCATGATGATGAGCATGATATCCTCTTTTCAAATCTATGATTTTTATAATTTTTGGACTATTTTAAGGTTATAAACTATGTTGATTTATAACTATATTTATTTGAGGCTATCACATGCCATAAATATACATGCCTATACATGTTAACATAATTATTTTTTGTTCATCCAAGTGAAAAAAAAATTAGATGGTCTCAAACTAGGCCTAATTCTAGACAAATTAAAAAAAAAAACCATTTTCAATTTTTCTTGAGGTAGTTAGGGGGACCACAGGTTGGCTATCCATTTTTTTGTCCATTTTCAGGATCTATTTACTTAAAAAATTAATAATAATAAAAATATTCATTGATAAAATATAAAATGATACATGTCACAAACTAAAATATCTTATATAGATATTCACCAAAGGGTTTTAAACAATATTTAATGATTTTCAAAACATGGTGGGCCACATTGCCATCTATCCACTCTATTTTCTCAAAAAAATAGGAGTTAGTATTCAAATTTTAGGTGTTTAACCTAGTTATACTTAATCAATTTTAAAAATAATTAGTCTTTTGGAAACTAGACTTGAAGTGCTACAATTTATGTTCTTATAACATCTTCAAATTTTGAGTGTAGCTATTTAAAATTATCTACACAATTTTACTTTTATGAAATTTTAGGAAAATCATGTCCACGTGTAGCTCATTTTTATCCCCCAACTTTGTGCACTTGCCCAATACTACATATATTATTATCAGTCCTATCTCTAATATAAGTTATTGATTTAATTCTAGATACAATCTAGTAAAGTTTATTATTATTTCTTCCAACCTCCTATTTTTTATTTTTGTTTTCATCTGCCTTTTATGGGTTACTAATATCCTTTTCTTCCATCAATTTTAACCACTTTATAATTATTGTGTCATTCTTCCCTTTTAGAAATTAATGTGTTGGGATACTTGATGCCATCTACTTCTATCTTCCGTCATCACTTTACAACTATCTCTTAAATTTTTTTTATCAAACTTAACTCCCATCATTTATCTCCTGTGATCTCCACTATTGTTCTTAGGTCCACATGGTTGTATATATGTATCCTACTATTTTTTCATTTAGCTCACATTGACATTGGTTTTTGTAGTTTTTTTCTTATTATGTTGGCCATCCATGTCAGTTGCACACGCATATTATAATTTTTGGATTGAGCATGCCACTCCTTTACTATTGGTGCTAATATGTCTTCTCTTTGTGCACATTTATGCACATTAGTATTTGAAATTTATCCAATTTATGGGGTCAACACTAATAGTTAATTACACTAATTTTATCTTAAAATCAACCATCAAAGTTTCATGACCCTTATCCAAAAAAGATCCATGAAATTGATATTATATACAAAGTTTTGGTGATTATGTGTAGTATTGAATTATGTGTTTGACTCTATGTTTGGGTATCTTAAATACTTTTATGATTATTTCTTTAATTTCACAACTAATAGATCACACTTGTCTCACTTAACCCTTTTCAGTTGTTAAATGTATTCATGCCCTATATCCTTGCCATGTGTTGGTGAGAATTACAACTTGTATGCTAATGAATAAAGTGACAATATGGTTTATGAAATCAATAAATAAATTTTCAGCATATAAAAAAATTTACCTCCAAAATAATCCCCATGCCAAAAAAATATAATATGACAATTTAGGCTAAGTTCACCTAGTAGTTCAATTCATTATTTTACATATATTCCATTTTTTATCTCAAGTTTGGTCCAAGAAAATTTAAAAGCTATAAATAAACCAGTCATGAAAGAATTATATCTATCATTCAAATTTTTTAACTATTAATAATTGACAATAAAACTAAATTTTATATTTATAAGGAACTACACAAATGAAAAATATGCATAAACACTAAAATATATTTAGGATCAACTTTCATTTAGTGTTTTAATTTTATTATCCTATCAAATATATTTGAGATGAAGAGTACAAAGAGTAGAATGGTAAGTTCAATAAATATGCTTTTGAAGATTGTTTTTTGAAATTATTAACCACTCCATTTGATATAAAGATCTCAATCTTTTATAAAATCTTAATTTCATAGCCACTATGAATCAAAGTTTAACATTATAACTTAATTTTTTTATAGGACAAATTTTTCTTGGTTTCTCAATTAAATAGATGTTAAAATGAATATAGAGACCATAATCATGTGCTATTAATTTAATATCATTTGGTGGTTTTAATATTAACTATGCATGATAAAAAAGTGGAGCTACCATCACCATTGAAGAATTTCTAATTCCTTTTGGAGTTAAATAGTGAAGAGAACAAGAGCAACATAATTAATAATAACCTTACTAAAAAATGTTTTGAGATTATCATGTCAATGGAGAACTATATGGTCTATTTTAACATAATGATAAATTTAATTAATTATATAACTAAATAAAACTATAAATTTTAGTATTAGAATCAAAATTAAATATTAATCAACACCAAAATTTTCCTTAGACAAGTAAGGGTACACATCAAATATCAATAATGACTGCAATAACATTTAAGTAAAAATCTCTAAATACTCTAGCCATTGGAGGACAAAATAAATATTCTAGACCCACGTAACCATTATCAATATGTAAATAAGTATTAATTTATATGGAATCATATTAGGTAAAGACACTTAAATAATTTAAACAAAGACCCACTAAATAAAATTTTGATTATAATCTATATCATTACATGATTTGATTTTATAAATTCTCAAAAGTATGGTATGTAATTTATCAATAATTCTTTTCAAAAAGTAAAATTTTCTAAACCTCTCCTTTTTTCACTATTACAATACAAACCTTTGTCATTTTTTTGCATCTTTCAAAATATATACATTCACTATCTATTTTGGTGAATAAAATATTTCTACATCTAATCCAATTACAATTAAAACTATCCATTTTCCTACTAGGATATAGCTCTTCAAATAGGGTGGAAAACAAGTACTAATTTTCCATCTATAAGGGATTTGAAACACATTCCATTTAATGATGGCACATTATAGAGTATTTAGGAATGTCATGGGTTTCCCAAAGCTTTCAATTATTCTATAAAAAATATTAGGATTTAAAAGTGATTCAACTCTTTTGATGGATCTCCTAATTATAAACATAACCTTTGAAGGTACACTTTATATTCAATTAAAACAACTAAAACAAAGTACACATTTTTTCTTCTCAACCATGAAACTTAAATACTTGAAAACTTAAAATGTTTTTGCTTTCAACAAATAATTTCAACTCATCTATAGCTAAACTAGAGATGCAAACATTCAAATGTACTCAACAATAGAATTGTCAATAATTTAAGGAAAACTTTCAACTAACCCTCACTTGAGTCAAACAAAACAACAATCATTTGTTTGAGTACAAACATTATCATTTATTTAATGAATTACTAAAGGATACAAAGTTAGTCCAAAATTATTTAAATCTTAAGCCAAGTATAAATTTCCTTTGAACAAATTATTTCATTATATTAAGGTTCTTAAGAAAGTACACCTTTAGTTTACATATTTATGAGAATAATGTTGAACAAAAAGTCCCATATCATTAAATAATGCTTATTACAAACCTAAATTTAAACATAGTGATACCATTAAGGTAAACTACTGAAGGCAACAACTGAGAGAAATAAAATATTTTATCTCAATAATCAATTTAAAACATATGAATCTCACTAATTATTTTCAGACTCTCTCTCTCTCTCTCTATATATATATATATATATATATATATATATAGATATACATATATATATATATATATATATGTATATATATATGTATATATGTGTGTGTGTGTGTGTGTATATATATATATATATATATATATATATATATTGCACAACCCCTTATATCTAGGTAGTAATATAAATAAATGTAAAGAAAATTTGAGAATTTTTTTTGATATGGTGGTAATATGTGCAAGTTAAGGCCTCATAAAAACTCATTTTGAACATTTATAGCATAATAAATCATTATAAAAACCAATGATGGTGCCAATAAATTATTTTTACCTTAATATTCTACATTATTTAATCAATTTTTATGAGTAACATTTATTTATAATAACAATTACATCAAAAAAGACAAGTATAAAACATCACTAGGTTCTACTACCATAGTTAAATGTGTGCACAAAATGTCGTAATGTAACTAAATCTTAATTATCTTAGTATATTTTCAATTTGGAAAAAGAGATAACTCTTTTGAAAGATCTAAGAACTCATTGCACATTAGAAAATAATATTGACCTAGTAGGCTTCTTCACATTATGTTAAATAAGGATATTATTGAAATCTAAGGATCTTGTCTAAATCAATATAAAAATTTAAAAGAAGATACTATTCTAACACTGATGACATTTTATATCATTTAAAATTGTCAACCATATCTTAAAAGGGAGAAATAAGAACAAGCCTTTTAATGAACATTGAAATATTGTTTTTATAAAAACCAATGCAGTCATTGAATGGAAACTGTAAGTATTATCTAAAATGTTTATCATAAACACAACTCATATACAATTCATATAGGTACATTGACCAAGGATTTAATAGTCTAATCTTCAAACACAAAATAAATGACAACCTTATAGAGAAGGTATGCACCAAGAGACATTTTCTTACTACTCAACTTGGTTTTTGATGCTACAATTAAGATGGTGATTTTCAACTCAAGTTGAGGCTAATACACAAAATAATGAATGAATATGACTCCCAAGCCATTTATAGAAAATAAATACAAAAATATCTATTAGGGCTTTGCCACCTCAGAGGGAAAAATGTCTAATTTAATTCCATTATGTGTAAACACAACTGCGAAAAGTAAGTTATGTTAAACAATCTAAAATAGATTAAATGAAATATCTATGTTACATATGTCCTACTACTCTGTCTTTATAAAAAAACTTTTACTTTATAATCTTCCTCATTTGAGAAAAACAAATGCCAAAACTACTTTAAAAAAATATTGGGTTGAACAAGTATCTTACAAAGCTAGATCTATTAAAAAACATGATAATCATAATATTTACATAAAAATAATTACCTAGTAAAATATCTCTAAATCAAAAGGATCCTCTTTTATTGTATTTCACCAAAATCTTTGTGTAAAATAAAAATTAAATACTGAAGGCACTAAAATATTTATGTCACATAGTGTAACTTCTAATGTTATTATGCAAAATCATTGTTTCTTACTACATAATCTTTCATACCCATCTTGAAACCCTAACATACAATAAAAAATGAATTTATTCTTAATTGGGAAATCAAAACCCTAATATTACATAAAATTGAAAATTATTATAATTGAAAACCTAATATTACATCAAATAGAAAATTATCATGTTGAACAAATATTTTATAGAGCTAAATCTATTAAAAAGCATGACAAGAATAATATAACAAAAAAATAATTACCTGTTAAAATATCTTTGCATCGAAAGGCTCCTCATTTATTGTATTCCATCAAACTTTATTTTTAAAATAATAAGCAAATACCCTAATTTTGAGACACAACATTATATTAACAAACATTAATGACATTGATAATATGAATGGGTTAGTAATTACAAATAAGGGCAAAAATTTTCCAATGATGTTTGATAGTGCCAATAATTGTTGATAATGAAAGTGTAATGAATTTCTATAGGGATTAAAAATTCAAGGAAAACCCAAAATAAAACAAAATTTCAACAAACTATAGCACCAATAACAATTTTGGGGCCTAGCACATTAGATAAATGAAAATTTCCTCTATAAGGTCTTGAGGAATATTCTAAAAAATATAGTTGTAAAACTATATAAAGATTAAAGTAAAATATCATAGGGAAGTACCTGTTAGGTCAGGGAAATAAAAAGATTTTATCTTTTTTTATTCCTTGTGGTAGGTATAATAACATATCCCAAGTGGTACTATTAGTTTATTTATCTACTTATAAAACATATTTTATCATGAAGAACTAGGGGAGAAGTCCTAGTAGTGGTAACCCCTAAGTTTGTAGTTTCACACAACCACTTACATGCTACATAAGAATGTAAAACTAATTCATTTAAAAGTTTGATATTTTTTAAAACTATATTTTTTGTTTCACATGTTGAAATGTAGGGAAATTCATAATTTAAATTAATTTAAAATAAGACATTTGAAATGCATTTAAAAAACTTTTTGCCCAATATTTAAATACGGTGTGCAGTAATGTAGTAATTGTTAAAATAATGATGTGACATGATTGGTTGTTTTGAGGTAAAAGTTGGAAAAATAGTACATATTACTATGATAACTATTAGAGAGAACAAAGTCAACTACATATTTATATTCTGCACATGAGGGCTAAAAATGTGCTCTTAATGTGCTTAGAGCCCTCCATAGGTCATATGTATGAGTATTACCTATGCACTCAATTGCAGCCTAGGTCACCTGAGAAAACATCTGACACATATATTAATTATGTTAATTCACCTATCATTTATGTCATTATTTTTCAATTTAAAATCTATTTATATGGGATTTTAAATTAAAAATATATTTCATATACGTGAGAGTAGACATGATTTAATAGGGGATTCTTATCAGTTGTGTGCATAAATCATCTATCATATACATAATGGGGAGGAAAATACCAACTGACATCACATTAAATAGGTATTTTATAACCTATAAAATGATCCATATATGGAGTCTAAATATTATGCATTCAAAATCTATTTCAATTATTAATATACACTCATTAATGGCACCTCTCCCCAACATGCTACACTACTTACACTACATTTAATTTTTTTAAAAATAAACATAATTAACACACAATTTTTCTACAAACTCAAGCATAACCATATGGAATGGTACCACTAATGTGATATTTAACTCCTTAGTTGAAAACAAGGAATGCATGTAGCCCTAGTGAGGGAATCTTTTTGACTTGTCAAGGCTTCAATTAAAGCCATGTTATTTCTACTTTTATGTGGGGTTTTCCTTTATAAGATACACATTAAATATCCAATAAATTGATAAAAATATCGAATGCCTCATAATTTTAAGGGAATAAAATATTTAATCCCCACTACCCTAGGGATATAATAAATGTGGAACAACATGCAAAACTCCTTTCCTAAATTATTTTATGTACAAAAAAATGAGACTGCTCCTTTTCTTTGTTGTGAAACTCCAAATATGAATATCATTTTTATTGTAATGTTTATTAATGGGCACTTTTTTTATGACTCTTTCCTCACTCTTTATGAATATGAGGAATCTATTAAGTATGATATGGAATGCCTTGACATTTTTTGTATCACCTATGGGGCTTCCATTCAAAGGAAGAAGACTCAATGTTATTGCTAGCCCCTTTCACCCAAACCTCCTTGGTCAGAAGGATGTAAGTGGGAATATATTCTCAATATTTTTCATTTTAAATTGTTAGTCATTCCATTTTCTTTTAGAGCCTTGGCTATAGAGTTGTGTTATTATGTGGTTCACTAGATCACCAAACCATTGACTCTGGCTAGGAAGTTCAAGATATTTTCTAAGGTTATCATGGATACTCATATTTACTACGCATCATTTTGGGCTCATTTTAATGCCTCTTATACAAAGATGTAAAACCTCTAAATAGAATTTATTTGGGCCAATTCTGAATGACACCATGGTTTTTACTGTCTTTAGGTCCATTTGTTGTCACCCTAAAGAAGTGGGTGCAATTGGGCCATTGATATTAAGATTAAATGGCTTGCTCTCAGTTTTAAATGGATCATTAGAAGCTTGAAAGGGGATGAGGCCTGTGAAATTTTATTGAGGCATTGCATCTCTCAAGGTTACCTTCTTGGTAGAAAGATCTAGCAAGGGATTGGTGTGCACATAATTCTCGATGCTCCTATGATGGTTAATATAGAGGGAAATTTTTTCATACAAACTATCTTGAAGGCTTAGGAAAAGTTAAAACCTCACCTTATTTATATGCGGAAAGGTTTTATAAATGGTATTTCTCTTAATTCTCAATTTATATGGTGGTCTTCCATGTTGAATTTCCATAATTTCCCCTTTTCCATGGTCCCTTGGGTTAAAATATTAAGACTATTTAAAAATGGTATTCACATGATTGGAGACCTCTTATATAAGGCCACTCAATATTGGTTTCCTTGGAATATGGTAAAGGCTAAGTTCAATCTAAATAAGGAAGATGCAAAAACCATTTCTAAATTGTATAGTTCCATACCTGAAGAGTACTTACACAAAATTGGAGTTTCCTCTCTTATGCCATGGTGGAAGGACTAGTATTGGCCTCCAAATATGCCATTATATTGCTATTCCCATAAGATAGGTTATAATATTTTATCCCTTTAGCATATTGATACTAAAACCCTCAATCATCAGTGGTTTCTTAAATCTCTCTATTGTGTTTAGGCTTGAAGGTTTGATAATGCTTGGGTGGCTTGTATTGAGCCTAAAAAATCCCATTTCCTTTAGTTTATTATTTATCAAGGTCTACCTATGGGGGACTAGTTCAAATATTTGGGGGTCATGAATTTAACCTACTTGACCTGTCCCCAAAAAAAATCCATTAAACAACTATTTTGATTTTATCCTCATGCCCAGTATACCAGGAGATGGATTCATACCCTCTTCAAACCCTTTAGACCTAAAATTTTCACTTGGAATATTTCTCTCCTAGGGGACTCCACCATGATTATTTAAAGATAAAAAAAATTTGACATATTTTTCATATTGATATTCTTTATCAGATTTGGAAAACTATAAATAAAAGCATGTTTTAATAATGAAGATATGAAAAAAAATCTTTTTTATAACTAATAAAGTTGTGATTTATATTTTTACCTTTTAGATACAAATTTAAATGGATAAGGTTACACTCAAGCTCTACCATATGCATATCCTCTTGGACCATTAGGGAAATACTCCTTGTGTGATCAAAGGTGAGCCTCTTGATCCCCCTTACCATCATTACCCCCTTGAGGACATGGGCATGAGGGGAGGCATCACCATTCTCATAGATGATAGTATTGAATATGGAACAATTCCTCTCCTTTCTATCATTGGTCATGCCCTCCCCAAAGATCTGAAAGATTTTACAACACTCTTCAGCCAAGATCTCTCTAATACACCATTATCATAATCATGAGTATTTTATCATATATAAAGAATAAACCTATTAAATGAACTAATTTTTATTCACACAATGAGATATGAAAATCATTGCATAAAGATGTATATTAAAATGTATATCCCTTGCTTAAATAGGCAAGGCAAAACAAGATGCAATCTAGACTAAACAATGTGGGATAAATCCACACATAGGATACCACTAGGTAAAGATAAATAACCTAGCTAGAACCTAGAAATCATGAGTAATAATATACTCTAACACCCCCCTCAAGTGAAACTAAGGGCTAATAATAGAGGATGTAGTGTGAAGCTACATGTCCCTATGGATGCCAATCCATCTTACTAGAGTACATGGATGTTGAGTCACTTTTATTTCCAAGTCAAAGTAAGAATTGTGTTGAATACAAATATAATTGAACAAAAACATTGCACTCTAAAATACTAGGTAGAATGATGAACCTAAGGAAACTTTGCTTTAACACCCTCCAATAAGATGATGAGAAGTGAATACAAAGACTAGTGAGGATGCCACATTGGTGCACCAGTGTGGATACCACATTGATGTCATTATGAAAATCACCAAGAAGGCCATGGAATCAAGTGAAAAATCCTCATATGGGTTATGAAAAACAAATTTCCTCAATAATATACCCATGTACAAAGGAGGAATCCATAAAACACTCACAAAAGTGCAAAATATACATATGACTCTCATAAAGTGGAGAAAGGAGAGAAAATCCATAGGAAAAACTCCCACCCAAAAGAGATAAAAGAAGAAGAGAGATCTTGAAGTCCCCCAAAAGATGATGTTGAAGTAGTCCCCACTCTACATACTCACAACTCATGCAGGAACTCAATCTACATAAGTGGTTTAAATCCACTACTCAATCACAAAAACAACTGACATTAGGCTTCACCAAAATATATTCAATCAAGAATATTATCAATGGTGATGAAAGTAAAAAAGAGTATTATTTGTGCAAGGAACGTTCAACACCTAAGAAGTAGAATGTAGACCACACCCCCGTACTACTATCTAGGTGGAGTGGAGAAAAATAGTTTGCACGAGTGGTCTGAATCCACTACTCGAACACCAATTAGGCTGACGTTATATACACTAGAATATTTCTATGTCACACTAAAAGAGACTACCAAAATATCAAAAAAAAAAAAGATGACACTGTGATTCACTAGAATAGATACATTTCAAGCTATAGGAGACTATCAACTATCTAAAATGCGATGTTAAAAATATAGATAAAATATCTCAATGAAGATGGCCCTGGTGGTAATGGGAGAAACAAGAAACTGAAAGAGTTAAAAGGTGCCCAAAATTGAGCACATAAATGCATGAAGGTAGACAATTCTAAATCATCAAACCCCCCATGTCACTTTATAAATTAGTGTGAGTATAATATATCCCGTACACAAAAAACACTGTATGGAAAGAAGGAAGACAATGGGCTTCACCAGAATAGCTTCACATGAGGAGAATGTCAACCTATCGAATATGCTATCAATAATCATGAGAGGTGATTCAAAAATAAGGGATCGAAAAGGTGTCTCCATAGAATAAGGTAAGTCACTAAGAAAGGGGCCTTAGGGAGACATGACACAAACTAATAGTGTGTTAAAGTGCCAATGCAAAGACTAGTTTATTGTGGACTAATGAAAGAGTATGAAAAATGGAAAAAAGAGCTATCATGTATGAAAAAACACACCAAAAAGGATCAATAGAAAACAAATAACCACCTACAAGGCACATACAAAAGGATGTTAGGCTCAACCAAAAATACATCCAAGATAGTACGTGCACAAAGTACAATACAAAAAGTAGTATGACACATAGCATAGGTAACCCCTTAGTAGTGACAATGCACACTAAATAATAGGTCATTAGATGCAAAACAAAATGCATCCATGAGTGAAATAAATGATGACAATGTAATCCAAAAGAAGCAAGAAGGAAGTTTGTGTTGCTTATGAGGGGATCTGACCTCCTACCAGGATAAACCTCACCTTCTAATATTTTATAAATGAAAGAGATAAGGTACATGCAAAATAAGGAATATTATGTCAACAAATGATCATAACATAGAAAATGTGTCACCACTAAAATATCATCACATGACAATGAAATGTAAGCACAAAGCAACATAACCAATGTGAAGAGATCCCCTAGAATGTGGTACTTTATATTTTAATGAATTTTATAATTTAAATCATACCAATTCATGTGAAATTAAAAAATATAAACTTTTGGAAAAGATGACACTCAATTTTGAGATCTTGATAAAAAGTTATTACACATATAAATTTCTCATAAATAAGGCCTATTTAATAAAAATTTGCACTAAATTTTAAAAAAGCATTATGATTCAGATGGACCTAGCCTTCCAACCACTCATTATAATTGGAATTAAATCAAGAACCTACTCAAGCCAACTAAAGACATAAGACATGCACCTATACACCCATATAAGCACTAAAGTGACAAATAGGCTACTTAAGGAATAAATACAAAGAGTTTTAATTAAACAATTTAAAGTCTATTTTAATTGAAATTAAAACATGATTTAATTGTAATAATTTTAGGCTAGAATTAGGTTTTGAACTTTAGCAAAGGAAAAATAATGGAAGCAACGAGGTGAGAGGCAGACTTCACATGACACAATAAAAGAAAGAGTGGTGAGAATCTAGGAACATGTAGAGATCAATGTGAACCAGCTTGACATTTCACATAAGGATAAAAAATAATAGGCCATACATAATGACAAATATATCAAATCATCCCTTAGTACAAAAATAGGCCAAAAAATACAATGAAAGAACTAATAATACCAGTTGCTACTGATGGAAGCAAGACCATGGAAGCAATGCTTGTATGGATGGATTGGGTGCTTCTACCTCCTTCACACAAAAAATAGTAAGTTCATCAATGGATTATTACCTCATAAGTGAAACATCTTACATATATCTACCTCAAATTTTCTCAAAGACTTCAGTTTCTTCTGCTCCACCAAATATCTTAAGCATTGATCAACTACTAGAATTGGTGCTTGAAATAATAAGATAGGTTGTTAGTACAATTGTGTTGACATCAACCATTATTTTTAGTACAATGTCTATCTAATGTGAGGCTTTTGGTTCTATCACACAAAGAAAACTGTCTATCTGGATGAACCAGGATGCAAATATTGATATATTATTTTTGACATTTCCTACTAATGAAGAGTTGAGAAGCACAATAATACCTCAAAACATTAAAAAGAGTGAGGGAAAGGTTTTGATAATAGATAAGGCAATCACATAGGGAGGCAACATCCATGGCATTATTATTGTAGGCATTGATACATGATACAAAATAGTTGACCACCACAAGTATACAACACCATAATTTTTTTTGATAAAAAATGCCTTCATGTATGGTGATGATAGAAGAAAATCACCACTCAAATCCTTCCTTGAGCATAAATCCAATGTAAAATGTTTCAGACAAAAAATTATAAAAAGTGAAGGGCTGAAATATAGGTTTGGTATCAGTCTTAAGAGAATTACATAATTGTAGATCTAAAAATTATGGTAGAGCATATGCCACCTACAAAAAGTGAATCTCTAGCAATAAACATGAAAAATAATGCAGCATAGATAACTTATGAATGACCATGAGGATCTGAAGCATCTTATACTAGTTCCTTCAAATGAGACCTCCTTGAGGAGGTAGAGTAAGGGGGAAAAACCAAATTCTTAGAGAAGTGAGGTTGTTGCTTACCACCTCACAAACACAAGATCAGATAATAAAGGTTGTTGGGATCAAATGGAGTAGTACAAGTAAAAATATTTCCTAACAATGGAGTAATATGATTCTGATGATATAGGGATAAACATCAAACCTAGCTTTGTCATTGGTCATGCAATATTGACCAAGAAATCATAGTTAGACCTTGAACACCGTCACCCATAGTAATTTAAGTTGCTATCAATTTCATCTTACCCACATCCAATGCCAAGCCATCATTCACCCAATGTAGGTTGATTTGATCAATAAAGATAGATTTGATGTCTTTAGAGGTCAGATCAAAATAAAATTAAATGGATCTGAAGCTCAAACCTTTGCTAATGCCATGTGGCAAGTAAATCTTGTCAAAATAGAGGCCAAATAGATATATGACTTGAATCAAGATATATTTCAAATTTATCAAGTGACATGAATGGTTTAAAAACACACTACAAATACAAAACTGTCCTACATAAGAAATAAATGAAGCACATAATTCATTGAATGACCAATAAACACAATATGTATAGGCATTTTGTTGATTATACAACCAAAAATAGTCTACCAATATATGATATTAAATGCCAATAATAATATTGGTATGTAAAACTATATTAAAAACAAAAAAAATTCTTTGAAAGAAATTCTAACCTAAATGGCCAATGAAGCTTGATTGGCAAACCACAAGAATATAGAAAGGAGCCATAACAAAGTCAAATCAACACTTTCTAAGGACAAAACCTCAGATCCATATGGCATAGTTAATGGCCAAAATAAAATACATATCCAAAACATATTGTGAGGAAAAATAATTCCATGAAGCAAGCTAAATAATTGCTATTGGAGGGTGGCTCTGATACTATGAAAACGTTTTCAACACTCTTCATCCAAGATTTATCTAATACACCATTACCAAATCCATGAGTGCTTCAGCATACGCAAGGAATAAACCAATTTAAAAAACTAATTTTTATTCACATAATGAGAATGCAAAGCATTGAAAAAATATGTCTATTAAAATGTATATCCCTTGCTTAAATAGGCAAGAAAAAATAAGATGCAAGATAGTCTAAGCAATGTGGGATAAATCCACACATATGACAAAACTAGGTAAAGTCAAATAACTAAGATAGAACCTAACAAGCATGAGTAATAATATACTCTAATAGGATCTCATAAGGGCAACAAAGAAATTGGTAGTTGTTGGGGGGGGGGGGGGGGGGGGTGAGGGTGATTATAATCCCCCTTTGAAAGATAAGTTACCTTGGTTGAATTTGGCCATTTATCCTTCTAAATAGGATTCTAAGTAGTAGGATGATATTAAAAATAACCAATAGACTAATGGTTGGGACCCCATCATGGTTGATAAATACCCTTTGGCTTAGGGGGTGGGGGGAACCCTCAAGATCCTCTACCTCCTCCACCTCTTCCTACTTCCATGTTCATTTCTATTTCTTAATGGATTCCTTGTTGTTTATGCCTTTATCTTTTTATTTTTTTATTGATGTACACTTGAGTTAGTTTAAATTTTGTTTGTATGGCCGTGTGGTGTCCTTTTATAGAATTACTCTTACCGAGGCATGTATTAACTCAGTGTGGTTATTTTGGGGTGTGAATTTTATACCCATAATTTTTGTATGATTAGTAATGTATTATATATTTTTATATTAATGAAAGTGCACTTTTCAATCAATAAAGTTTTAATTATTTTTTTGGTTATTTTATCTAAAAAGAGTGTTTGTCATACCCATCTAAGCATTGCTCTACACAACTAAGTGTTACCATTAAATCCTTATTAAATTCATGTCATCACTAGGATTATAACTATAATTATGTTTATTACAAAAGGACCCTTAAATTAATTGTTCATTCTAATTAATAATTTAATATGACATCAAAATGTTTTTTTTTTTACCAATGATGTAACATATCTAGATTTATTTGATTTTTGAGCTTCCTACATAAGCTATTTTATATTATATTTTCTATCATCCTATTTAATAGATATCTACAAAATATTTAAGTTTAGGCCTTATCATTTACACCTTAAATGATGTAGACACTCACCTAGTGAAAACCCTTGATATACCAAAGACCAAGAAAAATGTTTCTTCTTAGGATTGAGCATAGCTTACTATATAAGATTGAGCTAATGCAACCATGTCCTTGTAACATATTTAAATTTCCATCCCAAATTGAATTTATCAAATGTCAAGGAAACAATAGCTAAAAAAATTGTAAATCAATCTCGGACTATAATTTCTAAAGGTGTATCACAATACGACCAGTAGTCCTACCTCTATATGATTGGGGGATTAAGGCCAAATTATGAATCATAACATCAGACATTATTTCATGAAACCTTATAATAAAATTTAATTAATAACTCTCAAGATTTTAAAATTAGTCTAAAGCAATGAGTAAGGCATCCAATCTCTAGAGGAGACAATATTTATGATAGTGCAATTATATTTTATAAAAAAAATAAAGAACTTTAATATACAAAATATTTTCAAGAGATATACCTTCATAACCTAAAATTAGAGTCCACTAAATAAATTAGTCATTGAAAGGTATCCATAAAAAAATACATCTTCGACCCATCTCAGAAAATGTTTGACCTATTCAAAAGCCTTAATTTCACAATAAGACTCATATGTAAGGGTACATAAAAATTGGAAACTTTCTACTTTCTAAATTGTCTCATTTTTTATTATCTTAAGGTTTGCTAAAATCTAATAGTCAAGTGCATCAATTCTATTTTCAAATAAACTAGGAAATTTTCATGACCTATATCCAAACAAGAGCCATGAAATAAGTAGTACCTATCAAAAATTGGTGATTGTGTGAATTATTGAATTATGTGTGAACTATATGTTTGGATCTCTTAAAAAACTTTAGGATTATGTCTATAATTTAATAACTAAGAAATCACACTTGTCTCTCTTATTGATTTACAATTACTAAATCCATTCATGAGTTGTATCCCTCTTATGTGTTGGCAAGATTTACAAATTGTATGCCAATGAATAGAGTGATAATGTAGTTTATAAAATAAACCACTTAATTTTAAGCATAATATAAAATTTACCTCCAAAATAATCCCCATGCTTAAAAAAATAATTTGACAATTTAGGACAAGCTCACCCAATAGTTGAATCCATCAATTTACATGCATCTTATCTTTCATCTCTAGTTTGCTCCAAGAACATTTAAAAAAATACAAAGAAGCCATTCATAAAAGAATTATATATATCATTCAATTTTTTAACAAATATTTTTTTTAATTGTCAAAAAACTATACAAATAAAATAACTATATAGACATTAAACTATATTTAAGATCAAATTCCATTTATTGTTTTGATTTTATTATCCTATCAAACATAATTGAGATGAAAACTATAAAGAGTATAAGGTTAATTTCAATACATGTTTTTTGTTATTTTAAATTTAATAAGTAACCACTCCATTTGACATAGAAATCTCAATCTTCTATAAAAACTTAATTTCAATACCACTGTGAATCAATGTTTAGTATTGTAACTTCAATATTTTTAGGGAAAGTGTCTCTTGGTTGCTTAATTCAATAAGTGTTACAAAAATTTATATACCATAGTCAGCTAAGTGTAGAAAGTTGGGGTGAAATTTGTAGACATTTTCATGAATTGGTCGTGAATGCGTAAATGTTGTTAGAATATTGTGTATGTGTTCCTTGTTTAATGTTGCACTAAAATGTGTATGTGTTCCTAAAAATATACATTTTATAATACTTATAAAGTGAATAAGGTGAGTAATTGAAAGTCAAGGAAGGTGATTTACCTAAATATGTGTTAATTATAAGTTGACATTTACAACTTATGCTTAAAATATATATTAGTAAATATAAGAAATTAGGGTCACTTTGCATATTCTATAATTGGTCTCACAACTCCATGACTTATAATTTAGAAGATAGTTTTTTAAAATATTATCTAGTCAGTACTTAGTGATTTTCAATATTTGAATAATGAACCTAGGGATTTTAGGGCATAACTTTTGCAATTGATGTCTATTTTGGGTAAACATATAGTCCATAGGTTTTGGGGCCTTCCAAGTTACTTGTTAATATTTATAGGAGCTATAGGTTTATAAAAATTTAAGTTTACAAAACCAACACACACCTAACCACTCCTTTATGTTGTTTTTTTTATGGTTAAGGAGTCCATTACATGCCAAAATTGACACAACACCATTGTGACCAGGGTAAATGGGGAGAATTCTCAGGAGTATTTATGCATGGTCCCCACCCCAATTGAATTTGAATTCATGTCAAATTGGTGTGTATAGAGAAAACATAGGTTGCATTGGTGACCCATTCACAACCAAACCACACCTTTATACAAATATTACTTGCCATTGGGTTCCTTATAGGCTAAAAGAGACACAAAACACCATATTTAATTCTAACAAAGGTAAATGTAGTCAAATTTAAAGCATATTTGTTTATGATCATCCCATGTCTCTCTAATTATATAAAAATGTGTCATTATGGAAATGTAAATTACAATGTGACCCTTTCACATGAAACCAAAAATTTATGTTGATCTTACTTATGATTAGCTCCTTTATATGTTAAAAGTGATTGAATAAACACCATATACACTTGTGACCATGAAAATGCAAAGAATATTTGGCACATGTATGCCAGATCATCCTAATTCACTTTGAACTCAAGCCAAAATAGTGTCATTAGGTTAACATTAGGTCAAATTAATGTCTCATACACACCAAAACCACCACTTTTATGTTGATTTTACTTGTGATTAAGTCCCTCATATGATAAAATACACACAAAACAACACCATATCCATATTGTGACCAAGATAAATACAAATGATTTAGAGGGAACATATAATGTGAAATCACCAAAATTTCACTTTGAAATCAAGCTAAAGTGGTATGATTTGGGAAAAATAGATCACATTAGTGACTTGTGCATATCAAACCACCCATTTTATGTAATTTTAATTTATATTATAGGGATTATTGGAAAAAATCAATAAAACAAACATTATATCCATTTATGACCAACAAAATTAATACATAGACCACATTCATGCATTCTCCTTAGTCGCACGAACTCACTTATATAGATAGGGGTTGATCAGGACTCCTATCTATGGGTAACTCAATGTTTTTTGATGATCATCCCCTATGTAATTGAGGAGATAACACTAGATAAATATCTAAATTTGACCAAGGAATATTCACCATTGTACTCTGTTGGATTAGATAGGCAGAGGCAAGGTTCAAACTTGTAGTTTGTAGGTCATGGGTGTAACATATTGACTAATTAATCTACCTTTCTTCATTAGATATGTATATGACCACAATGAATCAATGCCATATCCATATCCCCATAATTATTTAGGTTAGGTTCCCACTAAATTAATGAATCAATGTGAATCTTGTTACTATGTAATATTATTAGATCATTCAATTGTAACAAATAAGAATGAATGGTATGGGAGGGGGGTGACACCACCTTTCATCGATTAAAAATGATGTGATCATAACTACCCCCCATTTTATAGATATAGAGTTTTATTTACATTTCCAAAATATATAGTTTAATTGGAAAAAAATATATTAGTAACCCCTCCCACCCCATATATAGATTTATAGTGAATAGAGATAGGGTCCAAGGTCTTATCAATTTTATTAGATATATATAGTTCACTTTATCCCTTGAATGTGTATATAAATGATTTAAAAATCATATCAACAATTAATGCTACTACAATAAATACCATAATATGTAATGGTATGACCAAAGTGACCTAATGTTCATGATGCCCATCATGCCATGAATGATGTGTGTGATGTAGTAGATATCCATATTATAAATATATCAATCTCATATCTATATTTAACATGATGTTAATGTGATGGATAATGGAATGGGTATGGGTAGCATGATGTGATGGCATAATGGAATGGGTGTAGGCAACATGATGTGATGGATAATGGTTTCCCTCTATTGATACAATAGTTGGTTTTGACCACTTGATTGTCAATAATTGGGTTTTATTTATGTATGGATTACATTAGTGTGGTGGGCCCATTGAATATTGTGATACCATGAATTATAACTATATATCCCAATGTGGTAATATATGTAGCCCAACATACTAGCCCACCCCTCCCCTTTTGAATTGAATACAAGGATGCCATTGGAAAATCTATATAACTAGTGATCAAAATCAACCATATCTATGGGATAATAAGATTAATTAGTTTTCCAATTGTAACCAACCCAAGAATGAGTCTTTCCCATACTGATACATCAATATTGAAATCAACATAATACCAAGGTTGTCCTAATACTCAAGAAAAACAATTATTTGTCTCCTATCTTGAGATAAAAACCATGGTTCATGACTCATAGATAACTCATTTCACATGCTTGTATCTCATATACATTACTTGATAGATGTTTCACATGATATGATAGAGGCATACTACCTATAGTGTAGTGACATATAGATATAGGGTGTTTGGTTTCTCATGTCGATAATTGAGGTATACTTCAGAAATATCACATCCCCATAGTTTAGATAGGAATCAATATGGTGTTGTTATGTTTATTTTGGCCTATAATTCCTATAATCTCAAGTAAAAATGACATAAAGGGGTGGTTGGATATGCATGGGTCACCAATATGACCCATATTTCTCCAATCATACCAATTTGCATTAAAATGTAGAAATCTCAAATATATTATTCATATATTAATAATAACCTATTATCATCACATGTTATATAAAACCCTAATTTGGTCATCATTCTATACCTAATCCATTCATATTACCTAAACCATAGTTCTTCTATCCTTGTAGAACCCTAATTTCACTATGTCATCCCTAGTCACCCATAATATGTACATAATCACCCCTAATCTATCATTGATGAACAAGGATATGATAATATGGATAAACTAAGCTAATGAATCAATTTGAATCATATTACATACATAATATGATTGGATCATTTGATTCTAAAAAATATGAATGAATTATATGTTGGCACCTCCTTTCATCAATGAATAATAATACGATCATGACCACCCTCAATTGTATAGATATAAAGTTTCATTAGCATTAGGATAGTATATAGTTGAATTGGAACATTATACATCGGTACCCCAACCTCATATATATATATATATATATATATATAGAGAGAGAGAGAGAGAGAGAGTTAATAGAGATAGGATCTAAGGTTTATCAATGCTATCATCTATATTAGTTCACTCTATCCATATAATGAGTCTATCAATGATTAAATAAATCTATCAATAATAAATGATACTACATTACATATGAAATTTGTGTATGGTATGCCTAAAGTGACCCAATGTGCATAATTATTGACATGGCATGAATGATTTGTGTGATGCAATACAAATCTATATCATAGAATAAACTAAGACATTTCTATACACAACATGTTGTTGATGTGATAGATAGTGGAATGGGTGTGGGTAGTATCATGTGATGGATAATGCCTTGCTAATTGATACAATAGTTGATTATTTATGAGTTTTTATCACATCAACCCTCAAATTTTTAGTAAAAATGACATAAATTGGAGGTTTGGTGTGCATGGGTTATTAATGTAACCTATGTTTCCCCAATCACACCTTTTGGCTTTAATTCAAATTGAATTAGGGTTATCACATATACGTGCACAAGAAAATGTTTGTATTTCCATGATTATAAGTCGATATGGTGTTTTTGTGTCAATTTTGGAAATAATGGAGCTAATCTCACGTTGAAACAACATAATTTGGTGGTTGGATGTGCAAGGGTCACAATGTGAATTAAATTTTCACAATCACACTTTTGATAATTAAATTTGAAGAGAAATTGGGTGGTCATACACAAATGCACCTAAAATTGTTTGTATTTACCTTGGTCATAAGTGGATATGGTGTTTTGGCATCAATTTTGGCTTATAAGGGACCTAATCACAAGTAAAATTGGCATGAAGGGGTGGTTTGGTGTGCATGGGTCACCAATGCAACCTATTTTTCCCCATGTGCACCACTTTGACATGGATTAAAATTAAATTTGGGTGGTCATGTATAAAAATGCCCCAAATTATCCCCATTTATGCTAGTCACAAATGATTATGGTGTTATTGTGTTACTTTTGGCCTATAAAGACATAATCTTAAGTAAAATTTGCATAAATGAGTTGTTAGATGTGCATCGGTTTTTAAAATTTAATTTTGATAAACCAAGAACTCCTATAAGTATCAGTAAATAGTTTGAAAGGCCCAAAAATCTAAAAAATACTATGTTACCAATAATGTACATGAATTACAAAAATTAGTCCTTGAAATCCCTATAGGTTCAATACCAAAATCCTAAACAAGACTAAGTAATGACCAGATTGGATTTTGAAAAAATATCTTCCAAATCATAAGTCAAGGAGTTGTGAGACAAAATTCTAGAAGATGAAGAGTGACCCTAATTTCTTATATTTACTAAAATAAATTTAAATTATAAGTTGATATTTATATTATTACATTTATATTATTTATACTTAATATTTATTTTATTAAACCACCCTTCCTACCTTTCAATTTCGCACCTTATTTTCATTTTGAAGATTCATATTTTCAGATTGTTAGGAACATGTATGCATTATAACACACACATGTGAACAATTGCACACCCTCTTTGTATTCAAGTAGTCATATATTCATATTATTAGGAAAACATATGCATTATAGCATATACACCTTTTTACAATGTTTAGTTTTAAAAACATACCTAAGGGCTCATAAATGGCTTGGATTCCTATGCCTAAGGCCTAGACCTAAAAACCCATATCCGAATATGTGTTTTTTATTGAAAATAAAAAAAATCAACTTCCTCCATCATAAACACTTTTAATTTCATTAAGACATTTTATAAAATATTATTATGACATTGAACACACTATCCTCTTTCCAAATATATGATTTTTTAAAAATTTTGACTATTTTAAGGTTTTCATCTATGTTGATTTCTAAGTATGTATTTTTTAGGCCACTATACTCTGCAACTATACATGTTTACATTTGTTTATTTATTTTTTCATTCATCCAAATGCAAAAAACAATTATTTGGTCATAAACTTGGCCTAATTATATACACACATAAAAAATAAAATGAGGTAGTTAGAGGGGACCGTATGGTTGGTTATCCATGTTTTAATCAAATTTTAGGGTCTATTTACTTGTAAATTATTTATACATACATACATACATACATACATACATATATATATATATATATATATATATATATATATATATGTCATAACCTAGATGATTTTATTAAAATTTGCCTCAAAGGGTTTCAAATAATATTAAACAACACTCAAAAAATGAGGGGCCACACAATCAACTATCTACTCAATTTTTCTAAAAAACAAGAGTCCCTCTTCAAATTTTTGATGTTTGACCTATTTATAATTCAAAATTATATAATTCATGTTCTTATATCATCTTCAATTTTGAAGTGTAACCATATCAAATAATCTATAGAAGTTATGATTTCTCATTTCTAAGAAAAAAAATGTACACTTACGACCCTTTTTTGGCCCATCGGCTCTCTTCACTTACCCGGTCATATAATAATAAATTAATATAGTTTTTTGTTTATAAAATTAAATATTCATGGCATAATATTGGAGCTACCATCATCATTCAATAAACCTTACTTTTTTTTGGAGTTAAACAGTGAAGAGAATAAGAGAAACACAAGTAGTAATAAACCCTACTAATTGTTTTTTTTTTTTTTTTTTTTGAGAATATCATGTCAATGGAGAAATACATTTTCAATTTTAAAATAATCATAAATACATTTATAAAACTAAATATCTATTTATAACCTTAGTATAATAATCACAAATAAAATTTAATTGTCACTCTAATTTTTGTAATAACCCCATTAGGTTTTAGCGAAATATAGTACTTTTTTTAAAATTAAGTACACAGACTCATCTTATAGATTTCACCATGAGAAAAATAATTAGTGATATTTAACTAACTACATAAATTTAATTAACCATAAGGTTTATGGTTAATCCACTTATCTAAGGATCACCATGAATAGATATAACAATCGTGAACAGTGTTAGATAAATAATAAATACTGCATCTAAATCATTAACGAAATAGTAAAATTTTAGTCACAATGGATACAACATTATAGCCAATTATATATAATTAAAATTAATAAATATTATAGTTTTCAACAATAAATAATAACTCACATAATAATACATGATACAAAGCTCCATGGAGCATGAGTACTCCAGCTGGGAGAGAGAGCATCATCCAAGTGCTTTTCCACAATAACCACAAACCATAGATCCCCTACACTATCTCCCAACAAGGAAATTGTCCTCCCTTCATGGATGGGTAGATAATGATGGTGCAAGAATCTAGATTGAAAAACCAAAACCTATGAGTTGTAGATATATAATACATAATGGGTATCATAAATAAATCCATTCTAACATGATACTAAAAGAATTTGATGACTATATCAACATATGAAATGATAATATTTGATTATAAACATTAATTTGGCCAAATATTTTAATAATTAATGGTCTTTAGGATCAATCAATCTCATACACACTACTCAATTAGATTACACCTCATCTTGCATTGATGGAACTAATCAAGCCAATGGAATACATTCATTGCTTATTTAGAGTAATGAATGTGAGATTTGGTTAAAACATATAATAATATAAAACCCAATGGATTCATTTTAAATATTTCCCTTTTGTTGATAAAATATGTTAATCACAAAAATATCACATACACACATTTATTCCATGAAATGTAATGCAATGAATCTATAACATCTAGTTTATTATTGAATAATAAATATAATAAAAAATAGTCCTGAAAATAACATACCATCTGGGTAATGATTTATATAGACTACCAGTTACTTTAATCACAAAATAACTTATAATGTTATTTCATCCTCAAAATAAACATTATAACACATAATTATTTAATTTTTCATATTCCACATATATAACAAAAGATAGTACAAAAACATCTTAATTGCTCTATATTTAAGACTCATAAATAACTTATTTTAATGTTCTTATTCATACATTAAAATATGTACAAGCATTGATTTTCCCTATTATGGTAATAATGTTTTTAAGCATATCCCAACTGTGAACATATATATATATGGTATAATCATTTCCACATTTATTAAAGAATCAAATAAATGTATAACTTATACCATGTATATGTATATTTTTAGAACTATCAAGTAAAATTTCAATATAGTATAAATAATTTATTGTAAACAATATAATCTAAGAAGACATCCAATATCAAATATCTTAGAGTATTTTGTATACTCTAAGTATACATCCAACTAATAAAATAATCCCAAATCTATTTTATAAACTAGATAAATACCAATATACTTGTTTGACTAAAAACACATAGAATTCATGTGATTCACCATTCATAGACAACCAAATATTTAAACTCCAATTATATTTATTTAAATCACTCAAACCATTCAATTTATATAAACATTCAATTACCTATATATAACTATGATCAAAACACACTCAATCCTTTTTGTGTCAAACATTGAGAATTCAGTGACTTTGTATTTCAGTCCTAAGTTTACATAGTCCACAAAATAGTACATTTAAAAATCAATAACCAATCCATTTTTATTATACTATTTAAATAAATTTTCATAGAGAGCAAGAAAATCATCCAAATTTTTAATTAATTCCTCTGTCTTAGACTTGCAAGCTCCCTATACAAGTAAATATAGAATCAAATGTTTTAAATATAACTCAACCTTAAAACATCCTTATCCCCTAATAATAAGTTTAACTGATAAATGTAATTCAACCAAGACTTGACCAAAATAACCCCACTTCCAAATATATTACACAATATATTTCTACAAACTTTTATAAATGTCAATGAGTATATATACCATACTCAAATTCATAAGAATTGTGTTAAATTTTTGTTAATATAATTTAAATGAAACCCTAAACTTATAATTATATATAACATTTTTATCTATCATTGGCCTCAACCAACCTCACTCTGATTATCCTAACTTGATCTTCCATTTCGGAAAGCATCTCAGGCCCAAAGACTAACCTTTCTTCTAACTTTTCCTAATTGATTGGTGTTCTACACCTCCTTTATTACAATACCTCAACTGGAACCATCTTCAATGATAATTAGTATGAGTTATTATAAGAAAAATAAACCAATAGAATGTACTCCTCCCATTTTTATTGTTGATCTATGCAATACATACGAAGTAGATATTTTAAAACCTGGTTAACTCACTTTGTCTGTCCATTAGTTTACTGGTGATAACTAGTGCTAAAATTCAACTATGTACCCAGATCTGAATTTAGAGTCAATATAAACCTAGACATCATCCTCTATCTTTATTTGAAATCATCTTCTCTAGAAAACCATATAATCAATTTACCTCCTTCATGTATCTCTTTATAGGTATAGGTGCATCCTTTGTCAAGTTGCTCAGTATGAAGTGGGATACATGTTGGCCATTTTTTTTGGCCCACATATCAAAGTTTACCTAAGTATGAAAAAGGGAGATTTTAGGCAATAAAATGGTAAGAATTTGGGAGAACATCAGGTTTTCTAGCAGTGACAACTTTAGTTTTTTTTTAAGGCACAATGCAAATCGGGTTTCCAGTAGTGCTTAGCTTCTAAATGTTTCATAAGTAGAAGCAATTTGGGTTTAAAAACTTGAATTACTCATAAATAGTGTATTTTGGGTTCTCCACGGAGCACTACTTGATTACTTCATAAGTTGTGAGCAGTCAGAATCCAAAAATGAGTAAAGGTGCTCAACAAACTTGATTTGGTCCTGAAAAGTAATACTTCTCAAATTCTTCAAGAGACGAGTCTTTTTAAAAAATATGAAAGGAATTTTCAAAATGTTGAAGGGTCTTTTTAGGGTAAAAGGGACCAGTCAAATTTCTTGAAGGTACACTTCAACTTTTTTGAAGGGATTTTCCTTCTCCAAGTGGTCAATTACAATTTTCTTGAAGGGTATGTTACCCTTCGAGAGGACCTTTTCAAAATTCTTGAAGGGTATCTTTCCCTTCAAGAGAGTCATTTGTAGAATTTGAGGGGACATTCAAAGATCCCAAAGGGTCTCTTACCCTTTAGTAAATTACATTATTAAAATCCTAAAGGGTAGCTTCCAAAGATAGACATGGACAAAAAGTCTGAAGGAATTCCTTTGGACAAATTATCTGAAGAAATTTATTTAGGAAATTTTCTCAAAAGAAATAAGTTGAAAGAGAAGCCTGAGACCAAGTATCCAAAATAAATTATGGGCCAATGGAATTTAAAATTAGGATAAGTGACTAGCCATTGGAAGTAACCAAGTTTGAAAAGCCTAAAGTCTTATGGCTTGGGAAGTAGCAAAGTGAGAAGAATTCAAGATGGACAAACCTGAAGTAAGTAGGCTTAGAGAACCTAAATTACTATGCATAGAGTAAATTAGGTTTCTCAAAGTACTCTACTTAAAAGTGTTTACAAGTGAAGGATCTGGGGAATTCAAAGTTGGAGAGGCCAAAGAACCCAAATTACTCTGCATAGAGTAAATTAGGATTCTCCAAGGGCTTGACTTAAGCTTGGTCTGACAACACTAGAATCATGATGCAATGAATGTAAGGTTTCCTCATGGCATAACTAGAGTAGAAAGTGGAAATTAGTAAAGGACAAGTGGCATAAGGATGTTCAATAAACATGAGAGAGTTTGAGCAGCTGGTAGCTAAAAGTTATGAAGTCTCCCACTTTCCATGGTTCATTACCCATAATCGTTATTCAATGCTTAAATGCATCACACCAAGAAGAAACATTATAGCTACTCATAGCATGACTTTTTAGATGTGTCAAAGAAATTATTGAAGATGGGAGGGGCTCAAGGGTATTGGGTGGCAATCTGAAACAACACATTTATGAACATCAAGGAAGGACAATAAAAGGTGCCAGCCATCCGTGACTTCTTCTTTCCTCCCTTTCTCTCTTCTCCCTTTCCTTATAAATAGAGGCCTTAGAGCCTAGAAATGTATCCCTAAACTAGTGATAAAATCACCTTATGAAAATCACTGTGTAATAGACCTTTAAAGCAATAAAGATTATTTTTACCTATCTCTCTATCTGAAAATTGCATTGAGTTATCTTGTGCACTAATAACATTATGCAGAATAATCCTTCCAACCTTGTTTCCATTCTTTCTTGCTTGTTTAAAGGTACTTTCCAATTAATTGTAGGTCTGAACTCATGCTTTTCAACCATTAATAGATGCTTGGTGTGAATTTTGAAATTCCTCTTTGCCTCATGTGTTATTCATTAAGCCTAGCTTAAGAAATACTTATGCAATTTATGTAGTTAGGAGGTTGTGTAAGCATACTTGTATTATGTTGAATTAGTGTCTTTCCCAGGCCAGGTAGATCACTCACTTTTAGTGCATCACCTCCCTTAGCTTAATTTTATTTTCAAGTATTCTCTCTCCCCTTTTCCTTGGCCATTAATAGAGTTTAGTGTAGTTAACCAAATATTTGAAGTGAAGAACCTAAGGAACTAGCCTCATTAAAAAGTCTATAGGTTCAACCTCACCATACGACACCCACATCTTGAGGTTGTTCCCATGCTTATAGCTCGAAGTGAGAGACCCTGAAGAACTCTCTCATAAGGGTGAAAATCTATTTTATAATATTTTTAGCACACCCAATGGGACAAATACCATTTCACTTCCATTTTTATGGAATATTGGTCAAATTTGATTTTATTTTGATTAGTTTTTAGAAGTGGTAGCTTTCATCTTTCAGCATCTAGTGACTCCAAAGAATACCCAACTATCTGGTGGTAGAGCAATAGTTTTCTTTCATGCCAAAGGTGACTAAAATATTGACTTCTATAGGTATTCATTTTAAGTTTTTTGAATTACCTTTAAACTTAGTAATAAGGTTAAGGTTCGCTCATACTCACCCTTATGTAATAAGTTATCCTTCTAAACCAGTCATAAGGTATACCTATGCAAGAAGATCTTTATCAGCCCCTCTTGCTATTATGATTCCCCAAAGAGATTTTATGGGCTTTAGTGGCCAAAGCCCTTTGAGCTTACCATAGTATGATATTATGCCATTATCAACTCTTAAAAGTGTCCCTTATTACTTAGGAGACCAAGTTGTAACTCCTACTAAGCACATAATGGACATAACCAACTTCTACAACATTCATAATATCATGGTGGAGAATGTGGCTATTAGGATATTGGTTGTGTCCTTCAAAGAAAAGCCATTAGATTGGTATATTGGCATTACTCCTAATTCTATCCACTCATGGGATGAGCTAAGATCAGCCCTATGTAAAATATTTGCAGATAAGAGTGACCACCTGTCACTTGTAGAGTAGCTGACCACCATCAAGAGAGTTCCTCATGAAGTCATGCAAGAATCCAATACAAGATTTTATAAGGTGCGGGATAGAATCCTAGTAGCTATTAGACCATATCCAAACTTCACTTTATTGAATTACTTAAAGGCTCTCAAAAGTGACATAGCTATGATGATCTAGTCTATGGGAGGAGACATACTATCAGATGCATACAAGGTGGGCACCAAGGTGGAGAATTGCCTAGTTTAGGCTGGTAAGCTTACTCCCAGACCTCCAATGCCTCTTTTTCTAGAGATTAGACCACCTCTTACAGTCATTCCTCCACTCAATTTTATACTTCTAATGCTAACAATTATTTTTGTTCCTCCACCTAAGTAAGAGAAGGCCTCTACTAGTGGATCCAATGACTCCTATGAGTAGAAGAATTATTTAGAGTTAAAGAGCATGCTCCAATACTTGGGAAATGATGTGGTCAATGTTAAGAGGCAAGCTTATAATAAGTCATATCAAGATCCATATCAACCCCAATATTAACCTTATCAAGCAAGCCACCCTAAAAAGGAGGTTTCCAAGGACAGGGGTAGCCTAACTATGCTAGACTACATAATTATAATCCAAATTCTATAGGCCCTTTCAACTCCTTGGTCCCACTTCAAAATAATGTGGCTTAGGAAGTTGAGGGGACAATGCCATGGAATCATTCTTTTTAGGCAATCCATTGTATTAACTAATGGCTCTAATTAGGCATTTAATCATCAATGGCAGTAGGTTATTGCTTATGGATACAACCAGGCTCTTATGGCCCAAAACATGAAGGTACCCACAATGATGAGACAAGAGTAGCCTCCACAAGATCAAGGCTCAGATTAAGGTTTAAACCAACAAGAGGCCTCAATGGTCATTAGTGAGCAAGAGGAGTGTTATGTATCGAATCATCATGCCACTCCCAGTCTAGCTCACATCCCCATCTTGGAAAATATAAGGTTCAAGAGAAGGAATATGGGTGATAATCAAGAAGATTTTAAAGAACCTATTGGCATGGATCCTTTATTAACAAATCCAACATTAGTAGCTCCTAAAGTTTAGGTAAAATTTGGTGGTACACTAATAAACATTATGGATCAAATGAAGAAATACAACATGAGTCTGTCGATGTGGGACATGTTTTATCTGCCTAGCCAAGTAGACATTTGATAAGAATAATTATCTAAGATGGATGTTACTACAACTACAAGTAAGTAGCCAAGCAAGGTAATTAAAGTCCTCACTAATGTAGTCAAGATTCATGTCGGAGAAGGGTCAAGTATTTTAACTAAGCCCCCCCTTTCTATGTCTCTTTGATCATTAGTGATTCCTTGGTGCAAAATTGGTTGGTGGATAGTAGGGCCAGCACCTTAGTCATGCCAAAGTCTATTGCTAACCAACTAAATTTAGAGTATGAGCCTCACACTAAAGGAGTCTTAAAACTTGGGGGTTACCTTGTAGTAGATTGGTCTTACATAGCATTTATAACAAGGTAAGAGACTAAGGTCTCAATTAAGGCTAAACCCATGGCATAATTCCATGTTGAACCCCATATTGATGAGGATGAGTTTACAATTGGCCAAGAGCTGAACACTCATCTTGAAGAGGTTCTAGATTTATTCTTGGATGAGCTATGGGGAGATAACCAATTTTTCAACCCTTTAGAAGGTGTTAAGGAAAAAGACATGGCTGTCTACCTATTGCATAAAGAGAATCAACCCATGCCATCACTCAATAGACCTAAATAAGACCCTAATGGTTTATAGAAGTTATTCTTTGATGGCTCAAGGAGAAAGAATGGCATAGGTGCTAGGGAAATGTTGGTTTCACCCTCAGGTAACAAGATTTTTTCTTCTTACAAGTTTCATTTTAGCTTCTCCTCAAATGCATCAGAATGTGAAGGCTTGATCTATGGCCTTCAATGGGACACCAAAAGAGGAATCAAACTGCTACAAGCTTATGGAGTCAGTGATTTCATAGTTAACCAAGTCAGAGATTTGAAAATCAACAAGAATGATTTGATGAGGTCCTAAGAAAATAGAGTGTGGGACCTGATTAAATATTTTTAATCCTTTAACCTTCAAGCTAACCCAAGAGATCAAAATTAACATGCTGACAGGTTGGCAGCTCTAGGAGCTGAATTTGACATTTTTAGTGAGATAAAGGAAACCAAGGTTCAACCACATGTAAAGGTGGTGGTGAGACTGTCAGTGATAGATAATGAATCCCATTGGAAAGTTTTTGAGAGTGACAAGAAAATTTAGGAAGCCAAATTCTCCTCTTCCAACCAAGCTAAGTTACAACATTAGTATGAGGATCAGATTGTTCAGCTGAAGTCAAACAAGCTTCTTAAGGGGTTAGTTACACTTGAGGGCATTTTTTATGAAGATCATATGAGTAAAGAGAAGGTAGTAATGTCTACTAATGAGTAAAATTATGAGAGAGTTCTCATCTTCAAGGATAAACTTCTCAAGTTGGGGAAGGTAAGCAACAAGGTTGAGAGGCATGCTTTCATAGCACTTTGCCAAGAGTATGCAGATATTTTTTCTTGGGAGTACAATGACCTAAAATGTTTTGATCCTAAACTAGCCTAGCATACTATAGAGTTGGAGTCCAATGCCAAACATGTAAGATAAAAGTAAAAGTTGGTTAACCCCAAGATTAAGGAGTTGATGAGGAAGGAACTAACCAAGTTGATCAAGTCTAGGATTATCTTTCCCATCAAGCACTCATCATGGGTAGCCATCTTGGTTCCTATAAGAAAAAATATTGGGGAGATTAGGCTTTGCATGGATTTCAGAGATTTAAACAAAGTCTCCTTGAAAGATCATTTTCCTCTACCATCCATGGAGTAGCTCCTTCAAGTAGTTGCCAGTTCAGAATGTTTTTCCTTGTTGGATGGTTTTTTTAGCTACAACCAAGTCTGGGTGAAGGATGAGGATCAGTACAAGACTACCTTCACCACCAAATGGGGCATATATTCATACCAAAATATTCCTTTTGGTCTATCAAATGTTGGTTTTACCTTCCAAAAAGCCATGGGCATGGCTTTCTAGGGGTTGCTAAACCAAATGGTGTTGGTATACTTGGATGACATCATGTTTTTCTCCAAGAATGCCAATGAACACATAGACCACCTAAGGCTAATTTTTGAAAGTGCAAAGAGTATGGGATTTCATTAAATCCAAAGAAGTGTGTGTTTATCATGCATGAAGTCAAGCTTTTAGGCCACATCATCTCAAAATAAGGGTTGTCCATTGATCCTAAGAGAATAAGTACCATCTTGGCCTTATCCTTGCCCAAGCATAAGAAGGGACTCTAAAGTTTCCTTAGAAAGATAAACTTTTTGAGAAGATTTTCCCTATTTTTTCAAGTCTAATCAAGCCCATGACTGCTATGTTGAAGAAGAACCAAGTGTTCACTTAGTCAAATGAAGGTAAGTCAACATTCAAAGCTATCAAACAAGCTATTGCTCAAGAAAACATACTTATGAATCTTTATTTCTCAAGGGATTTCATTTTGTATGATTTTGCTAATATTGATAATATATCAGCTATGTTGATGCAATAAAATGGTGAAGAACTCAAGCAACCATTAACTTTTTTTAGCCACGGGCTTGAAGCATATGAGGTCAGATACACTTTTGTAGAAAAACAAGTCCTTGTAGCAGTAAGGAGCCTCAATAAGTTTAGGCCAATTCTATCTAATAATAGAATCCACCTTATGGTGTCTCATCCTAGAGTAAGAAACTTCCTTTTTAACAAGGATTTGAGTGAAAAAAGAGCTAGTTGGAATACTAAATTCATGGAGTATGACATGGAGATCAAGGTCACTATGCTAGTAAGAGGTAAAGGCTTATGTGAGCATATGGTTGAGGATCTTCATGAAGACAAAGAGGTCATCTAGGTGACACAAGATAACCTACAAGAAGATGCACCTCTACCTCACACTAGTTGGTTCCATGATATGAATCACTTTCTACTAACTAGTGAGTGCCCTCAAGGTATGGATAAATCAAAAATAAGATATTTCAGACTTTAATCCATACCTTATGTTTTAGTCTATGGGGTTTTGTTTTAAAATAGACCTCAATGGAGTGCTCCTAAGGTGCATAGATGATGATCAAGTTGAAGGTATTTCAGACTTCAATCCATACCTTATGTTTTAGTCTATGGGGTTTTGTTTAAAATATACCTCAATGGAGTGCTCCTAAGGTGCATAGATGACGATCAAGTTGTCAATATTTTGGAGCATTTTCATAATGGGCTTGTAGGAGGTCATTTTTCTCTAAGGACTACTATAAAAAAAAACATGAGGGATGGTTACTACTAGACTAGCCTCTTCAAGGATGCTTATGTATGGGTGAGGAAGTGTTAGGAATGTGTTCTCTTCATGGGAAATCGAATCTTAGCATTTCTTCCTCTCAACTTGATTCAAGTGGAGCAACCATTCATGTAGTGGGGCTTGGACTTCATTATAGTAATTAAACCTCTATCGAGTGCAGGGCATAAGTGGGTGCATACTATAACTAATTACTTCACTAGGTGGGTGGAATCCATTGAATTAAAGGAAGCTAATGAAAGTTAAATTATAGATATCTATGAAAACATTGTGACCAAGTTTGGTGTTCCAACCACTATTGTATATGATAATGCTTTGTCTTTCCTTAGTTTAAAAACAAGTGAATGGGCTCTCAATATGGGCATCTACCTCAGTACTTCCTCTAACTATTATCCTTAAGGTAATGGGTTGACTGAGTCCACATATAAGAAATTGTTGAGGATCATCAAGAGGACTATGGAGGAAAACTAGAGGACATGGCACACTAAGTTAAAGATAGCCTTGTGGGTTGATCAGGTAACTCCTAAAGCCATTGTTGGAAATTCTCCATATGTTCTAGTATATGGAAGGGAGGCCAAGTTACCCATTTCCCTTGAGCTACCTGTATTAGAGTTAGCCCATCAACTGGAGCTGCTGGAAGATTAACCTATGAATGTGAGATTGGCAAAACTCATAGAGCTTAAGGAGATCAGAGACCTTGTAATGAAAGCATTAGAGGGACATCAAGCTTAGGTCAAGAAGGCTTTTGACAAAATAGCTATAGTAAGGACTTTTTAGGAAGGAGACTTGGTTCTCAAATGGGACTCAAAAAAGGCCAAACTAAGAAACCATACCAAGTTTGATAGCTTATGGAGTGGCCCTTATTTGATCCAAAAATGCAAACAACATAATGTCTTATAACTTTCTCAATTAAATAGAGAGGTATTACCAATACCATTCAATGGGATTCATCTAAAGCCTTGTTATTGAGAGTTTACAACCATTATATGTTTTTCTTAATGCTTCTTTTTGTTTTCTTTTATGTTTTCCTCTAAGTGCCTAGTGCACATCTTTTTCAGTTATGTGTTTTCCCTTCCCTAAGTGCCATGGGCATAGTTTTTTTCATTTTAGGGGTCCTTATTTCTTCAAGGAAGTTTTCCAAAAAGATCCAACTTCATTCAAAAGTAGTGACTCCACACCCAATGGATTGAACAAAGCAAATGAGTTGGGTTCTCAAGCATAACAAGCATGCTTCTCTGCAAATCATCAGAGATGTTGGCCATTTTATTTTGTCACACATATCAAAGTTTACCTAAGTATAGAAAAGGGATCTTTCAGGCAATAAAATGGTAAGCCTTTGGGATAACTTTGTGTTTTCCAATAGTGACAACTTCAATTTTTTTTAAGGCACGGTGCAAATAGGGTTTACACCCGTGCTTAGCTTCTAAAAATTTCATAAGTAGAAGTAATTTAGGTTTACAAACTTTAATTACTCATAAATAGTGTATTTTGGGTTCTCCAAGGAGCACTACTTGATTACTTCATATGTTGTGAGTAGTCAGAAGCCTGAAATGAGTAAAAGTGCTCAACAAACCTAATTTGGTCTTGAAAATTAATACTTCTCAGGGTCTTTAAGAGATGAGTCTTTTTCAAAAATATGAAAGGCATTTTTAAAATTCCAAAGGGTCTTTTTAGGTAAAAAGGGACCAATCAACTTTATCTAAGGTACACTTCAACTTTTTTGAAGGGTTTTTCCTTCTCCAAGTAGATAGTTACAATTTTCTCGAAGGGTATGTTACCCTTCAAGAGGACCTTTTCAAAATTCCTAAAGGGTATCTTTCCCTTTGAGAGGATCATTTATGAAATCTGAGGGGACATGTAGAAATCCTAAAGGGTCTCTTACCCTTCGAGAAAGTCCATTATGAAAAGCCTAAAGGGTAGTTTCCAAAGACAGACATGAACAAAAAGTCTGAAGGAATTCCTTCAGATAAATTGTCTAAATAAGTTTCTTTGGGAAATTTTCTTGAAATAAATAAGCTAAGGGAGAATCCTAAACCAAGTTTCTAAAGGAAATGATGGGCTATTGGATGTCAAAATTAGGATAAGTGACTAGCTATTGGAAGTAACTAGGTTTAAAAAACCTGAAGTCTTAAGACTTGGGAAGTAGAAAAATGAGAAGACTTCAAGATGGACAAGCCTAAATTAAGTAGGCTTAGAGAGCCCAAATCAATCTACATAGAGTAAATTTAATTTCTCAAAGTACTCTACTTAAAAGGATTTATAATTGAAGGATCTGGGAAAGTTTGAAGTTGGAGAGGCCAAAGAACCCAAATTACTCTACATAGAGTGAATTAGGATTCTCCAAGGGCTCAAATTAAGCTTGGTATGGCAATGCTAAAATCATTATATAATGAATGGAAGGCTACCATATGGCATAAATAGAGTATAAAGGGCCAATTAGTAAAGGACAAGTGGCACAAGGATGTTCAATATATATGAGAGAGTCTGAGTGGCTAGTAGTTGGAATTTATGAAGGCTCCCATCTACCATGGTTTATTTCCTGAAATCATTGTTAGGTTCTTAAATGCATCATGCTAAGAAGAAACATCACAACTAATCATATCATGACTTTTTAGATGTGCCAAAGAAAGTCTTAAAGATGGGAGGGGCTCAAGAGTATTGGGTGGTGATCTAGAATAGTGCATTTATGAACATCAGGGAAGGACAACATGAGGTGCTAGCCATCTTTGAATTTTTATTTCCTCCCTTTCTATCTTCTCCCTTTCCTTATAAATAGAGGCCTTGGATCCTAGAAATGTATCCCTGGACTGGTGATAAAATCACCCTATGAAAATCACTATGTAATGGACATTTGAAGTAATAAAGATTGTTTTTACCTATCTCTCTATCTAAAAATTACATTAAGTTAGCTTCTGCACTAATAGAGTTGTGAATAAGAATCATTCCAACCTTGTTTCCCTTATTTATTGCTTGTTTTTAGGTACTTTCCAATTAATTTTAGTTATAAACTCATGATTTTCAACCATTAATTGATGCTTGGTGTGAATTTTGAAATTTCTCTTTGCCTCATGTGTGGTTCAATAAGCCTATCTTAAGAAATACTTATGCAAGTTAGCTAGTTAGGAGGTTATGTAATCCAACTTGTCTTATGCTAATTAGTGTCTTTCCTAAGCTAGGTGGATCACTCACTTTTGGTGCATCGCCTCCCTTAGCTTAATTTTATTTTAAAGTAATATCTCTCCCATTTTCATTGGCCATTAGTAGAGTTTAGCGTAGAAACCCAAAGAGCTAAAGTGAAGCACCTAAGGAACTAGCCTCATAAAAAAGTCTAGAGTTTCAACCTCACCATAGGACACCCACATCCTAGGGTTGTTCCCATGCTTATAGCTAGAATTGAGAGAGCCTGAATAACTCTCTCACAAGGGTGCAAATCTAGTCTATAACAATACCTTAGTTTTTCAACTACAACCAAAATCATATCATGTTGGTTCCATAATAATGGTAACCCTTGGACTAATTCCATTCTAATCACCTACCATTTTCATTATGGTATATTGTGTGGATATAAAAATCTAGCTAGATGTACATGTTCAGTTTTCATATGCCGACATTCTAGATAATGAGACACAAAATATACTGCATCTCTCTTGATTCCCTTATATAAATAAAGTGGTATAATCTTATCCATGATCTTGGTTACTCTTGGATTTCCTTAGTATGGGGCACTATGAAAGTCTTTTAGAATTATGTTCTTCAAATTTTGTCTATCAATCACATACATCCTATTGTTGTACTATAAAACACCATCACACTCTCTCTCTCTCTCTCTCTCTCTTGAATCCCTTATACCTATGATCTTGAGCATTCCTAGACAATGATTTCCTAACCTAATCATATAATTCATCTCCTAGAGATAATTTGATTACCGGATCTCATAAATTACTCCTAATAGTAGCCATGAATGTTATGTACCTTCTTCAACTTAGAGCATCATCTATTATGTTCTTTTTGTCTTTGATATAATTAATATCAAAATCATAATCAGATGAGAAATCTAACCATCATCTCTGATGAGAATTCAATTTCAATTGTATGATATGTACTTGAGTCCAAAGCTATCAATTTTGAGCTCAAATGCTTTTCCTAATAGAGAATGCCTCCAAACTTGTGAAACATGTAAGATTACTGCAAGTTCTAGGTCATGAGGGGCATATTTCACCTTATAAAACTTTAATTTCTTTGACTCAGGCTACCACTGATCCATCCTGCATAAGAAATCCTCTAATTCCATCCCCAGATGTATTGGTGATCACTGATAATTGACCATTAGGATCAAGAAATCTTAGCATTGGTGTTGAAGTAAGCCTCATTTTCAATTTTTGAAAAGCTATCTCACACTTGTAAGACCAAACATAACTTTGATTCTTTCACTAAAGAGAGGTAATTGGATTAACTATCTTAGATAAATTTGAAATGAATTTATTGTAATAGAATACGAAGCCCATGAAACTCCTTACCTCATGCACATTATTTAATGTTGGCCAATCTATTATGGCTCTTATCTTTGTTGGATTCATTGAAATACCATCCACAGAGATAATATGTCCCAAATATCATACTTTCTTTTGTAAAAATACACATTTAAACAAATTGTCATACAAAACTAGTTTCATAATTTATAGGTGTTCTTCCTCATCCTTGGAATAAATGAGGATGTCATTTAGAAAGACCATAATAAAATGATCTAGGTAGTATCTGAACACACTGTTCAAAAGATTCATAAATGTTGCCAGAGCATTTGCCAATCCAAATGGTAACACTGTAAACTCATAGTGTCCATATCAAGTTCTGAACATTATTTTTGAAATATCCTCTTCAAAAATTCTTAATTGATGATATCCTACTCTAAGATCAATTTTTAAAAAAGACTAATGCTCATCACATTTGATTAAAGATATCATCAATCCATGACAATAGACATTTTTTATTGATCATTATTTTAATCAACATCCTTTAATCTATACATAGGTAAAGATTTCCATCCTTCCTATTGATGAAGATAATTGGTGTACAACATGGTGACACATTTTTTTCAAATCATCCCTTTTGACAACACCTCCTGAAGTCATGCCTTTAATTCAACCAATTTAATGGTTGTCATTATGTATGGTGCCTTAGACTATGGTTTTGATCCAGGTATGATATCAATTGAGAAATCAAACTCATGTTTGTGTGGTTAACCTGGTAATTCTTTTCAAAACACATCATGAAATTTTCTTAGAAAAGGATAATATTCAATGGATGGTTCCTTAAAATCCTCCATCTCATTTATCTTAATGATAAATGTCTAACATCCCTTCTTTTGAGATTTCTTGAGTTGAATTGTAGAAATCTCTCTTAGATTCAACTCCCTTTTCTCAACCTGAAGCTATCTCTAATTCAATGAATCATCTTGACACTCAACCTTGTTTAAATAATAGTCAACCTTCGCTTTATGCTTTGCAAGCCAATTGACTTCTACGATCACATCATATGACCCCAATGGTGTAGCAAAAATATCCACTATTGTAGTGAATTCAAGCAACCTAATCTTTGATTCAACTAGACACTTGTCAAATTTGATCTTAGACTCATTCCCATACTATATTAACCTCACATTTTCCATAATTTTAGATTTTATAGACAATTTAATAATCATTTTAAAAGCAATAAAACATTATATAGCTCCTATGTCAATCAAAATATAAACTGATGATTGAATAAAATACGTGATAGTTATATGGGTGATGCTTCATACTCAACCTAATAATTGTCAACAACTGCATGAATCCACTACTAAAATGTACCTTGTTGAGAAGTAGAACCCTTTTTATTTGACTTATCTTGAGGACACTCTCTAGCATAACGGTCACCTCCACATATGAAGCAACCTCCAATTGGTCTTTTATTGTCAATGTTATATTCCCTTGAAACCACCTTTGAAACCATTATCAGGTTTCTTGATCCTTGAACCATTGTTAAACTTGGCATTATGATTCTTGAACTGACTCTTGGAGTTCCCACTCCTTTGCTTCAAGTTCTTTTCAAAAGTTGGTTTATAACATCTAAACTTATTTTTGAACTTATTTCTAACTTGGGTAAGAGATTTCAATTTTTTCTCCTACTTGGCTACCTTCTCAAACACCTGATCCATGGTAGTACATCTACTTCACAACCAAATTGGCCTTTAATACCATGATGAATTTCTTGATCTTGAACCTCTTATATACCAAATGCTGAGGTACATACTTAAGGATCTTGGTGAATTTCTCCTGGTATTCATTCACTAATAATTACCCTTAATATTTTGAAAATTTATAAACTTTTGATCAAAGTACAGATGTGGAAGCCATCATGACCTAAATAGTGTCACAAACTATTCTCAAGTGGTGGTGGTTGAGTCAAGGTTCATCTCAAGATTTTTGTTTATCCACCAAGTTATTGCTTCACTAACAAGATGATAAGATCCCCATACTAATTTTATGACTTCAAAGTAATTATGAATCTCAAAATATTTCTCTATTTTTGTCAGCCACACTCCATCTCCATTTCCAATACAATTCCATGAAACTTGGGTGGATTTACCTTTTTCATATCCCATGCCAACTCTACATCTACTCAAGCTCTTACATCCTATGGCACTTCATTATGCCTCTACTCTTGAGGATATTCTTGCTCAACAATATGCTCTTTAGGTTACTCATAATCACTCTCCTCTTCATGGCCATGCACTTCACATTCTAGGGTTATAATTTGGTCCCTATTCTCTTGTATGGTTGCAAGGATTTGTTCTAACTTTACAACTTGATTAGTGGTAAGCTGATTTGGATCAACAAGGGGATCAGTATTCAAAGTCCCCTCACCTCCTAGTCTAGTGTGCACCATTATTCTTCCTGCTTATTAGGAGAATAATTTTACATTAGCAGACAAATTAAGTCCTATAGTTTGAACCTCAAATCTGATACCATAATGTAACAACCCCACAAGGTTTTAACAAAATATAGTAAATTTTAAAAAAATAATAATAATTACACATACTCATCTTACAAATTTCACCACGAGAAATCTAATTAGTGATATTTAACTAACTGCATTCATTTAGTTAACCATAATTTTTATAGATAATCCACTTAAATAAGGATCACCATGAATAGATATAATAACCATGAATAATTTTGAATAAATAATAAATATTTCATCTAAATCATTAATGAAATAGTACAATTTCAGCCATGGTTGATACAACATTACATCTACTATTTTATAAGTATTAAATAAATATTATAGTTTTTAGCAATAAATAATATCTCAAATAATAATACATGATATAAATCTCCATGAAGCATGAGTTTCCACAACTCAAGAGTCTCCATGAATCAAGTATCAATCTATAATCTTAAGTGTAGTTTTTGGTGTAGTACTCTAGCTGGGAGGGGTGGCATCAAACCAGTCAATTTCATACATACCACTCAATTAGATTACACCCCATCTTACATTTTTGGCACTAATTAAGCCAATGCAATCCATCCACTGCTTATTTATAATCATGAATGTGAGATTTGGTTAAAATATATAATAATATAAAAAACATTAGATTCATTCAAAATATTTCCCTTTAATTGATAAAATATGCTAAGTATAGAAATATCATATACACACATTTAGTCCATCAAATATAATACAATGAATCTATTTTTCCCAAAATATATCACTCATTTTTGGGACAACATATGAACTATTTTGGTCCTACAGGCCAAAATCCTCTCTTACCCTCTCAAAATTTATTCTAAGCATTCAAATTCCTCATTTTTCAAGCTTTTTTAGTTAAGGGACTAGTAGGTTCAACAGGTTCAATGGCTTCAATAGGAAAATTCTCACAAAGGAATAAGTTCCTAACAATTAGGCAATTTCAAGATTAGTTCAACGCCTCGGTTCAACCAAAAAATTTCATCGACAAGCTTCAAATAAAGGATTAAACCATTGAACCATTAAACCCCGCTTCCAAAAGGTTCAAAGGTTCAACGACATCGACAAGCTTAAAGATTTAAGCACTTCACCAAAAGTTCAAAGTTCAACTGCTTCAACAAGTTCAATGGCTTCGAAAGACTTAGAAGAAAAGAAGGCTTCAAATAACAAAGGAATGAACCATTGAACCATTGAAGCGTTGAACCTTGAACTAAATTGGTTCAATGGGTTCAATAAGTTCAATGGGTTCAATGGGATCAATGGGTTCAAAGAAATCAAAAGACTTAGAAGAAAAGAAGGATTCAAACTCAAGATTGAACTGTTGAACCAAAGTTTGTTCAATCAGTCGATTCAAAGGACTACCCCAAAGCTAAAGGAAAAAGTGCCCTTGCAGAGGGAAATGAACTAAAGGCAGGTGCCCTTGTAGAGGGTAGGAAACATTGGTTCAAAGATCAAAGATAAGACTGAAAGGGTAAGGTTTCCTTCAGACAAAAAGTTTGAAGGAATTCCTTCAGACTTTTGTTTGAAGGAATTCGCCTGAAAGGAAATATCGAAGAAAAGTAGACAAGGCAAAGGAAAGGTTTCCTTCGGATAAAAAGTCTGAAGGAATTCCTTCAGACTTTTGTCTGAAGGAATTTGCCTAAATTAAATTAACCTGAAGATCATTTGAAGGACCCCAAAGGGCAGGTACCCTTGCGGGGGGCTCTTGACACCAAGAAAATGGACTTTTCTCAAAGATCCGAAGGGACACCTTCCCTTCGGGGTGTTTCAAAGACATGAAGCCAATGGAATTTCAAGGGTTCAAATGGAATTAGAAAAATAAAGGAAGCAATGGAACATAGAGTGAACCAATTGAACCTTGAACCAAAAGAGTTCAAAGTTCAATGGTTCATAGTTTCAATGATTCAAAGGAAGCTCCAGACAAAGGAAGGAAACAGATGATTCCAGAAGACCAGTTCAAAGGGATGGTTCAACCAAAGACCAAGAAAGTGATTGAACCAGGGAAGTGATGGAACCAAGGAACCAACAAAGACCACTTAAACTATTGAACCAATGAACTTCCAAAAGGTTCAAAGGTTCATGGTTCAATATGGTTCAAACAATTTGTAATCATTGATGTCCCCACGAACGTCAAATTGAAGGTAATGGAATATCCATTAAATTTCAAATATAGCACGAGACTTGAAGGATGAACCAAGTGACCAGTTAAAGAAGATAGCCTGAGAGCTCCAATTATAGAAAGAAAGAAGAGAAGGCCATAGAATATATTGAAATATCTACAAGAGAGTTATTTTTGGTAGGTGAAATAGTCGACCAAGTAGTCATCTAAGCACACCAAATCAAGGACATGGCCTATTTTTATTCCATGAAGTAAAGGGAAACTAGACAACTACACAAACATTAGGAAAAGGACCAGATAGCCCATGTTAAGGAGGAGACATATAAGATGAATGGGCACACCATAGTTAAGGCAATGCATTGTTCCAAGCATGGCCCCTTGATAAAACTGAAAGTACATTCAAGGCATTGAATGTAGTATGGGCCATTCCATGGTACAAAGTTCCAAGCCTTTCTTGGCCACCATATATTGTAATCTCTTGTTTTATGCAAGGGAGATCTTTTCAGTTATAGAAGCAAAACTCTGCCAAAATTGAAAGGCAATTACTGAGACTTTGAGCTCAAGTTGTTAATCATATTTCTTTGTTTGAATGAGAAAGAAAGTTACTTTCAGACTTTGTGCTGATTTAGCTTGGGTCATTTTAGGAGATTGTTCTTATGTCTATTTCCTAAATGCATTCTTGTCCATTTTATTGAAATAACCAAAACTAATGGAAGTAATTAAGAAGGTGTCCTGAAGCCAACTATGGAGAGACTTTGTGCTGCCACAATTTCCTTTAGTGTGTTTGTCTATTTTTTAATCATGTGTAAAGGGTCTTGGGATGACTTTGTTAACCCATTATCCTTCGTATTTCACTCTTGGGAAGTCAAGGTGGAGAATTTGTGCTACATCTCAGTCTCCTAGTTATTATGCCCCCTATTACTAGTTATTTGTTACCTACCAGATAGAACCCTAGTTGTTTGCTGCAAGACCACTTTTGAAAAAAGAGAAGTGCCTTCAGTGTTTCCAGCCTAGATTTATCCTTTGTTTTTGAACATCATCTCTAAAAAAAGAGAGATGGATGGTATTATTCCACCCTTGAGTGTTATTTTATGCTTATATATAGTATATAGCTCTTCATAGTTATAAGGGAACCTCCCCTTGATGAGAAGAGAGATTTTTCCACCTCTGATGTGGTAAACCTACACATTTGGTTGACCAATCTCCCTATGTTGTGGTTGAAGAGACCTATTTTGTTCATCAGTTAGCTGTTGACAAAATATTCACCCAACAGAATCTATAACATCTAGTTTATTACTAAATAATAAACATAATAAAAAATAGTCTTTAAAATAACATACCAGATGGGTAATGATTTATCTAGACTACCAGTTACTTTAATAATAAAGAAACTTATAATGTTATTTCACCCCTAAAACAAACATTATAACACAAGCTTATTTAATTTTTCATGTTCCACATGTATAATAAAAGCCAATCCAAAAACATCTTAATATTTTCTATATTTAAGACTCATAAATGACTTATTTTAATTATTTTATTAAAAAACTAAAATGTATACAAGCACCCATTTTCCCTATTATGGTAATAATGTTTTAAGCATATGCCAAATGTGAACACACACACACACACACACACACACACACACACACACACACACACACACACACACACACACACACACACACACACACACACACACACACATAAATGGTATAATCATTTCTAGATTTATTAAATAATCAAACAAACATATAACTTATACCATTTATATGTATATTTCTAAAACTCTCAAGTATGATTTTAATACAATATAAATACTTTATTGTATATAGTATACTTTAATATTACATCCACTATCAAATGTCTTAGAGTATTTCATATAATCTATGTATACATCCAACTAATAAAATAGTGCCAAAGCCTTCTTATAAACTAGATAAATCCCAATATACTTGTTTGACTAAAAACACACAAAATTTCATGTGATTCTTCATTCATACATAGCCACCCGTTTACACTTCAATTCTATTTATTTAAATCACTCAAACCATTTTGTTTATGTAAACATTCAATTACATGTATATACATATGATCAAAACATACAATGAGTCATTTTTATGTCAAACGCTGAGAATTTAGTGATTATGCATTTCAGTCCTAAGTTTATACAGTCCACAAAATGGTACAGTTGAAAACCAATAACCAATCCATATTCATTATATTGTTTAAATCTATTTACATAGAGATTAAGAAACTCATCCAAATTCTGAATTAATTCCTCTATCTCAGACTTACAACCTCCCTATACAAGTAAATATACAGTCAAATTTTTTAAATAGAACTCAGCCTTAACACATCCTTAGTCCCTAATAATAATTTCAATTGATACATGTAATTCATCCAAGACTTTATACTATTTACTCAACTATAAAATATATTGTTGGCATCCTTATCAGATTCAAGACTTCCTATGTTTAGGACTTGACCAAAATAACCCTAATTTTAATATATTACACAATATATTTATATAGACTTTTATAAATGGCACTAAGTATATATGCCATACTTGAATTCATTAAAATCGTGTTAAATATTTGCTAAAAAAAATTAAATGAAACCATGACCTTATAATTGTGTGTGTGTGTGTGTGTGTGTGTGTGTGTGTGTGTGTGTGTGTGTGTGTGTGTGTGTGTGTGTGTGTGTGTGTGTGTGTGTGTGTGTGTGTGTGTGTGTGTAAACTTATATTTATGTATATATACATTCAAATGTTATAAACACACATAATGTATTTCACCTAAAAATTTCAATTAAGTATAAACATAGTCAAATCTCATGTAACCCAAATAGTATTTTACCTTAGTTAAGCATTAAGCTTATGTCCTTAGACTGATTCAACAATATAAAACCCAATCATAAGACCCTAACTCAAATGCCTTAAAATGTAATCATCAATCAATAAATTTTTTAGGACTTAAGAATTGAAAAAGGATTAAACACAAAGCTTTCATAGAGGTATTTATAAACACGATGAACACCTATAGCCCTACCCATTCCATTTGGGTTATGGGGTTAGATGTAGGGTTTTTTGGATGGTTGAGCCATCCACAGGGCCCTACATGCAACCCCCTTTTTATTTTCCATTGTAATTTTAAAAAAATTGAAACCTATTAACCCTTATCAATTATTTTCCATAAATCTATCAAAAATATCACACAGGATTTCAAATACATTACCAACCTGTAACAATTTCTTATTCTACCAAGAAAGCTGAGTCCCTTTTTCCTTAGCTTGAATACCTTTATTTTTCTCTTTCTGCCTACTATTCCTCATATACATGCCTCCCAATCCTCCTTCTTTCCTTTATTCATCTCCATCACCTTACTCAACACCACTTTCTCCTCCATTATCAACAAAAAAACCCACTAAAAAATATGCATGTCAAAATAGTTCAATAGAACCCCCACTAAACTATAGTCCACCACCATTTCTCATGTAATCCATAACCAACTCACATCATTAATTTTTGCTAAGAATGATGGTTAATTGAATCCAATGAGTGAATATAGACCCTAATCATCTCAAAAATTCCCATGACTGATTAAAATAATCATTATATATCCTAAATAATATTTGCATGCCTTTTGACTTAAATGAATCCAACATCGACTTCACTTAGTCTACACAAACCAACTAAATGACTAGTTACAATCACCAATATTATTCTATGCAATGTCGACCATTGAAAAGTCAATAGTAATAATGACTATATATCACAAGAAAAACAAATATGAATTTAAAAGACTAATTTTAATTGTTACCAAGTCATCCAAATCAAACATTATGCATTCAACCTCAAACTCATAAGTTAATGCTCTAGGTTTAAACAATAAGCATAGTCTTTAACAAATAATTTAACAAACACAATTATGTTTATATAATTGTTTCACAATGATATTACTCTATAACACCTTGAATTATGTTAATACTTAAAAAAGAGATTATAATTCATTATATTTTATGGGTTTATATTACTATTAAAATTGATAATAATAATCTTATAAATGTAAATAGTCACTTACAAACTGACTTAGCTAAGTACTAACATACATCTATTATTTCTGACAAAGAATCCAAACAAGCATTTTTTAAATGACTATTTAACTATTTAAAATATAGCATTAAATCATGTTAAACTAGATAGGTACAAATTTATTGAAAGGAATACAAGATCATGGAAATAATTACTTACACTAACCAAGAGAGGAGAATATGTAAATAATTTTAACTTGTTACATAATGATAAGAAAAACACATACAACTAAAAGCATAAGCATACCATAACACATGAATACATGGGAAAAACAATTTTAGTAAAAAAAAAACACAATCTAAAGCATCCTAATGTATTATTCAAATCAACAAATTATACCATACACTTGAAGAACAACCTTCCAAGAGCATCACTAGTATACTACATGTAGGAGGAGAACTGGTTACACAGAGATTCAATGCCTTTGTAAAACTCTCAATATTACAAAGCTTAACTACAAATTTACCACAAGATTCATACATGCTTACTTTATTATATTTATAGCTTCCTTAAAATTACAAAGGAGAATACATTTCATTTATAGAAATTATAATGAAGATGACAAATGAGAAAACTTCATGAGCAAGGAAAGAAACTTCACCACCCTTTAGTGGCACCAATATTTATCAATATTAGCATGCTTTTAGTCTTTTTCTTTGGTAAAAAAATGGATGCTCCACTTATGACACATCATCCTCCACTGTCACAAGCCTCCAAAACTACACCCCAATCTCACTTGTGCCTCCAATATGGAATAGTAACTTGTTCCCAACTATTCCATGTGACTCCAGATTATTCCAAGAGATTATCCATCAAATTTTGACCTCTCCTTCAACTAAAGATCATGAATCCAAATAATAGGTGTGCCCCATATCCAATCTTTTCATTTTGAACCAAAATAAAAATCATGTGCATCACAAAAGACAATAATTTATTTCCTTAGTGGAGTCGTATGCCCCACTTCTACTCACATGCACTTAAATAATGTAGATTACTCCATGGGCCATGAAAAATCATCATAAGCCACATCAACACCTATATTTCCACTTTTATTACCTATCACATCACACGCATAGTCATTGCTAACTCACCACTACCACCTTATCACATGAATAGTGGTTATGAATAGTGTCTCATGAATAGTGTTGTAATTTGTCTAGGTTGAGATACCTCAATTCCCAAAATTATGCCACTTATCAAATACCTTGCAAGACCTATAGGAATTATACCAACATAAAATTAACATCTAGGGGCAAGAGGCCCATAGACTCTGAATACCATCTAAAATTTTATGTGCTCATGGGCTTAGTTAATGAATCTGCAACATTCATCAAAGTCTCTACTTTTATCAACTCTACCCTTCTATCCTCAACCATGTTTATCACAAAATGATATTATACATCAATATGTTTGATCTTGGCATGAAAAATCAAGTTCTTTTCTAGGAAAATAACACTCTGACTATCACAATAAACTGTCACTACACCTTATTTCAACCCAATATTTCAGCACAATCTCTTAAGACAAATGGATTCCTTAAAGGCATGAGAATATTCCATATACTCTACATCTATAGTGGAAAAAGTGACCATAACCTATTTCTTACTCATCCAACTTACTACACCACCAATAAAAGTAAACACATAAACACTTGTGGATCTTATGCTATCAACATCTCCTACCCAATCTGAGTCCACATAACTAAGAATGTCAAGAAGATGTCTATCTCTAATCATGTTACCTTGATAAAATAATGAATACTAAAATTTACCCTAAAAATATCTTAAGAACCTTTTAATATCATCCCAATGAACTCTACTAGGATTAGACATATATCAGGAAATAACTCCCACTGCTTGGGCAATGTCTGGTCTAGTACAGACCATAACATACATTAGAATTCCAACTACACTCTACTAAGGAAATATTCTCATGTATTATATCTCAAATGGGGATTTAAGACACTGTGTATTAGATGAATTTGTTTATACTAAAAAACACACAATGGTTTATAATTATGCATGTTAAACCTTTGTAAAACTGAATTCACATACTAACTCTGGCCAAGCCATAACTTTATGTTCTATTTATCTTTTTTAATCTCCATCCCAAGAATGTGTCTTGTAGTACCAATATATTTCATCTCAAATTTTTATGAAATTTGTGATTTAAGATCTAAAATTAAAACTTTCCCATTTGCAATAAATAACATATCATCAATGTATAAGGCAATAATTAGGAAATGATCACCATCAGTTTTGTAATAAACATAATGAACAAATTTAAACCACTCAAACCTTAAAATTTATACATTTGTATAGAATTTATAGTACCACATCTTAGGACTCTGCTTGAGATGATACAAGAATTTCTTTAACTTGCAAACCAAATTTATGTTCCCTTTCACCATGTAATGATCTAGCTATGTCATATAAATTTCCTCCTCCAAATCACCATGAATGAAAGTAGTCTTCACATCCATTTGATAAATCTCTAAATAATAATATCTTTCAATAGAAAGCAAGGATATAATGGATGTCATTTTTAAAAAATGATAAAAAATCTCATCATAATCAAAACCCTCAACCTGAGAGTAACCTTTTGAAACTAACTAAGCTTTATACTTATCAACACTATCTTTTTCTTGAACACCCATTTGATTCCAATGGGCTTACTTCCTTCAGGTAATGGTACAAGTTACTATGTATCATTATTTTTCAATTATACCATTTCTTCTTCCATAACAACCTTCTAGGACTCTACATCATTCATACCCAAATCTTCTTTTGTATATCTTGATTCATCAATGTTAGTAATCAAAGCAAATATACATCTCCAATCATCAAGAGAATAACTTTCTAGTGGTTATATATGCCTTATAGACCTTTGAAAAAGTTGAGGTGGAGGTTATTCTTCATCTACCTCCTCTTTGAAAGAGTCATAGCTTGATGAGCTCTCCTCAACTTCTTGTATCTCTCATGGCCTTGACTCAATTTTCTCAAGCATAGGAAGAACTTGAATCACATCTTTATTTTCTATTTTATTTGGATGTAGCGTAACATAATAAGGATTAGTTTCTACAAAAATAACACTTATAGAATATATTACCTTCTATGCTACTAGATCCCAAAACTTATATCCTTTCAAACCATAACTATAATCGATGAAGATACATTTCATAGTCTTATTCTCCAACTTTATCCACTTATCCTTTGGCATATGTGCATATTCCTCACAACAAAAAATTCTAAGGTGTTTCAATGAAGGATTACATCCAGACCATACCTCTATATGTGTTTTATCAACAAGTTTTGATGTAACAGACCTGTTGATTAGGTAGCAAGTAGTGGCTACAACTTTGGCCCAAAACCTTTGTTCTCATCTAGTACGACTAAGCATACTCTTATCCTTCTCCATAGATGTCATGATAATTATTTTTGCAACTTCATTATATTAAGGTGAATATGGAGTTTTATTATATAGCTATATACCACAATATTTATAGAATATGTCAAAATTGTTAGAGCAAAACTCACCACCATTGTTAATTCTCAAACACTTAATTTTCTTTCTAGTCTACAACTCAACCATTACTTTAAACTATTTAAATCAAATGAAAACTTTAAATTTACTCTTTATAAAATAAACCCATGTCCTTATACTGTAATCATTAATAAATGAAATATAATATGTGGGTTTTAAAATTAAAGGAACATTAACAGGACTAAAAACATCAGAATGAATAAGATCCAATGCACCACATGATTTATGAAAAACTTGAGTAAAAATAAATGTGATTTTGTCTACCATAAATGCAATTCTCACAAAAATCAAATTCAAGATTGTAGTAAACCAAACCTTCAACAAGGTTTATATTCTTCAAGGCCCTAAGACCCTTTTCACCAATGTGGCCAAGTCTTTGGTGCCATAACATAGTCTTCTCTGCAAGAAATTTTAAATCCATAGAATGAACACCTTTAGGTACCCATAAACCATAACCATCTACAAAAATAGTGATTAACTCTTTTTCCAATTGAGTAGACTCAGATGTAGTTTTCATAGAAGTACTATTGTACTCAACTGTGCATGAATCAAGATTATACCAAGTGCCAATCCTGACACCTTTAGCTATCACCATGGTACCTCTAACCATCTTACAACTTGATTAAAAAAATATAACCTACACATCCACATCTATTAATTTGCTCACATATAATAAATCATGAGCTACCCCTAGGATATGCAACACATCATCAAAGTGTTTAATCCTTACATCTAAAAATTTGATTTTAACTCTACCATGACCAATAATGGTTATAAAATAATCATCACCCAAGTATAACTTACCTCCATAAAAATCTTCATTTTATAAAACTAATTTCTATTATAGGTCATATGATAAGATGCACCTAAATCAAGTAACAATGCATCATTACCTACATGGGTTGATAAGGCTACAATGAAAGCATCACTACCTTCATTCTCAAACTTAGAATTAGAATCATACTTCTTTTTTTCCTTCTTTTCTTCTATACAAACTATTTGGTAGTGACCACATTTTCCACAATTCTAGCATCTCGCCTTGATCTTTTTAGGATATTTAGATCTCCCCTGGGACTTTCTCCTTGAAAATGTTTCAACCTCCATTCTCCCTGATGTGTTTTCCATCTAAAAATTCCTATAATAAATAACTCTAAATATCTCCTTGCACAAGCTCCCACTCAAAACTAGACTAGTTCAAAAAATCCATTAAGTCCATAATTAGAACCAAAACTAGCCAGGCTCTAATACCGCTTGAAAGGAATACGAGATCATAAAAACAATTCTTTACACTAACAAAGAGAGGAAAATATGCAAATAATTTGAACTTGATACATAATAATAAGAAAAACACATATAATTAAAAGTATAAGCATACCATAACACATGATTACATGGGAAAAACCCTTATGGGAAAAAAAACCCACACTTGAATATATCCCAATGTATTATTCAAATCAACAAATTACACCATACACTTGCAGATCAACCTTCTAAGAGCATCACCAATATACTACACCTAAGATACGAATTGCTTACATAGAGCTTTAGTGCCTTTGCACAACTCTCAATCTTACAAATCTTAACTACAAGTTTACCACAAGCTTCATACAAGCTTACTTGCTTAGCTATCTAGTTTCCTTACAATTACAAAGGAGAATACATATCATTTATAGAAATTAAAAATAAGATGACAAATGATAAAACTTCATGAGCAAGTAAAGAAATTTTACACCCTTTAGTGGCACCACTATTTATCAATAGTAACATGTTTGTAGTCTTATTTTTGGTCAAAAATGGATCTTCCATTTGTGACACATCATCATCCACTCTCACAAACCTCCAACACTGTGCCCCACTCTCACATCTACCTCCTATATGGAATAGTAACTTGTTTCCCACTATCCCACATGACTCCACATGCTTCCAAGAGATTCTCCATAAAATTTTGACTTCTCCTTCCACTCAATTTCATGAGGCCAACTAATAGGTGTGCCCCATATCCAATTTTGTCATTTTTTACCTAAATCAAAATCATGTACATCACAAAAGACAATAACTTGTCTCCTTAGTGGAGTGACATGCCCCACTTCATCTCACATGCACTTACATCATGTAGATTCACCCATGGGCCATGTCAACTCATCACAAGCCACATCAACACTTGCATCATAACCTACATCACCTACCACATGACATGCATAATAATTTTCAACTCACCACTACCACCTCATCACATGAATAGTGATTGTCAATAGTGTCTCATGAATAGTGTCATGACTTGTCAAGGTTGAGACACCTCAATTCCTAACATTTATTAAATCAACTAACTAATAACATCAACATCAACTAGATTAGTAAAACTATGCAATCACATAAAATGATCTAAGAACTCAAAAGATCACATTAGACATTTATATAGAAAACAAAGCATATGATAATTATCTAACTCAAACAATTTATCACATAACATGATATACTATTGTAGTGTGTATGGGTTTCTAATTTTTCATTCTATCATCGCCCAACATCTCCATTTATACCACCCTCTCCAATGATGATCTCCCTCCATCACACTCTAAGGGATGGATCTGTCCTACATCCACCTCACAAAAATGATAGTAGTTAGCTTGAAACATAAATATATACATAAAATATTTTTTTATAATTAACAAACATGGTCATAATGTATAGATTAAAAAGTATAGCTATCTCATATGAACCCAATCATGTATATTAAGAAACATATAACTATCCCATAATTAGCATATGGCATAAAGCTTAATCAAACAATAGTTAATTAGCTAACAACCATAATAATACTCAAATCAAATAGGTTTTTCAACTTAGAGAGAAATCAACATGTGATGTAATTTTCTTTATAAAAGTAAGGGTATGCGTAAAATATCAATAATGAGCACTATACCCTTCAAATAATAATCTCTAAATAATCTAGCCATTGGAGGCCAAAACAATTGGACCTACCTAGCCATTATTAATATGTAAATAAATATTAGTTTATATGGTATTGTTCTAGGTAAAGACAAATGAGTAATTTAGACAAAGACCCATTAAAAAGGCTTTGATTATAATTTATATGTTTACATTATTAATTATCTATATTCTCAACATATTATATGTAATCTACTTTGATTCTTTTGACAAATAAAATTTAATGCACTTCTCCTTTGTTCACTAACACTATATAAAACTTTGTCATAACACATACCTTTACTATTTATTTTGGTGATCCAAAGGTTTTTGCATATGATCCAATTAAAATTGTAGCTATCCATTTTATTGTTTGGATATAACTGTCCAAATATGGTGGAAAATAGTATTAATTTTCCATCTATAATGGATCTAAAACACAATGCATTAAATTATGGCATATTATGGTGTATTTAGGAATTTCATGGGATATCTAAAGCTTTCAATCATGATAAAAAATATATTTGGACTTAAAATCAACTTAGTTCTATCGAAGTATCTCCTAATTAAAAACATTGCTTTTGAGGTTACTCTTTGCATTCAACAAAAAATAACTAAAATCGAGTACATATTTTTTCTTCATGACACTTAAATACTAAAACCCTTTAAAAGTTTTGGATTTCAATTTAACTATAGCCAAACTAGAGATGCAAACATTCAAATCTACACAATAATATAAATGCCAAATGCAAGGAAAACTTTGAACTAACCCTTAGTTTCTTGATCTTTCACTTGAGTCAAATAAAAAAAGAAATCATGTGTTTGAATATATAAATTATCATTTGCATAATGACCTACTAAAGAATCCAAAGTTAGTATGAAATCTCTTGAATCTTAGGTTAAGTAGAAATTTCCTTGAAACAAATTATTTCATTGTATTAAGGTTCTTAAAAAACTACACCTTTAGTTTACATACTTACGAGAATGATGCCGACCAAATAATCCCATATCATTACACAATGAACTTAACAAAACTAAATTGAAATAAAATGATTCCATGAAAGTAACTAAAGAAGATAAAAATTGAGAGAAATAAAATATTTTAGCTCAACAATTAGTTTAAAACACATGAATATCACATAATTATTTTCAGTCAAGCCATATATATATATATATATATATATATATATATATATATATATATATATATATATATATATATATATATATATATATATATATATATATATATATTCTCTAGAACAATTTTATCCACTACAATATCCCTTATATCTATCTAGTATTATAAATATATGTATAAAAGTTATGAGTGTGCAAGTCAAGGCCTTATAAAAACTCATTTTAAACCTTGACACCACAATAAATCATCATATAGACTGAAAATGGTGCCAAGAAAATATTTTTATACTGATATTTTGTGTTATTTGAATAAGTTCAAAAAATAACATCTATTTATAATAACAATGCCATAACATAATTGAAAAATGTAAATAAGTTCTACTACTATAGTGAAATGAGTGCACAACATTATAGTGTACCTGAATATTTAATCTCTTATCATATTTTCATTTTAGAAAAAGATATTTACAACAATTTTGAAATATCTAGAAACTCATTTCAAATTTCAAAGCAATATCGACCTAGCAAACCTCTTCATATTATGTTAAACAAGGATATTATTGAAATCTAAGGATTGTATATAGCAATAAAGAAACTGAATATATATATATATATATATATATATATATATATATATATATATATATATATATATATATATATATATATATATATATATATATATATATAAAATATTCTAGCATAGATGACATTTTATATCATTTCAAATTGTCAATTGTATATCAAAAGGGAGAAATGAGAACAAGCCTTTTAATGATCATGAATCTATTATTCTGAAAAAGATAACATAATCATTAAGGGAAACTTCAAGTATTACCTAAAGCTCTATTTAAAGCAACTCATAGACAAAACATACATGTATATCCACTATGGCCTTACTTTTATGAGCTTTAAACAAAAAATAAATGACATCCTTAGAGAAAAGGTATGAACCAAGTGGAAATTTATTACTACCCAAATTAGATTTGATAGATACTATAGCTAAGACAATTTTAATCAACCAAAATTAATTCAAACTACATAAATAATGACTGACTATGAAGCCTAATCCAATTCTAGAAAATAAATCCATAAATATCTTGAAACAAATTTGCCAAGGTTTCACTATCTCAGATGGAAAATGTATGATTTATCTCCATTATGTATAAAAAACTACAAAAAGTAAGTTATGTTAAATAATCTAAAATAGATTAAATGAAATACCTATTGTTTCTTGCACAACATACCTTAATTCTTCCAAGAATTAGGGAACCTCATTTTTTAACTTGTTTCTTTTTTAACTTGTTGCTCTACTCCCACATATGCTAATGAGTCATTGGTCTTAGTACTAAAACTTGCCTTGGTCATCCACCTTGATTTACATTCCAATATAGGAGTCAAAATCACCACAATTAGAAAGATCACATATGTGCGAGTAAACTTTGTATTTTTCACTTGTCATAAAAGTGGAGTTACGACCTCCCAATTTTCATTTGAACCCTAGCTCTCTCAACTCTCTTAGCTTGCTCTAGGGGGTCATCTCAATTTTCATGCCCTTTAGGATCCTAGTACCTATCCAATTATGATGACTAAATCTGGATGGTAAAGTTTCATAAATGACACTTAGCCCTAAAGGAAAGTTTTGGTGTACTTCCACTCACATGGCATTCTTACTTGCTAGCTCTCTCATCTCCCTGCATCCACTTCAGGGGGTCATTATAAGTTCCATGCCTATTGGACCTCTATAACTTATCCTATCTTATATGTCTTTCTCATGTGGATAAGTTTCTCTTTGGGAAAAAACATGTTCTAAATGTACTTATCCCACTTGTGAGGTTTCCCAAACAAGGATTTGCTATTTACCTAGGTCTTTTGGTTTGCTCCAATGGATCATTTCGAGTTACATGTCATTTCAATCCCTAGAATGTCCTCTCACATGTTTATTTGATTATTTTGAGTAAGTTTTGTATTTTGTCCCTCTTAGAAATGTCACCTGGACTTTTATATTTCACTTGTAAAATCTTACTTCTTAGGAGTAAAAGCTCGCATAATCTTTTGGTTAAGTTTCTTTTCCCAAAATTACAATTTTCTTACCTAATCAAGCTTTCATTGGAAGAATTTGTTTAAGTTTCTGATTTTTTAGCTCTCTAGGCCTAATCGAGTGTCCAAATTTTGATTAGGTTTGGGAGGGATCTTTTACTATTGCCTTTGTTAGTCAAAGGAAATACTTTGAATAGGTCTTAGTATTATGTAGATGGGTCAAATTTAGTGTTGATGGAAATATTTTTCCTAATTAGGTCAGGTCAATGAGTTACATAATCTCTTCATTGTAGTTAGGATTGCATTCTCAAATGAGTAAGTGTTTGACTTGTGGGATTTATAGGCCCTAAATTCCTTTCAAGGGACATTTTAATTCTAATCAAGGGTGGAAACCCTAACTAGGTTGGGGGCCACCCTCATGTTTTATTTCATTTATAGTCAAGGGTAAATCCCCAACTAGGTCAAGGACCCTCTTGATTATGCCTTCATATTCTATCTAGGGTGGAACCCCTAACTAGGTTGGCGGCCACCCTAATCCTATGTCTTCAGGGATTGACCCCCTATCATCCTAAGACTCTCTCATCAAGCTCATTGATCTCCCCTCTATAGCTCATCAATTCAGTGAAGACTGCTAACATAGAATTTGAATAGGCCAATGATAATTGGGAAAGAAAAGGGCAATTAGGTACATGAACTACTCAATGTGGATGTAATTATAAAATATAACCCTGAATAGCAAGGAATGAATAGCAACACATTTTTAGAGCCTAGACCAAACACAAATATTGAATAGAACTAGTTGGGCCTTTTGAAGGCTATGATTTATTTTTCACTCATAACTTGAGTAAATCAGGGCATTTTTTTGATCTGTTTAAACTATTGGAAAGATGGTTTGATTACGATCATCCTGGTAACTATTATTTCATATAATTTTTATTATGTAGAGGTGTATTCATGTTTTAATGGAAAATTTACTAATCATGTTTTTATTTGACTAAATTTAATGCATGTTTGGTGTTTTTGTAGGCATATAAATAGTGAAAAGTTATGAAATTAGCATGGAGAGAGTAGATAGGCACATTTATAGTGGTTAGTGATTTTTTTAGAGGGAAATTTCTCTCCCTTGGAGATCCCAAAACTCTATAAGTTTCTTGAATTTCACTAAAAATGGGTTGGTTGTTTTTCTCCTCCATGAGACATTGAACCAGTCAGTTTTAATTTTGCTTTTTGGTTTATTTTCCTTCTCTTCTTTTACATGTGGATATGTTACCAAATTTTATACTCAAATGATCAATTATAATCTATTATTATGATTTTAAGCAACATTTAATTTAATATATGAGCTACAAAAAAATTGTTTGGATATTCATTCACTTACGTGTGTAATACAATGGTAACATTTCTCTTTTCTCTCTTGGATCCTAGATCCCCAAACTCTGGCATTGATTCTCATTGTAGTTGTGTGAATGTTTACTATACATGGGATTTATTTATGTGTTAATTCAATCAAATTATTATGGATTTTAATACATTCTCTCCAAGAATTTTCACTCTTTTCCCTCTCTTTTTTCTCCTTTTTATCCAATTGTTAGTTTAGGGTTTTTTTTTCATAATCTATATTTATGTTATATATATGATTATAAGTAATTTAAATATTATTATTGTATTTTTAAATACACTTAATGGAATGAATGAATGTAAGTAGTCCCAAAATTAGTTTCATAAATAACTAAATAAACCCTAAATGTTAGTTTCCACATTATGGGCAAACTCAACACTTTATTGTCATGCACACCACAAAAAACTAACCCAAATGAGATGACAAACAAGCATTCACATTTTACATTGTTCAAGTATCATAAACTATTAAATTAAAGTTTTAATTATATTATATAATCAACAAAGGCACCTAAATTGAAATGGTCACAATGAGCCACTAAGTAAAGACTAGTGCACCTAGACCAAGTAGATATATACATTGGGGATCAGAGATATCTAGATTTCCATCCTTTTAAGAGGGGTAGGTGAGTCAAAAAACCCACATTTAGTTGGTTTTTCATTCATTCCAAAAGACATATCAACATTTCGGTGCTTGAAGGAGGTCCAAAATATGAATGTTTCAAATTTACCTTTGATTTTAAACTTTTCACCCTCTCCTTTATGTTTCCCCATCCCATTGCATGATTAACATTCATGTCAAAAGTTTGGCATTATAAGGAAGGCCACCAATACATAAAATTTAAAATGAAATTTTAATATAAATCTCAAACATCAACAATAGAATCTTTGCCCATACTGATATTCCAGGTTATACTACTAGAAATTTGAATTATAATCCCACCTATGGATTTTACTTGGATAGGTGGAAGTGGTTACCCTATGAATTTTCTAGGGTCCAATCATGACCTACCCAAAAATATTGATGAATTATATCAAAATTACACACATGGTGGGATTTGGATGGTAGAAGAACACATTCAAGCTTTTAATATGGTTATTATGCATACACGTATTCAACATGAGGACATGGACTATTATGTGTTTCCTCTCTCTTTTGATGAAGTTTCTTATGACTAGTACTTGGGCCTACCTGATGAATGCATCACCACATGGGTAGCCTTTGAAAAAATCTGCCTTGATCATTTTCATGTGCCCACTGACCCTGTTTCCCTATACTTTCAATTTTACACAACTCATAGGGATCCCAATGAACATGTTAGTGCATTCAATGCCCACTTCATCAGTTTTATAGGAGGTTGAAATACCCTTTCTAAAAAAAAAAAGGATGTGACTATTGATGTTTATCTTAATGCATTAGATCCACTAATAGATATGTTCATTTGGAGTACTATGTTTCCCTCACATCTCTCACATTATTTTACCAAGAGGCATACACAATAGAATAATAATCCATGCCACATGGCTATTTTGTGGACCTACTTTATTCACAAGGACAACTAAGTGTTTACACCCAATCTCCTTTGATTAACTTTCTTGTAAGTCAGCCAATTATCCAATTTAAACCTTACAATGAAACATTACATCAAGCCTATAATTATTTCAACCTCCTTGTGACTAATGAGAACCCTGCCATTAATTTTAATGCATGTAATCATGATAGTTTAATGTATGAACAACATGTTGTTTTTCCTCATTTTAGTGATCAAGTGTCTATTGGTGATTTTATTAATTTGATGCCATTTTTTAGGATACTATTCATATGAAATGCTTGAACTCAACTATGTGACTATGTGCCAAAGTTTACAATTTGGTACCAACTAACATAAAATTGATACAAGTACTGAAACTGTCCTATTGACTGATAATGCACCATTCTACAAGAAGGAATTAATCTTTAAAAGCATCAAAAAATATGAGTTAGATGATGATGAAGAGGTATTAATTATCTCAAGTAACCTTTTGGCTATAAATCACAATATTAGTGAGTTGCCTATATGATAAGAAGAACTAGAAACTCTTTACGATCATTTGAATGAATAATTAAAATAGTTGGAAAAACTAGATGAAGAAGATGTCTATTATGCATCTGAAACACTCCTATTATATGTTATTGTTCCCAACTTTAGGAATCTGATTTAGGATGATAAAAATCTCATTAGAAGCAAATTAACACTCATACTGCCATTATATATGGAATAAATTGAATAAAACAATGATGAAAGAGGTTGTCAACCTCTTGAAGGCAAGATAGAAGAGTTCAAAATACATGGTATCTCACCTCAAGATAACCTTACCTTTGATTTGATTGGCATGAACCATAATGGTGAAGTCATGAGAGTCCTTTATAATAAAGAGCAAATATTTTATGTTGCCAATGGTAAGTGGAAGGAAGAAGAAAATTAGGTTGTTTCCCTTATTGAATAATATTTAGACATGTTAAAATATCCTTAAGAGAGAGATTACAACAATCATGTGATCCTTGCCATAGAGAAGGCAACTAAGATATAAGTATATGACTATGAGTATGGATACCCAAACTATGAATAAATGAATCTAGTAGAAGTCAAAATTGAGAAGAGCCTAATCCATTACAACTCTCTACACACATATGCCATCGATGACTAGTCCATAAGGTCACTCACATGGGAATAAAAAATTCTATGTCTTCTAGATGATGAAGATAGAAAAGATAATGTAGCCAAAACATTCATATCAGTTAAATAATAGACAATAATAAATTTACCACTTGGCTACTACAAAGAACCTATCTCTACCAGGTTGGGTACACAGGTCATTCGAGTATGTGTTGATACATACCCCTCACCAAAATTCAATATATGGGAATATGTATTTCTCCAAACCTATCCCAAGTGCTTTTTATAAATTAAATATAAGTACGTGACTATATTTAATTCTATAAAATTGCTTAAGTTACATGCAAATAACATAGATAGAACTCTATAGAATAGTGTTCATGAGCATAGAGGCCAACATAGGTATAATTACATATGTCCCATTGATAGGATCTCTACCAATCTTAAAAAAATATTAAGTGTGAATGCAATTTGTATCAAGTATCTAACTAGTGAGGATGTCTCTTTAATTGTTAATAGACATATCTCCCATTCAAATTCTAGGCTTGAATTAGCCTGATAAGTTCCTGCAAATACCTTCTTTTTCCCTTTCTCACTTTGTTTTTATTTTGTTTCATGATTTTTTACTTGGTTTGGTTTGATTTTCTCAATTATCTCACTTTTCATTATCAGTTCAACCTTATTGTTTTCTTCTTTTTGGTCTAGTCTATCTATTTTACCCTATTGGTTCCCTTGTTACTCAAAAGAATGAAGAATAAAAGACATGTTTATAGGTAGATTAAGTGACGATCCTGGTACATAAATACTATGAGTAGTTTTGGGATTTAGATTCTATTTTTGAATGTTTATTTATCGTATGTGTTCTGAATTTATTTGAGTTGAGTTAAGTTGGTTAAAACTATCTAGTCAATGAAGACATCCTCTCAAAGCCAAGCATAAATTTCACATCTTAATGGTTTCTAGGTTTGCCTATATGAACCTGTTATGATGAAGGTCTAGGGTGAAAAATGTATAGTCTTACCTTTCTCTTGCTATAATGGCCCCCAATCTAGAATTGAATTACTGAAAAAGAAAGAGAAAATATAAATCAAGAAAGAAATGAAAATAAAATGAGAAATTTAAATAAAAACTTGATTTTGGGAGATTCAAGCAACTCCACCACATGTTTCTTAACCTTGTTAGTATTGGAACAAGGTCTAGCGTGAGATCAAAGGTAAATTTATCAAGGCTATTAATGCCTATCTAGTAGCAGAGCAATGTCTAGGCAAGTGTTCTCAAGGTAGGATTCACTAACCTGACAATCAAATTTATGGTAGTTAGTCTTTGTAAATTTTAAGAAGTGGTAAATTAACTCATGTACACACATTTGGTTAATAAAAATGATTGGTTTTGTCTTTTAGCTGCTCATGTCTTATCCTATCTCGAATATATCCATGTTTCATGTGTAGTCTCAACCAAATAATGTAGGTACATATACATGTTTCTATTATTTTAAATTACTTAAGATTATTTTCCAATAGAGTCACCATTTTGTTTTGCTTGCAAAACACACCCTAATTCTTTTAAGAATCAAATAACCTCATTTTTTGACTATTTGCTCTACTCCCGCATGCACTCATGACTTGTTGGTCTCAATACTATAACTTAATTTGGTGGTCTATCTTGATTTGCATTCCAAATCAAGACTTGTAACCACCACCATTAGAAATATCACATTTGTGTAAGTCAACTTTGTATTTTACACTTGGCGTAAAAGTTGAGTTAAGACCTCCCAATTTGAATTTGAACCCTAGTTATCTTAGCTCTCTTAACTCTCTTAGCCTGCTCTAGGGTTTTATCTTGATTTTCATTCCCTTAAATATCATGAGACCTATCCCATTGTGATAATCAAATCCAAACATTAAATTTTCATATATAACTCTTGGCCCCAAAGTAGAGTTTTGTTGCACTTCCACTCACATGGCATTCTTACCTTCCAGATCTCTCAGCTCCCTAAAACCACTTTTGGGGTAATTTGAAGTTATTTTCCTATTAGATCTATGGAATTTATCTTATCCTCTCTATCTCTCTTATGTAGATAAGTTTCATGTTTTTCTATTTGAGTGAAAGTGTATTCTAAATGTACTTATCCCACTTACAAGGTTTCTTGAATAGACATTTCCTATTTACCTAGGTCTCCTAGTTTTCTCTAATGAGTCATTTAAAGTTTCATGCCATTTAAGACTTTGAAATCTACTCCAATGTGTTCTTTAAACTATTTTGATCAAGTTTCATGTTTTTTCTACCTCCCAAAAACATTAATTGGACCCCTTATATCTCTTTTAAAACCTCATTTCTTGGGGGTAAAAAATCACATAATATTCCAATTAAGTTTATTTACCCAAAAATACACATTTCTTACCTAATCAACTTTCATTAGAAAATTTGTATAAGTTTGTGAATTTTTAGATCCTTAAACCTCAGAAGGTTTGCAAACCCCCATTAGGTTTAGGAGGGGGTCTTTTACCACTACTTTTGTTATTCAGAGGAAATACTCTAAATATGTCTTAGTATTATGTAAAAGGGTCAACTTTAGTGTTGATTGAAATATTTTCCCAATTAGGTTAAAATGATGAGTTGCATGGTATTTTCATTATAGTTGAGATTGCATTCTAATCAAGTTGATGTTTGACTTGTGATATTTTTAAGCCCTAATTTCCCATAGGGGATGTTTTAATTGTAATCAAGGAAAGAACCCTTGACTAGGTCAGGGGCCACCCCCTGTGTTTTATTTCCTTTGTAGTTGGGGCTAAATCCCTAACTATATCGAGGACCCCCCTCAACTGTGATTTCACATTTTATCTAGGGTGAAACCCCCAAATAGGTCAAGGGCCACCCTGAACCTATGTATTTAGGGATTGATCCCCCCAACATCCCAAGTTTCTCCCATCAAGCTTACTAAGTTCCCCTCCAAATCCTAGTCAATTTAGTGAAGCCCATCAACATAGAATTTGAACATGCCAATGCTAATTAGGAAAGAAAAGGATGATTAGGTATATGAACTAATCAACATTAATTTTTAGTTGTAATTAGTAAATAGAAACTCAAATAATAAGGAACAAATAACACATTTTTAGAGCTTATACCAAGAAAAAATCTTGAATAGAACTAGCTGAGCCTTTTGAAGGCCATGATTGGTTTTTCACTCATAACTTAAGCAAACTGAGTTGGTTTTTTGATCTATTTGAATCATTGGAAAGTTTTTTCAATTATTATCATCCAAATAACTATTATTTCATGTATTTTTTTTAACTAAGAAATGCTCATGCTTTAATGGTGAATTTACTATTCACATTTTTAACTGATAAATTTAAATGCATATTTGGTCTTTTTGTAGGCATATGAACATCAAAAAATGGTGCAAGTAGAATGAAGAGAGTATTTAGGCATATTTATGGTGGTTTTTATGTGTTTTTGAGATAAATTAATCTCCCTTATATATCCCAAACTATATAAATTACTTGAATTTCACTAAAAATAGGTTGGCTCTTTTTCTACTCCATGAGATATTAAACTAGTCAATTTTAATCATGGTTTTTTAAATTTTCCTCCCCCTCTTATTTTGCATGGGGAGATGATACCAAATTTATATTCAAATGATTGATTGTAAATTATTATTATTCTTTAAAGTAATATTTTATTTAATATATTAGTTTTGGAATATTTGTTTAGACATTCACTTGCGCATGCAATATGGTGGTAACGTTTCTCTTTTATCTCCTGGCTCCTGGATCCCCAAACTCTGGCACTGATTCCCATTGTGGTTGTGTGAATGTTGGCCAAATTTGGGATTAGTTGATGTGTGTATTCCATTGGATAATTATGGAATTGACTATATTATCTCTAGGATTTTCTCTCTTTTTCCCTCTTTTTCTCCTTTTTATCCAATTGTTAGTTTAGGGTTTCCTTTTGCAATCTATATTTAATATCATATCTATGATTACAAGTCATTTTATTATTTTTATTTCACTATTGAATATGCTTAATGGAATTAATGAATATAAGTTTCCCCAAATCAGCCACACAAATAATTAAACAAATCCTAAATGTTGGTTTTCACATTGTGGGCAAACTTAAAATGAATACATGCTCCATTATAATGCAAACTACAAAAAAATCACCCAAAAATGACAAATGAGCATTCAAATTTTAAATTTTTTTAAGTACCACAAATCATTAAAGTGAATTTTGAAATATTTATTATAACCAACAAAGGCCCCTTGAATTGGAATGGTCACAACTAGCCACTGAGTGAAGATCAGTGTGCCTAGACCAGGTAGATAAATACCTTGGGGAATCGAGATCTCTAAATTTACCTCCTTTTAAGAGGGATGAGTGCATAAAAAACACCTACCAATAGTTGATTGGTCATTCATACCAAAGGATCAGTGAACAATACCTTTGTTGTAACTACCCTGCTACTCTCTTTGTGGAAAAAAACTCTCCCTTTGGGATCTTCCTCATTTGATAAAACTAAACACTAATAATACTTAAAGAAAAAAATATGAGGCTAGATAAATATTTTACAAATCTAAATCTATTGAAAAATATGGAATTATAATATGTTTTTATTTTATAGGGTAAAAAATTAGGTTTTACATGGATCTTAGAACCTCAAAAATGAAATATAAAAAGTATCAATAGGCCAAACAAAGGTTACCCAATACAAACATAAAAAACCAACTAGAATAAACTAAAAGTATGGAAAATAAAAACAAAAACAAATATTAGGATGAGGGTCCTTCTATCATGTCTTTAACTTCCTCAAGGTTATTCATTAGGATGTCCTACTTAAACTTTAAAATCTTAGACCATATGCAGTTGTTAGGTCCTTCTGCTATTTCTCTTGGAAAGGTCATATGAGATCTCTTCTACCCTTGGACCTATAGGGGAGTCTTCTTTAAGGGGGCCACCTTGGGGGAATCAGGTAGGGAGTTTTCAATATCATGGGTAACTATTTGATTGGGGTTTGAGTAGGTCTAGAAGACTGGATGAAATACTGCATCATGGACTCAACTTGTCTATGAAGATCATTCCATTACTGTATAATATTGGTGAGGACCAACCCTACCTCTTGTACCTTAGATTTTAACTTCTCTAACTATGCCTTGTTACTTTTCATCTCCTTTAATAGAATGGATTTACCCTTCCAGGTGGTCTCCTTAGAGGTTCCCACATCAAGGGTGATCAACTTGGGTTTGCATATGAATAGCTGGAAGGTAAGGTCATTAGTAAGGGATTTAGAAATGCTCACCTGGGGATGCCCTCAGAAGGTCTTAGATCCTAATCCCAAGGTGGGATCCTCATCTATGGAGTCCTCTTGGGAGTCCTTCCTAGTAGAGGATCCCCCTTGGGGGACCTCCTAACAGTGCAAGGTTTAGTCATGTTTGATGAGGAGGAGGATTATTCCTTAGTGGAGGATAGGGTTTATCTCATTTACATGATGAGATAAAGTACTACATTCAAGATATTTAATCATAAATAAAGTTAGACTATCTTATAACAAATAAAGGGAATTATAAATAATAAATGGTGAAAAAATATCAATGTGTATTTACCTTCAAAGGTCACATAGTGCATAACCTACAGATAGATTTTGGGTTAGTAACAAAAGACTGCTCAGGGGAATCCTTTATTATTAGTCTTCACAAACTCATTCATCTAAAAGAATCATTGAAAGAGGTCTTGTATCTTTTTTTAATTTTTGAATACCTTAGTTCCCTCCTAGGACATATCGGTCACCTCCCCAATAAATTCCTTCATAACAGTGGATTTTATGCCACGAATGGTCATCTTTTATTTATTATAGGCCACTACAAAATATTGAACCACTTCTGCATTATGCTTTGTGATTCTCTCCATAAACTTGATGAGACCCTTGCATTTGAGTTTCTTCCAAACTTTTTTTTTGGCCCTACACTTTCGTGCATGAAATGGGCTCAAGCCTTTCCCTATCGCCTCTTATTGAAGCGATGTCAGTAGGGTCAAGGTAAGCAAGTGGAAAGTTCTAGATGGAATGATTTTTAACAATGAAAATGGTGTTTGGGAAGCCTGATGACATCACCCTATAACAATTATGCCTCCTCATATGAACATAATTGTGAATAATCATAATTGAAATCCACCCCTTGAATGAAATATTACATGCATGTGGTGAAATGATGTCCTGATCAAATAGTGGTACTTTCATCCTATAAGGATTTGAGGACATTATTAGGAACATTGATTACATTTCTTGGAATTATAATAGTTACATAAAAATAATTACCCAATAATATATCTCTACATTTAAAGGCTCCTCTTTTATTGTACTTCATCAAAATCTTTCTTTAAAATAGAAAGCAAATAACTTGACATCATTGAAGGTTTTGTATGTATGTAGGGAGTGAAAATAATCTCTAATTTAATTTTAAAATGAATCTATATATCATACAATTTATCTCAAAATTACTAGTTTTTAATCTAATATTATTGAAATTGTGATTGATAACTAAATATGTACTTGATACCTTAAATTTAAGATATTAAAGTTTGGTGATTTTCCTTTTCGAATACATACAATAAAAATCAAATTTAGCAATATGTAAAATGAATTTACCAAAGTAATTATTGCATCACATTTTTTCACATTCTTTTATTAATACTAAATTCTAAAAATAGCCAATTACAATAAATTTACATAACAAATTAATGCTAAATTAAGACTTTATTTAGCAACTAAGTAAACTAAAAATAGACTCCTAAAAATATAATCTAAGATAATCATTTTAACTTAGTAATAAGTTATGAACATCATGCAATAATCCTCTTCATCATTAATAAAAATGCACACTAGGCAATAAAAGTTCTAAAAATAAAACACTAAAAATGGAAGTTTGACTAAAATAACTTAAATTTATTTAACTAAATATTCGGTGTACTAGACTCTAACTAGAACTTCTAGATATTTTATAGGAAGTTCTTAGAAAGTGTCTAAAATTGAAAAAATAATTAATCTATGACATAATTGAGTTAAATAAGCTTCATAAACTAATAAAACACCAAATAAACTAAATCTAACATTAACTATTCAAGTACCCATATTGGCATGAATTGAACATTCCCACCTTTGATGCGAAGAGCATAAATGTTTATCATCTCCTTCAATATTTCATGAATCTACTTGTGCAATCCCTTGGTGATAATATCAACAAATTGATATTCATTTCTCACATACTCAATGAAAAAGTTTTTATCATTAACCAAGTCTCTGAAAAAATGATGTTTGATGGTTACAACATCGAAAACTAGTTCTTAGACAATTATTTTGCCCCAATATTATCATAAAATATATGTATGCTGAATTTTAGCCTCTATGAAATCAATTAAGAGTCTTTTTATCCATAATCCTTATGTACAATTTTATGTAAAGATTGCATATTCAGCTTCAATAGAGGATAACATAATTGTTGCTTGTTTCTTTGAAGACAATGAAACCAACCAACTTCCTAATGTGAAGCAATAACCTAAAGTTTAATTCTTATCATCAAGAGGTCCTCTTGAATTTGAATATGTAATCAAATTAAATACAATGAACTTATTTTTTTGAAATGAATACCATAATTATAAGTATCTCTTACATATTTTAAAATTCTCTTTACTACTTGAAAATACTTGATTGATAGTTTTCCAATAAATCTAGAAACTAATGAAAATCCATAAATTATATTGTGTCTTATCATTGTGAGATACATCAAACCACCCACCATGATTATAAAATTACTTTTATCAACTAAAGGACTTTTATTCTCTCTCATTATCTTTTTTTACTTGTAATTGGAGTGTCCACTAGTTTAGAATCATGAAGATTATACTTCTTTAACATGTTTGGGAATTTTTGGATTGAAATATAAATACTCCCTCTTTATTTTGATGGACTTACATGACAATAAATTACTTCATAAGTTCAATATCAGTTATCTCAAATTATGATTTAATATATTCCTTGAAGCTATTCAATATATACATAGAGTTTTTTGTAATAATAAAGTCATCTACATAAAGACAAACATATAAAACAATAGAACCCAATGCTTTTATGTAAAGAGTTTATTCATTTTAACTTATTAAAAGGCCTTGATCCAATAACCAATTATTTAACCCTAAATTTAGAAGTGGGAAAGATAGGGTTAAGAATATATAAATATTTCAATCACAAGGGTGATAAACTAATCTATAACATGTTAATTAGTTACAAACTTAGATAAATGAATATTCTAAATTATAATACTAAGATATGATAAATATACAAAGTACCAAATTAGAAAGATATTCAATTGATTACAATACCAAAAAATTTACTTATCTAGGTTTATGGTATGTAAGTAGATATGAACTAGAAATAGGTATAAAATATGTAAGATCAGTATTCTAGATTAGTCTTCGGATTTTATAAATAATACTTTTGTAGTCATAGACACGACCATCAGATCTGGACACTATCATTGATGTTAATTTTTAATTGTAATTTAGGTGTCTGGTACATAATAATGAATAAATATTGATGTGACCAACTTCATTGTTATGGGTTTTATGTCACCTTTTTATTGATATCTTCATATCTAGGATATAGATTGTCACTCTTTGATAATTTATCAAACCCTAGATCTTCACCCTACTTCACCCTTAGAATGAGTTTATTAAAAATGGTTTAGTGGACTCATAGTGTTGAGTTTAACTTAGTGACCCCTCTATTTCTGAGCATTGCCTACATATCCAATACTCCAAGGAGGATCTTGGACTTATGTAGTAATCCCCTATGTGTGGGAATGTGTATGAACAAGGGTGAAATATATTGTATGAAGATACATGAAGTGATCTAGATTAATTTGAAAAATATCATGCATGGTCTAATATTTAAATGCTTCAGCCCCTTTTTATGATTACTCCTATGAGTGATAAATAAATAGGGATGAATAGGGAAAAATAACGTAGTTGTGGAATTGATTGAATGAACCTTGGTAGGTGTTTACTTGGTATTTACTAGATGAATAATGAAAAAGTTTAGACTTGTATTTATACCACACCTTTTGAAAACATATCATGGTAGGATTCAATATGAAAAATGGGTCAAACCATAGGTTTTGAAGAAAAAAATTTTAGAGTATATTTTTCATGCTTGCTAGGTTCTAGCTAGAATTTTCATCTTTTTCCTAGATTTTTAATGTGTGGATGTATCCCACATTGCTTAGACTAGCTTGCTTCTTGTTTCTCCTTGCCTACTTAATCAAGGGTTATTCATTGTATTATACATGATTTTTTTAATTTTTATTATGAATAACAATTGGTTTTGTTTATAGATGGTTCATTCCTTGTGTGTATGCTAAAGCACTCATGGTTATGGTAATGGTGAGTTGGAAAGATATTGGTTGAAGAGTGTTGTGAAATTTTTCATGGTGTCAAAGTAGTCTCAGTATCTAATTTATATTTTTTACATTATTTATCTACTCCTTAGATAAGTTGTATGGTTCCTTTTTAGATCTAATTTTTTTTATTCATATTCAAAACACTTATATTATGGAGATTTTATGGTTTTGATTATGCTTAGATTTGTTGTGTTTAGATCTAATCAGTCATAATGATTTACATTTGAGTTGATTAGATATATTGTGCTATCCATACATTTTTTTATAAAAATTATATTTTTTTTAGAAAATCATAACTATCTTGTAGATCAGTTTTCTCTTCACATAGGTGTCTGATTCAGAAAAGTCTTTCACTACTGGAAAGAGGACTTCTAATGGTTTCTATAAAGTGGTCAGAATAAATAATATGATCAATATCCAAGGAAATATGAGGCTCTAAATTTGAACCTACAATTCCATTTTTCTACAAAAAATTTATGCATGATCAAGGAAAAAAATTAGATCTTATATTTAAAGTGAAAAATCAGCATGGAAGATTGACCTATGTGGAAAATTGTTTTTTTCCTTTGCTATAAATTTTCTTCAAATCCACTTTTCTAGATATGGTATAAATAATTTAATTTCCTCCAAGCATTTGATATTTTTTCGTGTAATGTTTTATTTTTGACCCATTTATGATGATATAACCTTGTAAAAACTATATCTTTTGATTGGTAACTCAAAATCAAGTGTTTTTTAAAAGTGTATGTTTTTTTATGTCCAATCTATTGATGTCATTTATTCTGTAAAAATGCACTAAAATATAAAGTGAAAAATATAAAGGGGGTCTATGTAATAACCATGGAGGTTTTTTAATTTCAGATTTGTCTACCTTTATGTGTCTATGAGAATTTGTTTCTTCATCCACTATTACACTTTGCACTATCTTGGATGTATTTTTGGTTGAGTTTGATGTCCCTTTGAATGTGCTTTATAGATTGTCATTTTTTGGTATTTGATACTTTGACACACTTGTATTTAGTGTCATGTCTCCATGAAGACCCATTTCTTAGCACCTTGCTTTCTTCTATGGAGACACTTTTTTGCTCTCTTATTTTTAGAACATCGCTTATGATTTGTGATGGCCTTTTTGATCAGTTGGCAATCTGCTTATTTAGATCTATTCTAATGAATCCTAGTGTATTCCTTATTTACATTTGATGTTTTTTTATGTATGGGTTATATTATACTAACATTGATTTATAAAGTGCCATGGGGGGTTTGATGATTCATCCTTATCTTCTTTCATGCATTTGTGTGCTCTATTTTGGCCACCTTTTCACTCCTATTGCTTGTCTCTCCCATCACCACTTAGGTCTTCTTTGAGAGATTATATTTGTATTTTCAACACCACTTTTTCAATAGTTGACAGTCTCTCACAACTTAAAATGTATCCATTTTGGTGAATCCTAGTGTCATCTTATCTTATTTGAGAGTTTGATAGTGTCTTTCAATGTGATATGGAGATATTCTAGTGTATACATTATAAACTTATTTGGTGTTTAAGTAATGGATTTAGACCACTCATTCAAACATGTTTCCCCTCCACTCCACCCATTTAGCATTATAGGGGTGGGGGTGTGCATGTAAAATTTTTAGTGTCACTCTGCGTAGTCAGTAGTATGGGGGGTGTAGTATAGATCCTAATTCTTAGGTTTTTAGCATTATTTGCACATGTAGTACTCTTTTGTAATTTTGAAACCATTGGCAGTCTTCTTAATTAAAGATATTTTGGTGAAGCATATTGTCATTTATTTTTATGATCGATTACTGGATTTAGATCACTCATGCAGATTAAGATCCTTTGTGATTTTTGTGTACTTGGAGTGCGGATTGCTTTAACATCAACTTTAGGGGCGTAATAGCTCTCTTTTCATATGTTTTCTCTTTTTGTAGGGGGGATTTTTTCCTATGAGATTTTTTATTTTTCTTCACTTTATGAGAGTTAAATGTATGTTTTGCACTTTTTGAGTGTTTTCAATATTCCTCCTTTGTACATGGAGGCACTTTATTTACCAAAACCAATATGAAGATTTTTTACTTGACTCTATGGCCATCTTGGTCATTATTATATTGATACTAGTGTGGTATCCCCACTAGTGACACTAGTGTGGTATCCCCACTAGTCTTTTTGATCACTTATCACCATCTTATTAGAGGGTGTTCAAGTAATGATTACTCATGTTTATCACTCTATCTAATATTATATAGTGTAGTGTTTGTGTTTAGTGATCTGTGTATTCAGTACCGTTCTTACTTCAACTTGGTGGTTACATCAACGCGATATCCATGTACTCCAACAAGATGGATTGGCATCCAAAAGGACATGTGGCTTCACATTTCATCCTCTATTTTTAGACCTTAACTTCACTTAATGGGGGTGTTAGAGTATATTTCTCATGTTTGCTAGGTTCTATCTAGGATTTTTTTTCTTTTTCCTAGTTTCGTCTTATGTGTGTATTTATCCCACATTACTTAGATTAGCTTGATTGTTTTTTCTCCTTGCCTACTTAAATAAGGGTTATTCATTGTATCATACACACTTTTTCATAGGATTTTTCATATACTTATTGTGAATAACAATTGGTTTTTTCAAATTTGGTTTATTCCTTATGTGTATACTAAAGCACTCATGGTTGTGGTAATGGTGAATTAGAGAGATCTTAGTTGAAAAATATTGTGAACTCTTTCATTTTTAATTTAGATGAATTTTGTAAAATTTACATTAGATAAGGATCTAGATACATCCATCGATGGTAGTGCCCCTCTACGGTTGGTAGTGTCCAGAGGGCTATAAAATAGGTATGGATCTAAAACTGATAGAGAAGGATGTTTATTAGGTTTTAATATTTATGTTCATTGAAAGAGACCTAGGTCATCATAATTATATATATTGGACTAAGAGATAATCATTTAGGAACACTAAGATGGTGAATGTGAGAATTTTAGAAATAGGGAGTTACAAAAATGAAGGGTAGAGCCCTAATTGATATTTTGTCAAATATACAAGATTAGCTTGCTATAAATATTTAGTTTTATTAAATACATCTGTTATTTAATCTAGTAATGCATAATGATGAAATTACTATTTTAAAGGAAAAACTAAATACTTGGTTGTGTACAATACACCTTGCCTTTTCTTGAGCCCACCTTGAGTAATTTGTTGACGTATGACATGTATCAAGATCGTGTTATAATATAAATTAGTGCACATCATTTTAAATTTTAAATAATTTAAATGCTTGAAAATAAAGAGAGAAAGGAAGGAGTACACCTATTTTTCAATAAAACCACGTTGCCTCTTGATGCTTTGACTTGGTAAAGATGATTTCTTATGAAGTATTGGAGCTATAGGAGGTTGAAGACTAAACTTTGGAGAATTTAAGAGGGATATTGTAAGGTATTATGCACCCAATCTGGTGCATGGATGATTTAATCACTCCAACCTATAAATATGGTGAGTTTCAATAATTTAACCACTTCAACATATAAATTTGAACTAACCACTACATCAAAAAATGGCTTGATAACTATACATCCTGGTGTAATTGGTGCATCTTAATGAATAGTATAATTGGTAAATTTGTAATTTTTTGGGTGAAATATCATGACATATGTAGATATAATATGTCAGTATATGTGTCATAAATATTTTTTTTTTGTTTCAAATCTATGTAAAATTAGTGCAATATATAGTATTTTGACCCAAGTGTATATCTAAATCATGAAACTTGACTGGAGACTGTGAAAGTGTGGAGGTCATGTCTTTGTGACATGCATCCACTAAAATATGGAGATACTGATAAAGTGTGTAAGTGTAGAGTTCATGTCTTTATGATATATCCCCACTGAAATATGGAAATTGTGAAAATGTAGAGGTAATTTGTTTATGGCATGACCCCACTAATATGTCCCTCTTTGGAGGTGAGAAGATATAATCTAGTAGGTACCTTACCTAAAAAGGATAAAGTAAATATATAATATGTTTATCAACCATGTATCATATATAAGTAAAATGTCAAATTAGATATATTAATGAATCTCACATCATGTGATCACATAAAGTCCTAAAATGAATGATATGGATCATGACAATATCTAGAAATTAACAATATAAGATCAATAAAAAATCATGCAGACACATAAGATCACTCAATGTAATGCAAAATAATGGTCTAAAGAGACCACATACAAGGGGCATATGAAAATACCACATAATCAAAAGGAATGACATATTTAAATTTAAAATTATCATAGAATGACATATTCAAATGTCCAATCAACATATAATGACACAGGGGCCAACAAGTAAGGAAACTATTCAAATGTTTCACAAGTAAGACAATAAAAAATAGTGGAATACACTCAAGGAAGTGAAAAATAAATGAAGCATCAACAACCAACACAATTATATCATACTATCCCCTATATATATGTATCATTAAAAAATTTTATGTAATATAGCATATCAAATAAGGTGTAAAATATATGAGCATGGATATAGACAAGTGTAAGTGTTAGTACATAAGCTCAAACATGATCATGTAGTAATGATCATAAAATATATGTAACCTCTATCAATCATGATCAAAGAAGTAAATGCCCCAATGTACTATACAACTTGTGTAGAGGAGAGGTCTAACATCTTCATGCTTGAGTATCATGGGTCTAATGTATTCTTGTATCACACTTAAGTAATTGTGAAACATATATGTGTATAGAAATGATATGTTATATACTAATATAAAGTAAAAAACATATTCAAAAATTAGTAAATCTAGGAAATGCTAAATATTTTTGGTTATTTGAATGATTTCATATCTTCTTGATTTTTATTTTTTTTTGGAATTTTAAAACTCTTTTTTGATAAGCACAAAATTTATGGACAAAGGAGATTTATTAATATAATCTAAGGATCTCATCAATGGGATGCCTCTATGAAGTCCATGTGTCATGTGTGTCATATTCATATATTGCATAATCATTATCATCATGATTATATTAATATTTTATAGTATTAGGATCATAATCATCAATGTAATCATTATTATAGGAGAGATATTAATTTGTAGGTTGTTCTGAAATAATGATATATCATTTTGAGAATCATTGTGTGAAAAATTCACCCCACCATAGCTTGGATTTTATTTTTGAATATATGTATCATTATTAGGAGCTTGCATCTCATTTTGGACTAGAGACGAGTCATGTATCTTTTCTTGAACACTAAGAAAATATGTAATTTGTGCCTTGACTTATTTATGTGAGGATGAAATCATAGACTTTGTGGTATTGAACTTAAATTTTTATTCCTATATGCATGAAATAGATATGATGTTTGGATCCTTAGCAATCATATTTGTATCATTTGATTGTGTAGACATGTGTTGCTTTGAAAACTCCTTTGTTATAAACCCTCTTTTTAGAATTCTTGTTTGTTTATCTTTGAGCTTGATTTTACAACTTATTTTCTTTCTCTAATAGTGCCTTTTAAATCTTTTCTTGATCATTTTTTTGTATTTTCAAGTTTTTTGTTCTGAATTATCATTTGGTACCCATACTTGTTTTTTTTCAATTGTGCTTTAGGAAATGCATTCATGATGTAAGTGGGTTTTTTGATTGATGTATCAATGACATGATAACCACTATATTTCAGACTTTGTATTTTATTATTTAATGAAAAACAATAATTTTTATGATGTCCATGCATTCTATTGTATGCACAATAGTATTTTTATCTTCTTATGGGATGTAGATGAGGTAGTTGAATCACTTTATTTCAAATCATTTCACTTAATATTTCACTTGAACTCTTATTTGAATTTTTTTCACTTTTTTAATCACGTGTTTTAGATGTATTATGTTGTAGCTTTTCATTTTGATATGAAACCTTGATAGATGAAGATGCAAACACATGATTAAAACTATCATATTTTGGGTTCTATAGGTATGAAAACTAATTTTTTAATGATGTGATCTTTGAACTAAAATAGTAATTTTTATTTTTTAACTCTTCTATTAATTTTTTCATAATGATGTTTTGATCTTTTAGGATTCATAATCACCCCTAGGTATTTTAGATTAAATATGCATACACACATCATTTAAAGGAAATATGGGAGGTGGAGGGGTTTGAGGAAGGATAAATTGATTACCTTCATTTCAAAACATAGGATGAGCCACCTTACCCATTGGACTTGGTTATAGGGATGGTATTTATCACCCTCCTTAGGGTTAAGAAGAGGAAGAGGTTCCTTTTTATCCATTTTAAATGTTCCAAAGTCTAATACAAGAATATAAAAGAAGAGAATTAAAAGTGAAAGAATTTATTCCAACATAATAGGAAAAATCAGAATTGAATAATTTATACAATCTAAAACCCTAAAGGTTGAAAACCCTAGGGTAAGCTAAGTTTTGCATAATAAATATATAACAATTTTAGAATAATAGTTAGATATTTTGAAAACATTAGAAAGGCTTTTCATAAAATATAATAAATAGGCAAAACATAAAAAACATAGGTGTCCCTTTTGCCTTGTATATTTAGATGTATTAAAAATAGTAAATTGTAAAAAAAATCATATAAAATATTAGTGAAAAAGAGGTTTTTAAGTATACCAACCTAGGTAAAATAAACTATCGAAGAATTTTAGAATTGAGTTGTAAGGAAATTGAAATTAGTGAATCGAAGAATAATAAATTGTAAGTGTATGAACATTAAACCTTGGAAAACATAAGAGGGTAAAACCCTAGGGTAAATATTTAGTGTGAAAAGAAATCACGACAAGCTAAAATCTTAGAAGTCTGAAAATCCTAGGAAAAGCTAGGATTATCAAAAAAAATTAGCTCGTCGTGATTTCTAGCTTTTCCTAAGATTACTATAATCTAAGGATAAGCATAAAATTTATGGACAAAGGTTAAAATTTTGTGCTTAGGTTTGTGGGTAAGATAAGGTTAATAATATATAAATATTTCAATCATAAGGGTGATAAATTAATATTTAATAGGATAATTAATCATAAACTCAAATAAATAAATATTCTAAACTATAATACTGAGATATGCTAAATATAGAAAGTAAAAAATTATAAATATTTATCAATTGATTTCAATACCAAATTAAAATGATACTTATTTGGGTTTACTATGTGCAAGTAGATCTAGACTGGAAGCATGTGTAAAATATATAAGATTAATATTCTAGATTAGTCATTAGATTTTGGAAATTATACTTTTGTGGCTGTAGATACTCCCTTCAGATGTGGACATTACCATCAATGCTAATGTTTATCTATCATTTAGGTGTCTAGTACAAAATAATTACTAAATATTGATGTAAAAATATTTTGGATTTTGGATTTTCTATCACCTTTTAGTTGATATCTTTAGTTCTAGGATACAACTCATCTCTCTTTACTAATTTATCAAGCCCTAGCTCTTCAAACTTCTTCATCCTTAGAATGAGTTTAATAAAAATGGTTTAGTGTGATCATGGTGTTAATATGACCTAAATGATCTCTATATCGTTGAGCATTACATACATAGAAAATACTCCAAGGAAGGCCATAAACTTATGTAGTTTTCCCCTATATGTGAGAGAGTGTGTGCACAAGGGTGAAATATACTATATGAATATGCATGTAGTTATCTAGATTGTAATTTGACAAATATCATTCATGGGATAATATTTGAATTATTTAGACACTTTGTATGAATTCTATGACCGATAAATAAATAGAGATGAATAGGGTAGAATAGCCTAGTTGTGTGATTGATTTATTGAGTCTTAGTAGGTGTTTACTTAGTATTTAATAGATGACTAATGAAAAGGATTAGAATTGTATTTATACCACACCTTTTAAAAATATCTCATGATATCATTCAAAAATACAAATAAATCAATCCATAGGTTTCAAAGCATTTAAAATTTGGATCATTTTTGGCAACTAGACACTAGATAAGGATCTAGACACTACCATCTATGGTAATGTCCTTCTATGGTCAGTAGTGTCTAGAGGATTAGAAAACATGTATAGATATGAAACTAATAGTGAAGTATGTCTATAATATTTTAATCTTTATATGCAGTGAAAAATACCTAGGTCATCAGAATGATATGGATCAGACTAAGAGATAAGCATTTAGGCATAGTGAGATGGAAAATGAGAGCCTTTTGGTAGTAAGGAGGTCTATAACTAAAGGGTTGAGACCTGATTGATATTTTGTCAAATGTACAAGACTGAGATGATATAAATACTTATTTTTAACATCTACACAACTTATCAATTCTTGACTACCAATATCTTGGAGCTTGCTTTAGCCCATAAAAACCTTTTCAACTTGTATACCTATAATTGTTTATTCTTTACCTCCAAAACTTGTGGTTGCCCCATATATGATTATTATTCAATGAATTCATTTATAAAATCACTTTTGACATACATTTAATATATTTTCAATAATTTATGAGTATATACATCAATAATTATTCTTATAGTATTTTTACATGATATAGTGCATAAGTTTCCTCACAGTCAACCCCCTATGTTTGTGCAAAGCCCTTTGCAAATAGTATAGTTTTTATCTTGTCAATTATACCATCACTCTTCACTTTGGTCTTGTAAACCCAATTAATTTTAATGAAATTTATTTAATGTAATATGAAAATCATTCCATGTGTCATTCCTCTCAATTCAATCCATTTATAATTTCATAACATCAAACCATTATTTATTTTGATTAACTTTTGCATAACTTTTAAGTTTACTTGCCATAAATAACAATGCAAATATAGTATTTTCATCATAAGCATCATAATTTTTTGACCTTAGTTATGTCTAAGTTTTTTTATCATTCTCTCATAATTTTCATCCAACATTTTATTATTTGGATGTAGATTCAACAAATTCTTATTCTTGCTTGGAGTTGATAAAGATGGGTGACTAGTCTCTTGGGAAGAAGTAGTATTGTTTCCTACTGAACTAGAAATATGTTTAGGAATTTTTAATCCATTGGATTAAAATTTAATAGGTTGACCCCATTCACTTATGATATTTTTATCTATATGATCATAATTAACATACACCTCATTTTCAATAAAATTTTAATCCTTAGAGACAATTGTTGATTTACTAGTAGGATTATAAAACTTGTATGCTTTGATTTCATCACTATAACCTATGAAAAAATGAGTAACACTCTTTAGAAATAATTTTTTACCATTATTATTTGGAACATGTAAAAAATATAAACAACTAAATAATTTTATATGAGAAACAATTGGTTTCTACCATACCAAGTTTCATACGGTGTCTTGTCTTTGACTACCATTGTAGGACTTTTGTTAATGATGTAGATTGTTGTTTTCAATACTTCAAAGCAAAAATATATTTCCAAGTGAATATTATCCATAATCATCCTTGTTAAATCTATGATGTATCTATTATTTATTTATACTACACTGTTCTATTATGCTGTGTAAGGATATATTAGATGTATTTTGACTCCATGTGAAGAATAAAACTCATTAGAAATAAATTCAACTCCTCTATTTTTTATTATGGAATTGATAGAATTTCCACATTATTTTTAGACAAATATTTGAAAGTTTTAAAATATGAAAAGGCTCCATTTTTTAATTTAAATAAAATTATGCACATAAACCTTATAGCATCATTTATGAATGAAATGAAATATAAATTCTTACAAATACTTTTACAAAATATTGGTCCACATAAATATGAATGAAAAAACTCTAAAGGTGTGATTTATCTCCATTTTATAATAGGGAAATAATTTGTATGAATTTTTCCAACAATACATGACTTACACATATTTATTTAAATCTAGTTTGGGAAGACCTCTTACCATACCTTTTGTGTCAACAATACGTAACTCTTAAAACTAATATGACCATATTTTGAATGCCAAAACATGTTAACATGCTCAATGGTGTAGAAACAAGTAACTTAATTTATCATATTGAACCTGAATGGAAACATCTTATTCTTTTTCATATAGGATTTTCCAATCAATCTATTCCCTCATGTATTATAAAAAATAGATTGTGCATAGAAGAAAGCTTATGCATCAACTTTTTATTCTTACTTTATTAAACTATTATGATTTTGAGATGAATTATTCTAATCTCTAGGTGGTGTGTATCCATGAAGAATATTATTCAAAACTCCCTTCCATACAAGTATTCTTTCAACTGATCTCTTCAATATTCAAAGTTGTCACATTTAAAAATGAGAATATTCATAGAAGTAAAATTAAAACAAGACATGATTCTCAAAATAATGGATTAAAATATTTTTAAACCTTTATTGAATGAAGATATGATACCAAATGAATATTTTTAATATATGTGTTATAAAAAAGTAGGTGTTTTAGTCATGGGCCTGTTTAGGCATTTATCTAGCTATCCCGGTCAGATTTAGACTTGTTTCAACATGGCACAGGCCTTAACTAATCCTATTGTGCTCAAAATTTGACACTCAACTATGTTTACATCACTTTACATAAGTCATAAGCCTTATGCACTCACCCAAAGCATATCAGAGAAGGGATCAAGGTCTGTGTTGGGCTAGTTGTGCCATGTTGCAACTCTATTCTTTGGGGATTTTAGTTAGTGCAAAGGCAATGGTACACTCATGGGTACAAGACATCCTAGGGTGGAAAAAACTAACTATTTTTTAGGTGAAAATGGACACGAATTAGGTCTATATATTTATGTGTGCAAGCCTTTAGATCCCTTGGTTTAACATGTTAGAGTATGTATTTTCATGTTTACTAGGTGTACTATTTAGCACTATTTATGGTTTTATCACACATTGGTTAGATTAGCTAAGTTTATATTCTACCTTGCCTATATAAGCAAGTGCTTTGTATTATCTTATCATAATTCTCATAGTCTGAATATACATTTGGTTTTGCTTTGTGATGCATTTCATTTATCTACAGTTATTATGATGTTTTTGTTGAAAAATCTTCTGATCTTAGCTTCATGGAATGTTTTTACCATTTCTAACATGGTACCAGAGCCTTGAATAAGTTCCAACCATCCTTAGCTTGAAAATTTAGAGAGAAAATCTTTGTGCCTCTTGTAGATTTTTTGAAGTTTTTTTTTAAAATTTTTTGAAGTTTTTCATTGTTTTGAGGCAGTAAAAGAGAAGAAAATAGGCATTAGATTTGTTTATTTGTTTCAAATCTAGCCTTAGCACTTTTATTTTGAATCTAAGATCTAATTTATTGTAGATTTTTTTAAAGAGAAGCTTGGCATCATAATATTTGTTTTTGGCATAGACTTTCTTGAGATCTAATTAAGAAATATACTCTATTATTTGAGCGGCCATTAATAACTTTGTTCGATTTCCCATTAGCACTTTGTTTGAGAGTTTATTTTTTGGAAAAAAAAGGAGTTGAAATCTACAAAGATCTAAGCCTTCTACCACAAAAAACATAATTCCAATGCCACCACTTATGCAAATTTCTGTCTGTGCTTCCAACACCTCCTGTTGCAAGTTTTTTTACTTTATTATTACCTTGATGTCAAGTTTTTTAAGAGCTACTAGGCATTGAAAAAAAAAGAGTAACAAATATTATCTTTGGCATCATTCTCTAGTTTGACCTTTTTCACTGGTATATGGCACTGCCCTTTTTTTGTCCTATATGACATTTGAGATTCACGTGGGAGAGAAGTAGCATTTATATTCTAGGAGGAGGGAGATCTATATTATTCTCTAAAGATAGGAATTGAAGTTTCCACTCAGATCTAATGTATTGGATTTTCTTCATAATAACAGAGCTAATATTTGTTTGGGGTGACCTACCTAGAGTTTGTTTGTTTTTAGATCTAGATGTCAATGCCACATTGATAAAGAGGCATCCTTTTTTATAAGAGCTAAAAATTCCTCATCTAATCTTGACATTTCAGACCTACATTAAGTTTTTTATTGCATTGGAAGTGTCTGGGATAATATATTAACACTAAAAAAGGAGAGAAATTTGATCTTTCCTTGCAATATTTCATCAAATTTGTCATCTGATCCTTTGGAAGGTGTCAGATATCATTATTTTCACATGGATTTTTTAGTTTCTAGCAATTTTTGACTTAGATCTACTTGTGGATCCCATAGACAACTGTCTCCACCTTCTTCTCTTTTCATAGCTATAAAAACTTTATTTTTTTGTATAAAAAGCTATATGTTTTTACTTAAAGAGAGTAAAACTTGATTTAATGCTTCTTGAAGTAACTTAAAAAATGTTTTTTAACTTCCATCAAATTTTCTAAGTTTGTGGTGAAATTTTGATTCTATCTAGTGGTTGCATGCCCATGTTCTAATATAATTTGGCCTCCAAAATTGAATCATAGTGTTTTTTAATTATTTTTGACACATTTTATGGGAAATCAAAACACTCATAACTTTTGAATGGTAATTAGGATTTGATTTCTATTTTTTTTCAAAATTACATGTTTTTTGATTCTCTTTCACATTGTGTCATCAAATTGTAAAAATGCACTACTTTTATAAAGTGCCAAATTGGGGGGCGGGGGTGGGGGCGGGGGTGGCGGGGGTGGGGTCTTATAATACATGTTTTTTGGGGGGGGCTTACACTTTTTTGGAGGGTTTATTTGTTCATTTCCATTTGAATCAAAATTTGTTATTTTAGGGGGGGATTATTATTTCTTATTCCTAACTTCTTTTTATTTTGACAATGGATCCTCTCACAACCTCAAATTACACCCTTTGGAAGATCAAAATGAAGATACACCTTTAGCTAAAGGGTGTTTGGAGATTGATACTTGGTGATCTTCCTAACTTCACTGATGAGGAAGATATTTCCTTGATTTCATCTATGCAAGATGAGGCTCTTCATTTGATTCACCTCAATATTTATAATATCTTGTACATTCATATTATGGATGCCACATCACCTAAGGAAGCTTGGGATGCTATTGTAGCCTTATTTGAGAAGGATACTAGGTATTTTTCACCCTCTCCTTCTGTTCCACTTCCTTATCTTCCTATTAATGAGTATTTATATTTTGATGGTGACATGGATGATGATTCTCCATCTCTTTCTCCTCCTATCAGTGTCATTTTATCTTCTAATGATGTACTCTCTCCTCCTACTACATTTTCTTATGATAACACATTCATGATGGACATTGTTCTTCTTTTCTTTGAGCCACCTCTATGGGATAGTTTCTACAATACTTGGGATGTCTATTTTCAAAACCTACCTTTGTTCATATGTAGGATGTTAAGCCACCACATACTTTCACTTTGAAGGACTATACTAGTTCTATTGAGAGTACACTTATTGAGAAATATGATCCACTTTCCATGGACATTATTTTAGAAAATGTTCCATGTATGTCTTTTGATCAATTCACTTTCTTGACATTACATCTAGTTCATGTGCATGATCTTGCCAAACCTATGTCTCACTTTATTTTTGGATGTGATTCAGAGATCTTTGTACTATTGCCGCCTTCATCTTTCATTGTGGAGTTGGTAGAGTTTTAGTACACCATACATGTTCTCCCTTTGGAAAAAGGAAGAAATATTGTTCAATGCAAATGGGGCTTCTATAGTATTCTAGTTGAGGATATTGACATTGGTATTGGTCATCTTATGATCTCAATATAGAGTATCTATAGCTTTAGTATCAGATTATTTTCAGAGGAAGTTTTATAACTATGGGTTTTCTTCTTTATTCATGGATACATAATGTACATGAGTACCTTATCAAGCCTAGTTGCTGGGACTCATTCTGTGGATATGTCATTTTTGGGCTTTTATTAGCCCTTAGATTCAATTTAGGGGGGGTGTTAGAGTATGTATTCTCATGTTTTATAGGTGCACTATTTAGCACTATTTAACACTATTTGTAGTTTTATCCCACATTGGTTAGATTAGCTAGGTTTCTATTCTGCCTTGCTTATATAATCAAGTGCTTTGTATTAGATTATTATAATTTTCATAGTCTAAATATACATTTGGTTTTTCTTTGTGATGCATTCCATTTTTCTACAACTATTGTGATGTTCTTATTTAGAAATCTTCTGATCTTGGCCTCATGGAATGTTTTTACATACCATGTTAGGAATGGTAAAAATATTCCATGAGGCCAAGATAAGAAGAGTTCTCAACAAGAACATCACAATAGCTGTAGACAAATAGAATGCATCAAAAAACAAAACTAAATGTATATTCAGACTATGAAAATCATGATAAGCTAATATAAAGCACTTGCTTATATAGATAAGGTAGAATAGAAACCTAGCTAATCTAACTAACGTGGCATAAAACCACAAATAGTGTTAAATAGTGCACCTAGCAAACATTAGAATACATACTCTAACATGACATTCAAGTGCTTAAGGTAAAAATGGGTATCTAGTTGAGGGACTTATGCATAGGTTTTAACTTAGACATAGGCATCATTGTGAGGTGCAGGGTCTTACCCATACTTAGAGCATTTCCTATATTAGTTACAAGATTCCTCATGAGCTACATGCATGCCATAGAAAATTTAGGTTATAATCTCACAAGAACTTAACATACATACTCTATACTTAAGAATTCAATCCATTAAACATTACACAAAGCCTTCTTCATTAACAAAGTTCAATAACAATACATCTATATTACTAAGAACTAAGTAAATGTTCATCTTGAGATACTAAAATCCTAGAGGCTCACAGGTGATCTTGGGCATTAAAATGGGGAGAAATAAAGTCATCCTAAACTAACTCTAGGTATAATATAAAACATAGTATCTAGAACCAATCTGCTAGGGCTTTACTAGTCCAATCTTCTCTTTTTTGCTATCTAAACTCAGCTTGCTTTTATAGTACATCAAGGCATCTTAGTGCCATGGGAAATAGAGCACACCTATTTTTGAGATGGTGTTGGATGTACTCATTCTAATGGTTCCACTACACTACCTCCAATTATTTTTAACTATCCCATGTGCCTACTTTATAATGATGATTGAGCCATAAAGGAGTTAGTTAGCCATCTGCCAGCTAGTACCACAAGATGACAAAACAATAATCATGACAAGTTATTTCCTCATGCCCAAGTGTCTATTATGTTGGCATGGATCCTATACTTAGACAAATTTGGGACCCAACATTACCCCATATAAAATTATTAATCCATCCTTAGACTAATCTTTTAGTGCCTTAGGTGCACAAAACTTGGGTGCACGCTCCTTTAGTTCCAATTTGAAGTCCTCAAAACCCTAGATTATGATCTTGATTTATTTTGTAGCACTATATATTTATGTGGAGGGGATGCTGAGGGTGAGCATGTTAGTTTTATCCAAATCTTATTAAAAATCCTAAAACCTTTCCTTTGCCTTTGTTATGCCTCCATCAAGGATCTCTCCTTACTCTCAGGCCTTTATTTATATTACATGGAATATTTCTTCCAAGTTCTTCTCTTGGGTCTTAATTTGGGCACTCAAAGTGTTAACTAGCACCATTATCTAAGCATGTTTAGCCCTTTTCATAGTGCATGCATATGCCATCAATGTGTCCTTCTCCCTTTTTTCCCTTTTGAGGTACTCATAAATGACTAATTATTGAGTGGAGAAGTTACAAAAAATTACATCAACTATTTTTATGCCCTCTTCAAGATTCATGAAGAGGTCTTCCACCTCTTCTAGTTTCATGGAAATCTCTTTTTTTATGCTAGCATAAGGGTCCTCTTCTTCTTCTACATATGATTTTTCCTTCAATCTTAGAATCATCTAATCCACTAGCACACACACACCTTATCAACCTCTAAAAAAATTGAGGTGTTGAAGCCATCCAAGAGGGATGGCTCAGCTTCTTCCATGCACTCAGCCATTTGCTACAACTTGAGTTTTATGGCCTTGTTCTTTTCATCTTCCTCTAGCATGTTATTCTTATAGCTTGAGGCTCTAACATCATTATAGATTTTCTTGGGTGATACCTTAGAAGCCATTCAAATGAGTGAATTAGCCAACCTCACTAGATTCATTGTGCAAGGGTTGACAAGAAGTGATTCTTTCCCTTCCTCTAGTTGGTCTATGTTAAGGATTGCCTTATATGGTATCTTGAATTGAGGCTAATCCATATAACTATCAAAGGCAAAGTATAGTTGTTAGTACGTTAGTATCATGGTGGTTTTGAGGGGCATGTACTCTATCATATAATATTCCTTATCTATGAACCCCTTTTACACCTCTCATAAGCTCAACTCAACTTCCTCTCCTTAGATGACCAATTCTATCTATTTTATCTCTTCTTCATTGGATCTAGCACCTTCTTCAACACTTTCCTCTAATGTGTCTTATTTCTCTAGTAGGTGTTCTTCCTTAAACTTATCCCCTTTATCTACTTCTTCCTTTTCTTTGGTGCCAGCTTTGCCCTCTTAATTTTGTTGGGTTTCAACTATACTCTATGTTTTCTTATTTAAGTCACTATTATCATGTTCTTGGTCTCTAAATTCCCCTTCACTACTTGGGAATCTGGTGGGGTGTAAGGTGCCTCTATTGATTTCTCCTTTGTGCATTCTATGCTTTTAGGAACCCTTTTTTCTTCATTTACTCCCCTAGACGTTTCCTTTTTGGCCATATTTATCTCCACCTTCCTCTTCTTGACTACCACATTTTCCCTTTCCTCCTCATCCCTTATCTCCTCAGCTTTGGCTTTGTTGATCTATGCTTGGGTCATTCCCTTTGCCTTCTTGGTCTCCCTTTTTTGATGTAACTCTAGTGCCACTTCTATATGGTCTTTACTAAGGCCCATTTTCATCCATCAGTGCCTTTTCTCCTCCTTAGTTTGTGGAGAGTATGCCATGGGTTACCTAGTTGGGGTGCATGGTGGTTTTTTTGCTTCCCCAAACACGGTAGTAGTTCTAGCTTAGAGAGCATCATGAATTTATTAACTACTGGGCTATTCCTCTATTTATTTTTCTTAGATGATGTACACCTTCTTCTTATTCTTCTTCTTCCTCTTCTTGTTCCCATTGCACTTTTTCTTCCTCTAGCACCACTTGTACCTCCATCTCTACCAAGGTTATAATGGGAATCACCATTTCCCCCTTGGACTTATTCTTTTTATTCTCCATTGGTTTGGGTGATGTAATTCATGATTTGAAGATCATGTGCTTCTTCTTTATCACTAAGGGGGTAACTTCATCACTGAAGGTGATGTTCAATTAGAGGCACTCTTATATTTCTATGCCAACTCTCCTTATTCACTAACCTAAAGGGGAAGGTCGTCATCTTTTTCTATGATTTCACCCTTCTTCTTTGGATTTATCTCATAGAAAAGCCTATGGATATGCCCAGGGATGACTTATCTTTCAAGGGGATATATGTTAGTGGCATCCAAATCATCCTCATCATCTTTGGTTTCTTTTCCCCTAGGTGCATATATTGGTGACTCAACCTATGTATTTCTACAGCTATGATATTCACTGGGATATCCACCTACTACACATTATGGATTATTCATAGTGCCTCTCTAAAGTAATTGGTTGAAAATGCATAATGTATTTTTAGCTAATCAAAGTAGTTCCCATCTATGAATGCCAATTGAATGATGTAAAAGTGTTTCATAATGGTGAAAGTCATCATTCTAATTAGACTCTTGGGAAGTTTCTCAGGGATGCACCATTATTATCTAAATGCTTTAATATACCATGTGCACCATATCATTACTCAAGATTTATACTTCAAGGTGAAGGTAGGAGTAAGTGTAGTTCTGGTATTTTAGCACTAGGGAGTCATTATACACTGGGAAGACCCACATGTTATCCTCATCACCATTGGACACACTAATCTCCACCATCATAATTAATATCAACATGAAACCCCATCAAAAGGTTTCTCATGTAGTATGAAATTCAAGTACATTCTTGATTATGTATTTTATGTTGAATTTAGAAATGTTAAATTTCACCCCTTATACCATGTGGTAAGTGATGCATGGGTAGGTCTTTGTTACATCCACCAATTAGCTATTTGGGCATGGTTTTAAACTCGCCAAGCATGTAGATACCCTCATCCTAGGATTATTAATATCATTAATTGGTAATGTGAAGCCTCATTTATAGCAACCTATGATTTTTCAAACCTTTTGACTTCAACATCATTTTCCATCATCTAGCAGATGTTTATGCCAAAGCTTAGGATTTTGATGATTCTACCAATAAGGTTTGTAGATAACCTCATGCACCTCTCTACAAATTATAACTTGTCCCTATGGATATATAAGATGAGTAAACTCATGATTTCCTCTAGCTTCCCAAAACTCAATAACTGATAAAGTTGCATCATGTCGGTGGTTGCTAGTTTGTCCCAAATCGAGACATCGAATAGTGTTGTGCCTTATGTAGTTTTTACCCTAGTGTATAACACCTAGTCTTGTGTTAGGTCATTCACATTTTTGGAGGTTCAGTGGTTGTACTCTTTTAGGCATCAATTGTGCATGAATGATGCCCAATTTTCTCCCATCAAAACCCCTTCAAAAAATTGCATGTCTTAGCAAAACATTTTTTCAAGTGCCTCTAGATTGATTTGGGTGATGTTAACTCCTACTAGCGGTGCTATTATTTTCATGGTGGAAACATCTACTACTAATCATACTTTCTTGGCATCCTTTTACACCTACTACATGCCTGAGCTCATCTGTTTATTCCCCATTCTAAACTTGTTGGTGTTAAACCATGGTCTATTTATCTTGTCAAAGCCTTTAATATTTGATGGCACTTCACACAATCATAAGGTATATGACTGTATATTTGACTCTCAAGTTTTATGTACCATAAATGGTGGCCTCAATGTTACTTTAGTTTTTAGTTTCTTATTTCTCACCCAATTCATGCCCCTTTCTTTCCTATGCCAATCTTACAGGGAATGCAATTCATTTCTCAACATAGTCATTCACTTTTAGCATCTAGGGGTGCTCAGGGTATCATTGTAGTAGGGTCTCCTTACTTTAGTTCACTAGTTTTACTCTATATTTTTGTTTAAAATTCAAATTAACAAAAGGTTTGCATCTAGATGTAGTCATTTTTTCACTACTTTATACCTATACTCTCATTTACCACATTAATTGTGATTGATAATGGCGTGAAGGTGCCTAAAATCCTTGGGACTCACTATGACCTATGAAATACACAAAAATATTTTGGTATTTATCTATTTAATATGGATATTTTTTCCTCTACTTCCACCTCATTAAATTCTTCTAATGACTTTTTGGTGAAGTGATGTGTAGTTCAAATAGTCACTTCCCACCTCACTTTGGGTCGATGCCAACTTGTCATAATGATCTTCTACTGCACTTTGTTCACTTGGTGTGACCTTCACTTTCAATATGGTAACCTAGGAGAAACACCTCACATGTGCATGATTTAACCTCCTTGGTCCCATTTCTTTTTTTGCTACACTTTTATTTCCAACGTGCTTATCTATCTTGGTTGATTTTAGTAATCTTTTGTCTTCTTGCCTTGGCCTTTCCCACCCCATACAAATCCTTTGCATTGGCCCTCTAAAATGGAATTCTTATCTGATCTCTTGTGCATGATCATGTTTTGTATCTTCACTCTATCTTTTACACATTTATATCTTGTGTGACTCTTTCAATTCACATATGCTCTAAGTTTGGTGAGTTCCATGTGCCTAGAAACTTAAGATTAGTATTATGCATAGAAGCACCAAACTAGCCCTTCTATAGGCCTAAAAGTGCCTCACTTCATGATTCTTGTACATGAATATCTAGTACACCTTGTGTATTACTTTAATAAAATTCACATTCCATAACTTAGGTGTCTAGCCTCAGGCACTTGGAGAATAACCATGCTCAACTCACCCAACTAGATTTATACATGAAAATGACAAAAATATTTTATGGATGACCTTAAAGCACCATTATTCACTTACCACATAAAAATTTTAACCAACACACATAAAATGAACTTATTTATCTTGCACCAAAATTTACTCTAGTCACTTAATATAGTTGACTCATGACCAAGAAGTCAATGTTTGATGGTGCAAGTGTCAAACTATTATCGATACAACTTCAATTAATTTTTGTTGAAATTCTTAGGGATAATTTTACCTAAAAACATGTGTATCTTATATGTGCCAATATCTAATATGTTGTGGATGACATATGGGCCCATCCACCTTATTTGTAGCTTGCCTAGGTGCTTGATATACTTAGAGTCATAGCGCAAAACTAATTCCCACTTTGTTATCACCTTGTGCTTTATGTGCTTCTCATATTAGAGATTTTGGCATGCCTTTTCTTTTTGTTAGCTCCACTTAAATGGGTGCACACCTCATCTAACCACTCTAAGTCTTCTAACCTTATATTCAGTGATTCTTGGTCATCTAAATGACCAATTCATATGATGCATAATGATGGCACCAAAAACTCCATCGATAAGATCACCTCAGTGCCAAACACTAGTTGAAATGGTGTAACCTTGTTTAGGTTCTTGTAGGTTGTGTGATATGCCCATAACACTATTGACACTCAATCATCCCAATATTTGTGACTAACATTGCATATCTTCATGAGGCATGTCCTTAGGATCTTGTTAAATGACTCAACTATGCCACTCACTTTGGGATGGTAAGGCATTGTCTTATGGTGTACCACCATGTATTATGTTAATAAGACCTGCATGGTTTCTTTAATGAACTATGTGCCTCTATCTATAGTCAAGTTGAATGGGCATCCATAATAGCTTATAATGTTTTCCCCTATGAATCTTGCAGTTGTAGTAGATGTGTATTTTTTGGTTGGTGTGGCCTCAACCCACTTGGTAAAATAGTCAATAGTTGTTATAATGTACCTCACACTTGTGCAACATGATATGAGAGTAATTGGTCTAATAAATTTAATGGCCCATTTCTCTAATGGAACTTGGGAAATAATGGGAATGAGTGGCATCTCATCCTGGTGGTTGGGCTTCACTATGTGTTGGCATATGTTGCATGCCTTGGTACAATATTTCACGTCTTAAAATAAACTTAGCCACCATAAGCCTAACTATAACACCTTATGCACTATTGAATCTCCTGCATAATATCCCCCTGTTATCCCCTTATGTGCCTCATGTAAGATAGATTCCCTTTCATGATTTAAAACACATCAATGTAAAACTTCATCTTAGCCTATTTTGTATAGTTCCCCACTGATGAGCTAAAAGGGGTGGAATAAACTATGAGTTGTTTCCTTTATTCAGTTGTCATTGTTTGGGGTGAAAATCTAGATGTTAGAAAATTAGAAATCTCTATCAAGTCCTTAGGGGCATGCTGGATTCTATAAATTTACACATCTAGCATATCATCCTTAATTGGCATTACTACATCACCTGAGTCTATACAAGATAAATAGTCTAGGCCCAAGTTTTATTTTTTAGGCTTGATGATAATAGAGAAATAGAATAATTGAAATATAATGATCTATCTATAAATGTGCCTATGGAGAATGAACTTATTTATGAGGTACTTAAAAACCTCATGGTCTATGAAAAATATGAATGGGGTCACCAATGAATATTGTCTAAATTTTTGCAAGGTATAAACCATGGTGAGAACCTCACACTTGGTTGAAGTATAGTTATACTCTTCCTTCATTATTTTTTATTAGTAAAGTAGACGGGGTGATCCATTTTAATTTTACTAGGCTATGCCAAGATTATGCCAAAAGCATCAACATGGATGTGGAATAGGGTCATCCAATCAAGAAATTATAAGATACGCATGCTAATCAATCTAAACTTCAAAGTCTCAAAGGTATCCTCTTGTGCTTCACCCCAGTAAAAAAATCTATCCTTATGAAATAACTCTTCTAATGTTTTCATAATATTTGCATATATCCTTATAAAATTTCTATAATACCCACATTAGCCAATAAAATCATGAACATCTTTCTATATGGAATGAGTCTAGAGATGAATGATGATGGCAATATTCACTAAATCGATGAGTAAACCATTTTTATAGATGATATGCCTAAGTAGGGTTCCAAAAAATGTTATGAAGATGATTTTTTTAAGGTTTATGGATATCTCAAGCTACCTTCACCTCTCAAAAATTAGGCATAGGTTATCATAATGGTCCTTAATAAGGCCATACACCATCCAATCATCTAGGTAAACCTAGAGGATCTTGTGGATGAAATCTTTAAAAAAATAGTGATCACCACTCTAGAGAACATGAATAGTGAATTATTGAGTATAAAAGGCATCATGTTATAATAAAAATAACCCCATTTAATTGCAAAGGTTATTTTGGGCTTATCCTCCTCCTCAATCTAGACTTGGTGGTATCTAGAGAACCCATTAGTGAAGGTGTAGATTTCAAAACCTGCATTACCTTCTAGACTTTGTCATTAATGTAGGTGATGTTCAACATTATATATTTAATGAAAATGTGAATACACTCATACTTATTTATACTTATCACCATCGAGCTCACCCACTTAGACTCCTTCATAGGGCAAATGACCCCTATGTCTAGCATTATGTCAATTTCTATTTTAACCTTAGTGTAGAGGTTGGGATTCATCTTATAGGGGCACTTTTTGATTGGTCTTACATAATCATTTAAATTTATGCTCATCTTGCCAAGGGATGGTTGGGTACCCTTCATATCTTGATAAATCATAGGGAACAATTCTTAGAATTCTTTCAAGAGGTCTATTATGTGCACTAGCTCTGCATTAAACCAATAGGCTTATAGAATAGCCATCCTTGGCTCTCCTTCTACACTGATGTCTACTTTGATGGTATTTAGTGGTACACAGTATGTTTCATTCTTTTCCTAGTGTGAGTACTCAACTTGTAGAGTTCCCTTAGTTGTCTCTATGTGAAGATGAGTGGGTTCTTCTTTATTGGGAGTGTTATCATCTACTTGGTATATGAGCTTTATTTTGGTGGTCATCATTTTCTAGTAGTGCTCCTTTCAAGTTTCATCATCTTCTTTTCTCGAGTCATTATTGAGAATTTGTTCCTTAAATAAAGTTAGAAGTGCTAGCCCTTTTTCTATGAACATGTCAATCAGGTGGTCTTTGAAATGGTGGTGTCCTCAAACACTACCCTCCAAATTACATGCAGTGGCTCAACCAATTCCAATTTTTGTGAGGAAAAAGATAAGATGTGCACAAAATTCTCCTTAAAGGAATCTCAATTGGTTATCTCTCAGTGCACCTCATTGAACACATACCATTCTCATGCCCATGTCTTCAAAGTTATATAAAAGGTGTATACCCATAAGTTATTTTGGGGTAATCATGCTATATTCAGTCCATATCTCTTCACATAGGCACACATGTGCCATGGGATTAGAGTCACTAGAGTACACTAATATATAAAAGTTATTATTACTCCTAAATCTAGTGCAAATTGCCACTTTCACCTATAGCTAGGTTGGTAAGTTAGACTTTTATGCTACCCACTAATGCATAGTAGTGATTTTTATGGTATACACTAGTGCACCCATTCTATCTATATATTTGGGTATGCACAATTCAAGATCATGGACATAATTTTCCATTGGGTTGCTCCCCTTAAATTTTGGAAGAATTGTAAGATTGCCTTTGCTCTGGTCACTTGAAAGGGGAATTATTACCTTTTCCTTACCATTTTTGAAGGTCATATATCATTTCTTGAAGTGCATATCAACATTGTTTTTGTAACACCATGGCCTTCCTAGAAGTGCTAGATAGTTATCTTATTCAGCCAAGTCAATCACCTCTAAGTTAGTGTGGAATTTGGTGCCCATAATATCTAGAATGGTACCCTTCAGAATTCTAATCGACTACACTCAGGTATTGTTAGACATGACTATTACATGGAGAGAAGGCCTCAAGGCTGGCCTACCCATATTTTCTCATGAATTCTTGGTTAGGATATTGATCTTAGTACCTATTTCAATAAGGACCTCATAGATGGACTATCCATCGATGGTGGCATTCACCAAGAGTTCTTGGTCATACTCTATATTTTTTGTATGCTTGACCTCTCATGCCCTTTCCATGCATGGCATGAAAACTTTAATTGACTAATGTCCATCATGTTCGAGAAGTAAATTATTTAATAGGGACAATATCCCTTATGTTTGTAGGAGGTGAAAGATCTCCATTATCTCTTATACTTCAACCTCATGGCCATATTGATTTTTGTGAGAGGTAGTAGTCTATGCCTCTAGATCTCATGTTAGTTAGAGTTATCCTTACAGGTTTTAGATCACACTTATAGCTTGTTGTAATACGTCTTTTTGGAATGCAATGTCTAGATAAGGTATGGCTTTGGATTCTAGTTATGTAATGCATATTTTTAATATATATGTTTTAGAAAAGTAGGTGTTTCAGTCATAGGCCTAGTCATACACTTATCCAGCTATCCAAATCAGATTTAGACTTGATCCAACATGGCACAAATCTTGAATAATCCTAATGCACTCAACATTTGACACTCAATTATGCTGGCATCACTTCACATAAGGTGAAAGCCTTATGCTCTCACCCAAATCACAATGGAGAAGGGACCAAGGTCTATTTTGGGCTAGTTTTACTATGGCACAACTCTATCCTTTGGGGATTTTGGTTAGTGCAATAGTGGTGGTACATTCATGGGTGAAATATATCTTGGGTGGGTAAAAAAAACTATATCTTAGGCACAAAATGACATGAAGTATGTCTATATCTTTAGGGGCACAATCCTTTGGTTCCCTTGGTTTAATGACATTTAGGTGCTTGAGGGGTAACTGGGTATCTAGTTGAGGCATGTAGGCATATTTTTTTTCTTAGGCACATGTATCATTACAAGGTGTAGGGTATTACCCATTCTTAGATCATTTCCTATATCGATTCTGAGAGTCCTCATGAGTTATAGGAACACCATAGACAAATTAGGTTATAAGTTCATAAGAGCTCAGCATAAATACTATAGACTTAAGCATTCAATCCATTAAACATTACACAAAGCCTTCATCATTAATAAATTTCAAAAAATGTACATCTATATAATTAAAAACTAATAAAATGCTCATCTTGAGCTACTAAAGGCCTAGAGGCTCACAGGTGATCTTGGGTATAATAATGGGAAGTAATAAAGGCATCCCAAACTAAATCTAGGTCTAATATCAAACATAGTATATGGAACCAATTTTTCAAGTCTTCACTATTCTAATCTTCTCTCTTTTACTGTCTAGACTCAATTTTTTGCTTTTATAATGTATCAGGGCATCTTAGTGCCATGCAAAATGAAGCACACCTAGTTTTGAGCTCGCACTAGATGTACTCATTCAACCAGATCCACTAGATTTCCTCTAATGAGTTGTAACTATCCCATGCACCCACTTCCTAATGATGATTGAGCTAGAAAGGAGTTAGTTAGTCACCTGTCAGTTGGTGCCACAAGATGACAAAAAAATAATCATGATAAGTGATTGACTTTCACCCAAGTGTCTATTACAATGGCGTGGATCCTATACTTAGATGAATTTGGGGCCCAACAATATGTATGGAGTGAAAACATTATCTTTAATTTAATATAAAAATGAATCTATATATCATCCAATCTATCCTAGAATTACTAGTTGTTAATCTAATATAGTTGTAAGTGTGATTGATGACCGGATATACACTGAATGAATTCAAATTAAGATAATAAATATGGATGGTTTTCCTTTGTGAATACATACAATTAAAATTATAGATAACAATATAAATAACTAAATTCAAAAATAATTATTAAACCACACTTATGCATAATATTTTATTAATAATAAAGGCTAAAACTATCTGATTACAAGAAACTTGCATGACAAGTTAATGTTAAATTAATGCATTTAATTAAAATCTAAGTAAACTAAAAATAAACTCTAAGATAAAAAATTTAACTCGTTGATAACATATGGACATCTTGAAACAAGTCTTTTCATCATTTAAGCAAACATATGGAGTACTAAAATATGTATCACACCGTACAACTTCTAACCTTCTTGTGCAAAATCATTGTTTCTTATTAAAAAATCCTTTAGACATGTCTTGAAACCCTAATGTGTAATTAAAAAATATTTAAAGTATTATCAATTGAGAAAACCAAACCTTAATACTACTTAAAAAATAAAAATATTTTGTAAAAAAACCATTTCATAGAGCTAAATTTATTGAAAAATATGGGAAGCATAATTTAAACATAAAAATAATTACCTAGTAAAATATATCTACATTGAAATACTCCTCATTTATTGTATAACATAAATTTTTTTATTTAAATATCAATCAATTGGATCACAATAATGTGTCTAACGACTCCTCCTCTCCCCCCATCCCTCTCTTGAAGTTAGCAAAAAACTAGTTAAGGACGAATGGACTATGGTAGGGAAGAAGAATAGCCATTCCAAATCTAAAAACATAATTGATACTCCCAAAGGAGGAAATTCATCTTTTACCAATGTCCCATAGGAACATGATCCTATTGATAAAGTGCCTCCTTAGGTTGAAGTACCAAAATTGATTGAAAATCTCTAGGTATTTAACACCCCTCTAGCTACTAGCATTTTTTTCCAAGGTTTTGAGTCCTCTGTGCCTAGTTTTTTTGGATTTTTAGACTCAAATCCAGCCACTCTACCACTTCCTATTTAGTGGGATATGCCCAAACACTCTTGCATCCCTCCTTAGAGGAGTGATGAGGTGAAAAAAGGAGAGTACCAGGCTGACCCTAATGTGAGGAAGCAATTTGATTATTTTTTAAGTTTAGGATTTGGATCCATGGCCTTCCCAAGAATTTGGTTAGATTCTTTGGTGGGATGATGCCATCAGAAGGACCTCTCACTTTATATGAAATCTATGGCCACCAACTTGATAAAATTTGAAGACACTCTTACTGTAATACTTTTTAAGAGTTAGGTTGTACAAATTTATCCCTAGAAAAGGATCCCTTCAATGAGATCTTACAGGTCAGAATTGCCTCCTTACAACACGACATTAATATAGTAGACAATTACAATCCCTAGGGAGCCCAAGTCAAATCTAGGATTCAATGACTTAATATTAGGGATAAAGCTTCAAATTATTTCTTTCAAATGTTGTGAGCTAAGAAATCAAAATAAAAAAAATCAAGTAATCTTTGAGGTTGGAATTAGACTTATAGATAATTTCCATATTATTCAAGCCTTTATCCACCATTATCATCAAGTGTTCAAAGCTCAAGCCCCTTGACTGAGTGTGAAATTACCCTTTAATAATACCTCATAGTGGTGCCATATAAACTCACTCCTGATCAGTGGGTGGATTGCAATAGGTCCCTCACTATTGATGACATACATGAGGCATTGTCTCACATGGATATTAAAAAATCTCTTGGCATTGATGTCTTTCCTTGTGAATTCTATAAAACCCTTTGGGACCTTGTGGGTAGTGACTTACATAAGGTTTATCAAGAGGAATTTCACTCGCATTCACTATGTAAAAATATAAAGGGAATATTAAATTCATACCTAAATAGGGAGATCTTAAGTTGATCTCCAATTAGTGGCCCATCACCCTCCTGAATGTCTCTTATAAGATCATTTCTAAGGCTTTGGTGATCTAGTTGCACAATATGTTACCTCTCACTATGTGCTAAAAAAAATGATTTTCATCCAAAGCCATTATATATTGGATAACATCATAACAGTCTAAGAAGGGATGGACTGGGCTAGATGGTCTAAGCAGTAAACTATGTTTATTAAAAATTGACTTTGAAAAAGCTTATGACTACATCAAATCGCCCTTCATTCTAGCCATACTTTAAGCATTGGGCTTCAGTTCCATCTTCATCTAAATCATTCAGATACTTTTTATAGATGACTCAACCATCCTCTTCATTAGTGGAATCACCTCTGATCAATTTGGATTGTTTCACTCCATTTGACATGGGTGCCTTCTGGCTCCCACCTTGTATGTGCTTGGATTTGAGGGTTTTGGATTTCTTCTTAGTAATGTCCAAGTTAGGGTCCTTGTTAAGGTAGTTTATCTCCTTCCAAACACCATGAACCGAAAAGAAGATATGCAACTACTTAATGATCACTTTATAGATGAATCCTTCCTTACCCTCATTGATGATGAATCTAATATGGACAACTCCTTACAATACCTTGACACTTTTTGTCTAGCCTCTAGCTCTAACATCCAATGGTAGAAAATGCATTGTTATAGACAATATTACCTCCCTCCACCAACGTGGGCTGCTAAATTTTGTTGGAAGTGGATCCAACATGATGAAATTTTTAAATTTATTGGCATCCCCTTTGCTTTTGATGCTTCACCACCTTTTTTGTGGAAATATGTTGTTGAAAAAGTTACTAAGAATCTATATTACTTGATGACCAAGTCTTTTTCATTAGCAGGAAAATTTTAAAATACTCAAATATTCTTGTGCCCACCCATGTGTACTAGTTGTCATGTTGGGTACCTTATAATAAATCTTACTAGAAGTTGGAGAAATTACTCATAAATTTCCTTTGGCCACTTCCCCCCAAGGTAAAGGATTTCACAGGGTGACCTAGGATTATTGTTGCCTCACATGTGATGCCCATGGGATGGGGCTCATTGACATAGCTTCTCTAGAATGGTTATAATTTATACAATAGGATATCATTAAACACCCACTCTCTCTAGTAGTCTCCCATTTTTAATCTCAATGAAGTTCCTCGAAAAGAAGTCCCATGGATCAATGCTCTCAAACTTTTCCAATAAAGATTTCTTAAGGTGTCCTAGGATTATTGTTTCCTTACGTGTGATGCCTGAGGGATGGGGCTCATTGACAAAGCTTGGTAAGGAACTATGTTATGTGCCAAATGGATTATGCGGGCCATTGAGGGCCAAGAAGCTTAGAAGGTATTATTCAAACATTGTATTGTCTTAGGCTTGCTAAAGGGTAATAAATATTAGAAAGAGATCATCTTCCTCAATTTTCTTTTCATTTAGTCTCCCATTTAAATCACAATATTATTTATATCTAAAATCATTTGGAAATAATGGGAAAATATTAATCCATGGCTTCTCTTGAATGGTTCTAGTTTCTGCAATGGGCTATCCGCTAACACCCACTCTCTCTAGTAGTCTCTTATTTTTAATCTCAATGAAGTGCCCCTAGAAGAAATCTCATGGATCAATGCTCTCAAAATTTTCCAAAGAGGAATTCATACTATCCAGGATATATTTTTTAGGAAAACTCACTCTTGACTACCCTAGGAGGAGGTGAAATCCAAATTTTAATTAGCCAATGTGGAATAGGAATCCTACCAAGAGATTCATAATGCCATGTTACTTTCCATACTCCACAAAATCTTGGTCCTCTCCACTCGGCCATGGTGGAAGGACTAGAAGTTGTATGTGGAGACCCACTTTCAAGATTACACTGCTTGGCTTGGCTATGGATGGCTCACTCCCCATTTTCCCAATGTGGATAAACTCAATGCCCATTGGGGGTTGCACTCATTTATTTCAGCATGGAGCTTTCACTTCAACACTATCTAAGGGGCTTTTGTAGATCCCAAACTTAGTCATCTCACTTGGTGTATACTGCACCAAGGCTTACCCATTAGCAGAAGACTTGCCCAGCGAGGATTCCACCTACCTACTTGCCCTTTTTGTGGCCACCTTGAAATGCTTCCTCATCTTTTCTAGTAATGTCCCAAAGCTCAAAGGGTATAGACATGGATTCATGATCTCTTCAAGCCTTTCCAACCCAAATTTTTCCTTTGGTAGCACATCTTCCTTGGAGATAAAACCATGATGCCCTTTCAATATGCATAAGTCTATCATACTTTCAAAGTGGAAATTATTTTCTAGATTTGGAAAGAAAGAAATAATTATGTGTTTAATCATATTATTGTTGATTATAATGTTTCTTATTTAAATAAGTCTTCTATCATCTCTAATGTTATTTTACAAATTCAGGTTCAAGCCAATAAAGTAGCTATAGATCTTTGGCACCTTTAGGATCTCCTCTCTCACTAGGAATATGTTCCTTGTGTAATAGCTTGGTGTCTACCATCTCCACCTAGGGATACCAAACTGGAGGATAGAGTAGATCTACCACCTCATGGTGGGAATCATCATAGCCATTCTTGGTGATTCTCTCATAGTGGCACCCCATACAAGTGCATTACCCCTCCTGGGTAGTAGTGAGGGTGGTAGCCACCACCTCCTTCCCATGTTGATCAGGATGGATGGGATGTTCCTCCTCCTTTGTGCTTAGATGCTTGGGGGTACCACCTAGAGGCTGATCAGATGTGTTGGACAAGTTCCTCATGCTCTCTTTATCCATTTCAACACTCAGACATAGGAAGAAGATGATAGGGACACTAATCAAGCAATTGGATGGGAGCCCATTCTAGATGGTAATGACTTTCATAGCTCAGTCTAGAGTCTAGATGATATGGATCCACCTCCTCTTAGCCTTTTTATTGATGCTTAAAGTTATTTTTTATATGCGACTTATCCCTAGACTTTGCCTAGTTGTTTGTGATACTTTTGTTTCTGGCTCCTAGGCTCTGCCTAGTGTGATTGTGTGGCATGCTCTCATATCACCTATATTTTTTGTGAATTATTTGTATATATCTGTTAAGTTAGCATATAGATATATTTCATCAAAAAAATAGTAAGTAAATACACTAGCTTCAAGAGACGATGCTTTATTAACAAACATTAAGGGTGTCCATAATATGAATGGGGTAATAATTGTAAACATTGATGGTAATTTTCCAACCATGCTTGATAGCACCATTAAATATTGAAAATGATAGTGTAATAAAACTCATGTGCATTAAAACATTAGGGAAATTCAAAAAAGTAAATAAGATTTCAAAAAACTATAGTGCCAATTTTTTTAGGGCCTAACATATTAGATAAATGAAATATCCCTCATTGAGGTCTTGAGGAATATTCTAAAAAATATAGGCAAAAAACTAGAGAAAGGTTAAAGTAAAATATCATAGGGAAGTCCCTAATTAGGAAAAACTACAAAAATATTTTATCTTGTTGATCCTTATATAACTTTTTGTGGTAGGGATAATAAAATATTCCAATTGGTACTATTAGTTGATTTTTTGAATTTATTTATAAAACATAGTTTATCATAGAGGATTAAGTTAGAATTTCTAGTAGGGGAAACCCCATAGTTTGTAGATTCACATAACCACCTCAGTGTCATGCAAGAATGTAGAAATTAATTCATTTGAAAGTTTAACATTATTTAATTTATATTTTTTATTTGTCATGTTTAAAAGGATGGAAAATCACAAAAATAATTTATTTAAAATTCATATAAAATAACTTGTTTACCAATAATTAAATATGTGGTACATATGTCACAAACTGGTATACTAATTATTGAAGAGGTGGCATGTCATGATACATAATACTATTAAAACTATTAGAAAATAAAAAATAAACTAAAAAGTATTATATATTCAAAATATATTTCAATTATTATTAGTACACACATCTCTCCACTATATACTACAACACCTACACTACTTTTGGGGAATTAGAAAAGAAACATAATAAACATAGTTTTTCTCCAACCTCACATATAAAGATCCCTCAATATAACCATATGGAATGGTACTAGTGAGAAATAAATTATAGGGTCCCATCCCATTAAGTTTTAAATGTGATATTTATCCCTTTATGTAAAAACATGAAACACATGTAGCCCTAGTCAAGGCTTGAATGATAACCATGTTTTGTTTGCTTTTTTGTGCAGTTTTGATTTTGTAAGATACATAATAAATATCCACATCTTGATGAAAACATAATATGCCTCACACTTTTAAGGGGAAATAATTTTAATTACCTATGCCCTTTGGAATATAATAAATGTGGAACAATGTGTAAAACTCCTAAATTATTTTGTATACCAAAAATTACAATTATCATTTTATATGTTGTGAACCTCCAGAGCATAAAGAATATTGTATTTTGGAGACCAAAATTATACACTTCCATGAAGGTAATATTTTTTATTTTATTGGGTAAACAAGATAGATTTTGACTAGAGTCAATGAAAACAACTTGGGACACAAATGGGAAGCCCAAGTCCCCCTTACATTGAATACCAGCCTTACTTAAATCACCACTAGCCAACACGGACCAACCTAAGTCACCAACAGCTACCACCAGCCTACCATGCCATAGTGGGATTTAAACTTGGGTGGGGTTTGACACAACCAAGTCTCTTAAATAATGCACTCATAACCCATTAGGAGTAAACTTTATTTTTTGAAAAAAACACTTTCCCTCATGTAAACTTTATTTTAAGTACAAATATTTGAAACCGTGGATTTAGATCATGCTTCTTAAAATGGATGTGATGTTGATTTTGATTTTTTTTAATTGGTGACAAGGCACAATGAACATGAAATTTTAAGTATTCATCAAGTTTTAATTTTTATTATTTAGGATTTTTATTTGTTCACACCATAGTTAACCATCTTGAGTGTGCTTTATTACTCTAATTTCCTATGTGTTATTATGTGTTGTTGCTTGTGGACTGAATTGAACACTTTCTTAGATTTGTCTAGCACTGGTGAGAAATTTATGCATAAGTAGTTGGGTTATATTTAGATCACATAGTCCTCTTATTTATAGAAGTATGTAATGTCTTTTTTGTCTTCACCCTCTTTTATATAATGTTTACCACCCAAATCCATCTAGTCATCAAGATTTAATACTCTGAGATGGTTGTGCATGATTTTATCTCCAGAATTAATGTAAACCAACTATTTTTTGATATGATATTTACTATTCCACATCAAAAATATATGATTCATATGATGACAATTATATGATGTGATGTGATGTCTTTTCATCTATCCACATTCCTTCATGACACATCTTATCATTTTTCCACTCGATCTACTTTTAGAAAGATGCAATTTCTTAATTCATTATCATTAATAGTTTTAAATAAACACTAAAAATAATTTATTTGTACCTAGCATGTCGACACCTCATTCTTGGACTTAATTTATAACCACCATGTTTCTATTACTAGTTATGTTTCCTTCAATCTGAATCTATATATCGATTACACTCTATAATCTTGACTAATCAAGATTCATTTTGATTTGTTTTAACACAAATATCTCATTGTAAAAACACACTAACCCTAAGAAATAAAAATAAAAAACAAAACAACATTAAAATAAAATCCTAACTATATGGCACTACTTCAGCATCCTCTCTATTTTTGTTAGTGATGAATGATAGAGATTAATGAAGGTAAAGCTTGAGCCTACAACCATTGGAATGCCTTGGTATAATGGTTCTTTATAGATATTTTAAAATAATTTTACCTTGTTTTGAAACATCATGAATGATATATGGTCCATTGCATTTAATGCATAGCTTTCCTAGAAACATTTTAAATTTGTTATCATAAAGTAATACCACTTACTCTGTATAAAATTCCTTGGATCTTAAATTGTGATCATGCTAGGATTTTTGACTCAACTTGTTAAGCTCATGTGTCCTTTATGCTCATTGCCTATTTTCCTCCATTTTTATCAAATCCATCAATATATATTTTAGTAATTCCTAATTTCCTAGCCTCATAATCATTGTCATTCATAGACTAGGAATAATATATTCCATAAACATAACTACCTTAAGGCCATAAACCAAATGAAAAGGAGTGAGGTCTATTGCATGTTTATAATTTTTCATGTATGCCCAAATAATCATAGGAATGTGATCCTCCCAATCTTCCCTTTGAACATTGCATATCTTCATCAACATGTTACCCAATACTTTATTTGAATCCTCAACTTGCCTATTTTCTTGCAGATGATAGGTTATGATTTTATGGTGTGATATCATGAACTCTTCATTAAGAGCCTTGATTATTTTGTTTAGGAAGTTAGTGCTTTTATCACTAATCAACTTAATTAGACATATAAACCTTGTTATGATATTCTCATAAAACATTTAGTGGCATCCTTTGTATTATATCTTAGTGTCATAATTGCTTCCACCCATTTTGTGAAATAGTCCATCATAGTAATGATATATCTCACATGACTGCACTCACTCAGAGGATTTATGTGCCCTACAAAATCAATGTCCCATTTTTCATAAAGGTTACTTATCTAACATTAGAAATAAGTGCATCTCATCTTGATGATTTAGTTTTCCCATTCTTTGGCAAACATCATAATGTTTTTCCACCTTGTGAGCATTTTGAAAACAAATTGGCCACCAAAGACCACTTTGGAGTATATTTCTCATAGTTATTTCTCATAAAAAATGACCTCTTATAACTCCTTGATGTGCTTCCTAAAGGAGCTATGGTTGCTCATGTTCTAAGGCTACTCTTTATAGTACATCATCTTTCTCGATCTTATATAAAAATCCATTGTTAAGGATATAAGGAATGGTTCATGTAACCATTTACTTCTTACATGGATAAAATATAAGGCCTAAATTTTTATTTAAAAAACATGATTTCTATGGCTTCTCTTTGTGGTCATATACTTTTTATCTATAGCTAATAGTTTCCTACTTGCAAAGTGTATAGGATGATCTAACCCACCATCGCATGGTTGTTATAAGATAGTTCCTACTATAATACCTAAATCATCCACATATACATGTAATGGATTATTCTAATATATAAGAACTAATATAGGAGTTATTACCAATCTTTCTTTTAGTATAATAAATGATGTTTGACATTCTGGTATCCATTTAAACTTTGTATCTTTGCAAAATAACTTTTCTAATGACATAGAGATGGATACGTATCCTTTAATGAACTTTTTATAATATATGGTGTGACCTAGAAAGGTTCTCACCTATGTGGAGCTAGTTAGAGGTGGCATCCCCACTATTACTACAATTTTAGTTGGTCAACTAGGATTTCATCACTATATATGATATGACTTGAAAGAACACCGAAAGGTGTGAAAAATAAAAATTTATTTAGATTCAATGCAATGTGTAGGGATTGGTAATGTTCTAACATTGGACATAACTTAGATAAATTATCTTTGAATAAAGAAAAGACAACTCAATCATCCAATATACTTATAGAACAACATGAATAAAATATTTAGATGTAGTTACCACAACCCTAGAGAAAAATGTTGAAGCATTCTTAAGACTAAAGGGAATTACCTCATATGTGAATGAACCCCATTCTATTTAAAATGTTATTTTATTTCAGTCTTCCTTTATGATAGTAATTTTATTGTATCCACTGAATCTATTCATGAATGATTATATCTCATGGCCTATGATTGATTTAATAAAATCATCTATGAATGGTATAGGAAATGGATCATTAATGTAAGCATCATTTAGTACATGATAATCCCCACATACCTAAATCTCACCATTTTTTTTAACTACACTACAATAAAATTAACACATCTACCTTTTTTATTAGATAGATGATCCTTGCTTCTTATATGTGATCCAACTGAGCCTTCAATTTCATATTCATGTTGGGGTTTCATCTGTATATATATTTTTAAATGAGTCTAGTGCACTCTTTCAATTGAATGTGCATCTCCCCTAATGATATACATACACTTTTAAATTATATGAACTTAGTTGGAAAGACATCCTAATAATCTCTTAAAGGCTATAATGTCTCCAAAATCTAATTTTATGCCCTGTAGTCTCCCAAATTTGTAAGTTTGGACATGAACTCTGTTCCAATATTTTCCTCAATCTTATTCAGTGGTTCTTGATATAATTTTTTATATACAATGGGTAGTTCCTCTCACAGATTTCCTTATCCTTCTTATTCTAAAATGTTTATATTATGTAGTCTTTCTTCCTCCTCTTGTTCTATACTTTAAGATTTTGTTGGCTCTATTTCTCACTCTAGTTTGAAGAATCCTTCTAGATATAGATCCTCATCATTATCAATAGATTATATTATTTCATCTATTATTCTATTACAATGTTTAATAAGAGACTACTCATGTTTAATATCCTTATAATTATGAATCACTAAATTCATATCTTGAGCTACTTGTTGCTACAATGATGAGTCTATCATAGCTCCCAAATATTCTACCCAATCATAACATAGAATTTTTTTTTTCAATGCATTGTGTACTACTAAATTTTCATCTTCAAAAATAAAAGTTTGAATAAAATATTATTGTACATGTTCCCAATGTTTAGTTTCCATCCTATTCTCATGATGCATATACTATGTGTTGTCTCCCAAAAATAACAGTCATTTTTGGAACAACATTTAAATTATTTTGGTTTTACAAATCAAAATAATATCTTCCATTTTCAAAATTTGTCTTAGATATTCAAATTTCTCATTTTCAGAGCTTCTCATAAAATCTACGAACTCCACAGTCTTGAATCTATAGACTCTGCAGGCTTGAATCTATGGACTCTACAGGCTTGAATCTACAGACTCAGTAGGAAGAAGAATCTATGGACTATGCAAGAAAAGGAAAATCTACAGACTTCTACAGGCAGTTTTCAGTCAAAGGAATTGGTTTTCAAACACTTAGTCATTTTACCTATTGCTTCAATGCCTTAGTTCGAACATAAATCTCCATCGACAAACACCAGTAGTTCAACAAAAGGGGCTCAGTGCGCTTCATTGAACCATTGAACCGGTTCAATCAATTAGTTTAATGGGTTCAAAGAAAAGTTCAACAAGTTCAATGTCATTGGCAAAAGTTAAGTACTTCATAAAGATTCAAAGTACAGTTGGTTCAACCAAAAGAATAGTTCAACATCCAAGTTCAATCAAGTAGTTCAATGCTTTATTTCACTCAGATGGTTCATTTCTTTTGTTTCAGCATCTTTTGGTTCAATCATTTGATTTGTTAGTTGGTTCATGGCTTTCTGGTTCAACGGTTCAATAGCAAGTTCATCACTTTTTGGTTCAGAGGCACTTGGCGTGCTTCATTGAACCTTTGAATTGGTTCAATAAAATTGTTCAACGTCCAAGTTCAATGAGCTTCATGAATTCTGTAGGAATTTTCATCAGCAAACAATCAACAACAGGTTCAAAGTTTGGTTCATCCTTTGGTTCATCTTCAAACAGTTTGAAGGTGGGTTCAATCAAGTGGTTCAACGCTTTCATCGGCTTTGCTTCAAAGGCTTGGTGTGCTTCATTGAACCTTTGAACCGGTTCAACAAAGGTTCATCGACTAAGTTCAAAGGGATGGTTCAATGCTAAAATAACTTTTCTAAAGGACAAGTGTCCTTGCAGAGAACACTTCATCGACCAAAGCACCCTTCAACTTGTTCAAAGACTTGTTCAAAACCCGTGGGAATTTCACCCAAACTTTTTTCTTGGGGGAATTTTACCCAGAATTTTTGCCCGGGGGAATTTTACCCAGACTTTTTGCCCAGGGAAATTTTCCCCAGGGAAAATGTCTACGAGAAACATTCAAAGGGAATGGTTCGAGGAAAAGCCCAGGGAAAAATTTGTGAAGGGCCAACAAAAGACTCTAAAGGATCATTTCTCAGGGTCTCAAAGGAAAAAGTCTAGTCTGGAAAAGCACCAAGTGGAAAGATAAAAGAAGACCAAGGGATGACGTGCTCAAACATGTCAAATTCAACACAGTCAACTAGCCATTGGAAACACAGTGATGGGCATGTAAACATCATTTTCAAAGACAATAAAATAGCCATTGATCCTTTGATCCATAGACCAGAATACATTCACAATTTTCATGGCCAAGACCAGCAGAAAGTGGGGAAGAAATAGAATAGAAAATTAAATCTAAGCCCTGATTCAATTAGCCGAATAAGGAGGAACAATGAAGATAATATTAGATTTCCAGGTGGAACATTAGAAGTTACAAACTTTCAATAAGTGTGACTTATTTCCTTGCATTGATAAAATCAAATGGGTAAAGTGCCCCTAAGTTCCAACATCTCTCCTTAACAAATTTCAATGCAAATTGATGTATTGATTGTTCCCAAGTCCTTTTTGAAGAGGCTATATAAGGGACTTTCTTATATTGTAATAAGGATCTTCTTTTTGAGAAATTGAATGAAACTCTACCAAAATTGAGAGGCATCATTGAGACTTTGTGCTCAGTCTATTTATCATATTTTGTTAATGAAAAAAGGGACTTTTTCAAACTTTGTGCTGTGATATCTTGTTTATTTCATTGATTTAATAAGTAGGATTAGTAAATTTGTCAAGAAGGTGTCCTGGAGAATCAACTATGGAGAGACTTTGTGCCCCCGTAGCTGCCTTCAGTGTGTTTGTATTTTCATTGTTTTGTAAAGAACTTTGGAAAGACTTTGAGCTTTCATTGTTCTTCATCTATCACTCTTGAGTATTTCATGTGCAGACTTTGTGTTGTGTCTTGATTTGTTGGTTACCATACTTTAGTCATATTCTACTTTTATTTCCAGGAGTTTTCTTATGGCTGGTTGAATAGTTCTTCTGAAAGAAGAGGAGTGTTGTCTGTCATTCTCTTGAGTTCTTCCTTTGTTTTGTATACATCATCTCTGAAGAAAGAGAGATGGATGTCTGGTCCTACCCTTAAGTATTATTTTCTATTCATATATATACATAGCATATCCATAGGGAACCTCCCCTTGATGAGAAGAGAGAGAAGTCTCCTTCTGATGTGATAAACTTACACATTAGGATGACTAATCTTCTTGATTTGGTTGATAAGACCTATTTTGTTTACCAGTGTGTTGATAGACAAAATATTCAACCAACAATTTTTGGTGACTCCGCTAGGGAATTACCCATTATCCATTTATATTCTATCCATTCCATTCACCTCCACACCATAGGAAAAGAATGCACAGTTTAAAGCCTCAAGATTTAACTGAAGCAAAGTCAATTCTTTTCAAATTTTGTTTTACAAATTTGGCAAATTCAAGATATACATGAAGCCAAAGACCTAAAGGTGTCACTGATCTTGTGTTTGAGCTGGTACAACAAAGTGATTTTGATCTATTTCCTTCACCATCTCATCTGCAACGAACCAAGAGCTTCCCTCCTACTAAAGATAGATCTCCATTACCAGGTGAAATATCAACTTTTGATGTTGATAAAGATTTGCCTATAATTACCCCATTAAGATTTGTTATCCCTCCTTTTCAGTATCCTATAATGGTAGTTCAAGGCCCCTAGGGTAATGCTTTTGGCCCTCTCAATCTTACTCCTCCTCTACATGAACTTCCACGTAGTTCTAGAAAGAATTTCCTAAAATTCCATGGTGATGGGAAAGTTCATCCTGATGAACATATTGCAGCATTCAGTATAGCTTGTGGAGTAATTGGGGTAGAGTTTGAAGATGAAGCAGTCAAGATTTTTGTTGAAACACTACAAGGTCCTACTACAGATTGGTTTTACCATTTACAGGCTCAATCTGTGACTGATTGGAATACTTTGAAAGATAAGTTTGAAGCTAGATTCAAACCTGTAGAAGATGCACATACACTTCTGGCTCAACTTACACAAATGAAAAAAGAGCCACATGAGCCTATGAGAGACTTCATAGCTAAATTTGACAAGTTGAGAAATAGAATTCCTATGATTTCTAGACCTATAGCTGAGAATCTTAAATGCTTTTTCATTAATTCTCAGCTACCTGAAGTCAGTTTGCTCTTGAGACATGTTGGCCAAATAGATCTAGATGCAGCTCAACTTTTGGCCACTGAAGTAGAAGATGATCTCATATTACTAGGGAAAATAAGAAGAGATCCAATATAAATAGAGTTTCATCATCATACAAATTTGCATCTACAAGCACCACAGATCCAATGGTGCAGAGATTAGTGAACGAGCTCTTTGCCCTCAAAAAGCCAATGGCTCAAGGAATGTCTTCTACTCCTAAATATAGAAGAACATTCTCAAATCAGTCATATCAGGGCAATGTTGCTAGAAACCAAGGACAACAAAATCATCTTCCTCCTCCATAAGGAAAACTTGCCTTGGAAGCTCCTCCAACTAATTCAGCAATGGGATATCTTGAGACAGAATCATATTTTTCTTATCAGCCTGAATTAAATCAAGAAAATGATGTTGATATCATTGAAGACAGTCAAGAAGAATCAACTAGCGACTCCCACATTGGTTTCCTAAATTATCAGGATGAACCTAGAAGCAAAGGAGAAGCTTCAGATGGATCATATGCAGTGTTTACTAGGTCTAAGAATCAATCAGTCTAGCAGGCTGATAAAGGAAAGATAGAAGAGAAATCACAGCCAGCAGTCACAATTGCCAAGCATGGGATAGTTATGTGTTAGGTTGTGGAGCTAAAAGCTTCAACTATTGCAAAAATGGAGGAGGTTGCTGACTTTCAGGGAGATCGGTGTCGGTAGATTGCAGTGTAGAATGAAACCGACATCAGTAGGTGTGAGCTGAAGACAACCGGCATCGGTAGGAGGTTGGCCGACGTCGGTCACCTCTAGGTAGATAGGGACCGACGTCGGTCACCTGTGGTGGTTCCAAAACTGTTGTTGATGAATAGTCAGTTAAGTGAAGCGAGAGTTTGCATGTAAAGGCTAATTATAGTCTTGAGTTGTGTGTCTAATTATTGTAAGCATGAGATCTATATAATAGACTCATGGGCTGTATTGTAAACTTGTGCTAGAGAGTAAGAGAGAAAAATAAGCTCCTTCAGAGAGAGGAGAGCAATGGTGTGTTCCTCCTAGTTCCACAGTACCAAGTGTGAGTGCTGGTTTGGAGAATCAAGAGGGTTCTTTGTATATGTATGATCTTGGTCAGCAGGTGTGCAAGACCACGTTTGGAGATCTACAATGGTGAGTAAGGTCTGGTGATTTGTAGGTAGCAACAGAGAGTAGGAGATCTACTTGGAGTATGGTTGTGTGCTTGGTGTACTGGCAATGTTGTTATTGACTGGTAGAGGTGAACAACAACTCTATAGTTGAGTTGTGTGTTGGGACCGAGAGAGAGAGGGAAGAAGTCCTTGAGGTGTGGCAAGCCTTTGAGGTGGAAGAAGAAGTGGCATCTTCTTTATTTTATTTTCTTCTGAGTGATTATTAATACAATTGTGTATTGTCTCTCATAACCTGTGTTGTTTCATATTTCTAGTTACTTATTCATTCTAGTTAAATTCCATGTTTAGTTGCTAATACAAGAGGTAATCATATATATACTCTTATTGTGGAGAGTAGGATCCTGACAAGTGGTATCAGAGCTTTTGGTTGGGTTACTAACAGGTGGTTTCAGATCTGGTTAGTGTTTGTTGATTATAGGGTACTCACAGGGGTTTCTGATTGAGTGAGAGTATAGCAATAGCAGAAGAAAGTAAGCTATGAATAGAGAAACTGAATAGCATAAATGGTCTGATTGATGGAAAGAAAGAGCAGGTAAAGAAATATTGTTGGTTAGTAGTAGATTAGCAGGAAGAAGCAGATGTTGCAGGTGATGTTGCGCAGGATGCTCTGGATAAAGTAGAATCTTGGTTTACAGATTCTTTTGCCTCTTTCCATGCAGCCTAAAATAGAGCATCTTTTCATGGGTATGTCTTTAGAGACTTTGGAGAGATTTATTTAGGAGCTGGTGAGCCTTGTCAAATGGTTGGAAAAGGGGAAGTGAAGCTAAAATTGTAGACGGGTAACACACAGATGTTGAAGAAGGTCATGTAGGGCCTAATCTTGGGGATGAGTCTAATTTCTTCAGGAAAGTTGGGTGATGGGAGATGCATAGTAACTCTCACAGTGGATGCACTTGAATTATATGGTGGTAAGAAAGTAGGTATCCTTTATCTATCTACTTATATTACTGACTCACCTTTTGTTATAGAGATGTGGCTTTGTAGGCTTGGTCACATATGTAGAAGGGGAATGCATGTTCTTAAGCAGAAGACAGATATTTTTGATAAACTTAAGAACTGGAAAGCCTTGGTGTTCATGGAGGAGATGACAGATAGAGATCAGCTGAGGGGATTGAATTATTCTGAGCAGGGCTATGTTAATTTGAATAGGGTTTTGACCCAAAAGAGCTCGCAGGTAAAAAGTTATCACTCATAGGTGAACACAGGTACCGACGTCAGTCAGACAGTAACCGACATCGGCAATAGAAGACTGACGTCGGTCAGATAGGAACCAATGTCAGTAGAATGGATACCAGTGTCAGCAAGGGAAATGACGTCGGTAGTCAGGGTCAGTGTAGGGAACTGACATCAGTTGGATGCAGACTACGAGATGGCCAAGATCGGTCACTGGAACAAATGGTAGGTGGATAGCAAGCTGTCAAAAAGGTCTCAAACACTCATATTGAGGACTGAAAGGGTAAGTGGACCTCATATTTGTTTTTCACCTTCTTACTATTTGCTTACTAATGGTCGAGAACCAGGAAGATGTGAAGAAGCAATGCAGGTAGAATCCAAAAATAGTGGGAGCTTGGCATGGATGAGGAGTGTGAGTCCTTGGAGAAGAACCAAATAGGTGTTTGTTGGTGGAGTTGTCAGCTAGAAGAAAGCACTAAAAGATGGATGGATTCCCAAGTTAAAGAAGAGAGTGGATGGATACATGAGATGGAAGGCCAAGGTATATGGTCTTGAGGAAGCTATAGGACAGTGGTACAGGTTTTGATAGGTGGATGACAAAGCAGGGCTTCAGTCAATGTTAGTGTAACCATTGTGTTTGTCTTTACCAGGTGGATGATGAGTCACAAAATTATCTTGTTACTGTATGTGGATGGTATACTAGTTATAGGTTTAGAGATACAGGGTTTTACTGAGCTAAGAGTAAGGTTAGTTCAGTGGCATGTCATGAAGAATTTGGAGCAGCAAAATTCTTTAGCATAAGAGACATGGAGATTTGGTCTCTAGTGGGAGCTGATGTGAAGACGGTGTTGGCAGGGTTCAATATGCAAGATGCAAAATTAGAAAGCACACCAAGGGCTGGACAGTTCAAGCTGAGCTTAGAACAGGGTTCAAAATCACATAAGGTCTAGTGTAGGCCTAATTTTTCCCAAGTAGTGGGAGTTGTCAGAGAGTTTGGAGCCAATTCAGGGAAGGTAGATTCTTAGGTATCTGAGAGGGACTAGCAGCAGGGATTCATGTTATGCAGGGTCAAGGACTTCACTACATGGATATGTAGGTTCGGATGTGGCAGGTTACTTGGATGATAGAAACGGCATCACAGGGTGTGTGGTGGGTGGTCTTTAAGATGGAGCTTAAAGAGGGATACAAGCCAGGAAATGAATTAGATGGTGTACAGGTACAGGTACAAGTACAGTTGTAGTTGTTTATCTCCAAGTGGGAGATTGTTAGGTTGTGGAGCTAAAAGCTTCAACTGTTGCAAACATGGAGGAGGTTTCTGAGTTCCAGGGAGACCAGCGTTGACAGATTGTAGTGCAGAATGAAACTGACATCGACAGGTGTGAGATGAAGACAATCAGCATCGGCAGGAGGTCGACCAACGTCGATCACCTCCAGGTAGATAGGGACTGACGTCGGTCACCTGTGGTAGTTTTAGAACAATTATTGATGAACAGTCAGTTAAGTGAAGCGAGAGTTTGCATGTAAAGGCTAATTATAGTCTTGAGTTGTGTGTCTAATTATTGTAATTAAGATAGTCTAATTATTGTAAGCATGAGATCTATATAATAGACTCATGGGCTGTATTGTAAACTTGTGCTAGAGAGTAAGAAGAAAAATAAGCTCCTTCAGAGAGAGGAGAGCAATGGTGTGTTCCTCCTAGTTCCACAGTACCAAGTGTGGGTGCTAGTTTGGAGAATCAGGAGGGTTCTTTGTATATGTATGATCTTGGTCAGCAGGTGTGCAGGACCACGTTTGGAGGTCTACAATGGTGAGTAAGGTCTAGTGATTTGCAGGTAGTAGCAGAGAGCAGGAGATCTACTTGGATTACAGTTGTGTGCTTGGTGTACTGGCAGCGTTGTTATTGACTAGTAGAGGTGAACAAAAACTCTATATTTGAGTTGTGTGTTGGGACTGAGAGAGAGAGGGAATAAGTCTTTGAGGTGTGGCAAGCCTTTGAGGTGGAAGAATAAGTGGCATCTTCTTTATTGTATTTTCTTCTGAGTGATTATTAATACAATTATGTATTGTCTCTCATAACCTGTGTTGTTTCATATTTCTAGTTACTTATTCATTCTAGTTAAATTATGTGTTTAGTTGCTAATACAAGAGGTAATCATATATATACTCTTATTATGGAGAGTAGGATCCTAACATTCTACCCTTTCAACCAAAAGATCCAGTAATCACTCAAAAGGTAAATACATCTACTGCACCTTCTCCTACTTCTAATTCATAAACCAGTATACCTCCCATCCCTTCTAAAACTCAGAAAGCTAAAGTACCTTTCTCTATACCTAGTCTGATTTAGATGTTTGACATAATTGATCATGTCAAAAAGACAAAAATACAAATGTCTTTATTTGAGTACTTGCAGTCCAATCCAAATCAACTGAATAAGTTGGTCTAATATGTTAAAAATAAGACCATTCTTGCAGTGCAAAAGGCCAAAAAAGTGATTTTTTATTCCCTAATAAATATGCCTAGTCCAAATAATCTGATTATTACTCCTCCGGCTACTTTTGGAAAAATAGAACCCTTCTATGTTTCCCTATTAATCAATGGCCACAAGCTAAGTAATTGTATAATAGATTTAGGTGCATCTGACAATGTCATGCCCACCAAATTTGCTGAGTCTCTTGGTCTCACATTGACCAAAATGTTTGGTAGATGTTTCTCCATGGAGAACAAACAAGTGCCATTATTGGGGCAGATCAAAGATGCTCAATTTGCATTTGCAGCCTTTCCGGACAAGAGAATTAAAATGACTGTATTAGTCGCTGAAGTCCTAGCATCTTATGGTATTTTACTTGGACAAAATTTTTGTAAGGACATGGGAGGAGAGCTGAACATGGATTTATCAAAGGCGAGGATTCCTGTACAAGGCATGATGAAGAGATTACTTCCTGAAAAGGAAGTAAAGTATGTAGTCACCAAGACGTCAGCTCTTGAAGCTCAAATCCTTTTTGAATCTGCAAGTATGGGTAATTACTTTTTATATACAGATCATGAAGAAAGACCCTCCTTCTCTAATGAAGGAAAGTTTGAAGTAAAGCCAGTGTCTGATGAGATTTAAACTCTAGAATTTGACGGTAGTTGTTCCTCTTCTAGTTCTGGAGCCAGAATTGTTTTGATATCTCCTCAAGGAGATATGTTCCCTTCATCATATAAGTTACAGATCAACAACACAAATAATACAGCTGAATATGAATCGTTGTTGTTGGGCATGAAGGTTGCTCAAGAAAGAGGCATCAAGTGTCTTCATGCTAAAGGGGACACTGAATTAGTGGTCTACCAAGTGAGAAATTCATATCAGGCTAAGAATGAAAGGCTGCGCCATTACCATAATCTTGTTTGAGATCAAATCAAAAGCTTTTATGCTTTCAACATTTCTTCCATTCTAAGAGAATCCAATGATAGAACTGATGCACTTACTGTTTCAGGAACTCTTTTAGTTCCACATTCTGATTTTAAAGAAGCTAAATATACCATTGAGCTGATCTATAGGTCGAGTGTTCCTGATAATGCTGATCATTGGAAAATTTTCAATGATGATAATTAGATCATTGCCTTCTTAGAAAGAAAAGACAATTTTGAACATCTCTATTTTGAAGGCAGTGAAGCTTAGAAGTCTGAATTAATTTTTGAATCTAGTTTAGATGTAAATGAAGAGTTTATACAACTAAAAGGAAATAAAATTCCTAAAGGCCTAGTTTCTCTCGAAAAGATATTTGACAAGCATGATAGATTCATCAAGCAACAACAGACAGATTTGAATTTCTCTTAGGGATTTGACCAAGTGCATCTGACCAATGAAGAAAATCCAAAAATGGTCAACATTGGTAAGTGTTGTACACCTGAAGAAAAATCCAAATTTACTTCTTTACTTCGTCAATACATTGATGTCTTGGTATATTCATATGAAGATTTGAAGTCTCTCAATCTTGATAAAATCTGTCATCATATTCCTCTCAAGGCTGATTCAACACCTTACAAGCAGAAATCCAGACAATACAATCCAAAGATTTTAGGTACAATTATGTCTGAGATTCAGAAAATGTTAAATGCTAGAATTATTTTTCCAATTCATCATTCTACATGGATTGCAAATATAGTTCCTGTAAGGAAGAAAAATGGCAAAATCTACATTTGTGTTGATTTCTAAAATCTAAATCAGTCTTCTCTAAAAGATAATTACCCTTTGCCAATCATGGATCAAGTGCTCCAAACAGTGACAGGATCAAAAATGTTATCAATGTTGGATGGCTTTTCAGGCTATAACCAAGTTGAAGTTGCTGAAGCTGATCAACACAAGATTGCATTCACCATGCCTTGGGGTATATTTGCATACAAAAGAATGCCTTTTGGATTAATAAATGCTAGCGCTACCTTCCAGAGAGATATGGATATGGCTTTCAAAGATGAAATTGGCAAATTCATAGTTGTATATCTTGATGATTTAACTATCTTTTCAAAGCGTCGATCTGATCATGTGCGCCATTTGCAGCAAGTGCTAGAGCGCTGCCAGCAGAATGGTATTTCTTTGAATCCTAAAAAGTCTATTTTTAGAGTAACAGAAGGGAAACTCCTTGGACACATTGTGTCCAAAGAAGGCATAAATATTGACTCAGACAAAGTCAAGTCTATCCAAGAGTTGAATTTGCCTGCAAGTAAGAATGATGTTCACTCTTTCTTCAAAAAAGTTAATTTCTTACGGAGATTCATCCCTAAATTTGCTGAGAAGATAAGACACATTATAAACATGATGAAAGGAAAGACTACCTTTAACTGGACCAAAGAAGGTAAAGCAACATTTCAAGATATCAAAGTCGCTATTGCTCATGCCCCCACCTTGGTCTGCCCAGATTACCACAGAGATTTCATTATATATAGCTATGCATCTGAGCATACTCTTTCAGTGATTCTTATCCAAAAAGATAAAGAAGGTATGGAATTCCCTATCTCTTTCATGAGCTGCCCTCTAAAAACTCATGAAATGAAGTATTTGAATATAGAGAAGCACGCTTATGCCTTGATAAAAGCAGTCAAACACTTTCGCTTCTATATGTTGAATTCACATATTACTGCCTTAGTTCCTGACAGTACAATCAAGGCTATATTAACTCAGCAAGAGTTTGGCACAAAGAGAGGTAATTGGATTTCAAAGATCCAAGAATTTGATCTGGATATCAAGCCAACAAAGTTGGTTAGAGGTAAAGGTCTTTGTCAATTAATAGCTGATAATGAGCTAGAAGATACACAACTTGAAGAAGCTGAAGTAGACAATATGCCAATAGTCCTTTTTGTTTCTACTACCAATGAATGGTATTCATATATTTCCTATTTTCTGACTTATGGCAAATGTCCTGCTCATTTGTCTTACAAAGAGAGGAGAACCATCAGATTAAAAGCTACCAATTTTGTCCTTTGGGACAACGGCCTGTACAAAAGAAACATAGATGGAGTTTTTCGTCACTGTGTAGACAAAGAACAATAGACCCAGCTCTTGAAATCTTTCCATAATCTAGCTTGTGGAGGACATTTTTTTGCTCCTGTGATTGCTCACAAAATTATGAGAGCCAAGTATTATTGGCTGACTCTTTTTCAAGATGCACATAAATGGGTAAGGAAATGTGAACTTTGCCAGCAATTTGTTGGAAAACCCAAGTTGGCTGCTTTGCCTCTTAAGCCAATAATCATAGAAGAACCTTTCCAACAGTGGGGACTCGATTTTATTGGGACAATAAATCCATCATCAAGTGTTGGACATGATTATGTCCTTACAGCGACTGATTATTTCACTAAGTAGGTAGAAGCAATCCTGACAAAGCATGTTACCTCAGAAGTTGTATGCAATTTCTTGAAAGAGAACATCATTTCCAGATTTGGAGTCCCACTCAAAATTGTTACTGATAATGTAGCTTGTTTCACCTCTCAAGAAATCACGCAATTCTATTTTTATTATGGAATTAATCTTTCTCATTCTTCTGATTATTTTCTGCAAGGGAATGGACAAGCTAAGTACAACAATAAAAATTTGGTAACTATTATCAAGAAACTTGCAGATGATAATCAAAGGACATGGCACAAAGCAATGGTAGACGCTCTGTGGGCTGACAGGATCACACCAAAAAGGGCAATTGGTATGTCTCCTTTTCAACTTCTCTATGGTATTAATGTTGAGATACCAATCACTTTAGAGTTACCAACCTTGAAATTGGCGAAGGCTATTGAAGATCAGACATATGAGAGTTCTCTTAACAAAAGAATCATGCACCTGACTTAGCTGGAAGAACAAAGAACTATGGTGGTGGATAGAATTGTTGTTCATCAAAATATGATAAAGAAAATTTTTGATCAGAAAGCCATAAATCATGATTTTCAGATTGGGGATAAAGTCCTGCTGTGGGACAAAAGAAGAGAGCCAAAAGGGATGCATGGAAAGTTTGACTCCCTTTGGAGAGGCCCATTCACAATTCATCAACATATGGGTGAATGTAGCTTTTTGTTAAAATACCAAGATGGCACACTCTTTCTTTTGCCCCATAATGGGCAGCATATGAAACACTTCAATTCTTGAAGTGTCAGATCATTGCCTCTGTATATATGTATACTTGTACAGCTTTAGTTTATGTTTTGTTTTGTTTGTTTTTGTTCTTATTGCCTTTCATTTCTATAAATCATGATTCCAAAGCCCAATGGTACACTTGAAGACACTGGAGTTGCTAAATTCTACTCCTTCCAATTCATTTTGCAATTGACAAAAGTTCCCCAACTGGAGCCAGCTGTTGTCTCCCAAAAATAACAGTCATTTTTGGAACAACATTTGAATTATTTTGGTTCTACAAATCAAAATAATATCTTCCATTTTCAAAATTTGTCTTAGATATTTAGATATCTCATTTTCAGAGCTTCTCAAATAATCTACGGACTCTACAGTCTTGAATCTACAGACTCTGCAGGCTTGAATCTATGGACTCTACAGGCTTGAATCTACGAACTCAGTAGGAAGAAGAATCTACGGACTATGCAAGAAAAGGAAAATATACAAACTTCTATAGGCAATTTTTAGTCAAAGGAATTAGTTTTCAAACACTTAGTTATTTTCCCTATTATTTCAATGCCTTGGTTCGAATAGAAATCTCCATCGGCAAACACCAACATTTCAATAAAAGGGGCTCGGTGTGCTTCATTGAACCATTGAACTGGTTCAATCGATTAGTTCAATGGGTTCAAAGAAAATTTCAACAGGTTCAATGTCATTGGTGAAAGTTAAGTGCTTCATAAAGGTTCAAAGTATAGTCAGTTCAACCAAAGGAACAGTTCAACGTCCAAGTTCAATCAAGTAGTTCAATTCTTTATTTCACTCAGATGGTTCATTTCCTTTGTTTCAGCATCTTTTGGTTCAATCATTTGATTTGTCAGTTGGTTCAAGGCTTTTTGGTTCAACGGTTCAATACAAAGTTCATCAATTTTTGGTTTAAAGGCGCTTGGCATGCTTCATTGAACCTTTGAATTGGTTCAATCAAATGGTTCAACATCCAAGTTCAACGAGCTTCACGACTTTTGTAGGAATTTTCATCAGCAAACAATCAACAACAGGTTCAAAGTTTGGTTCATCCTTTGGTTCATCTTCAAATAGTTCAAAGGCAGGTTCAATCAAGCAGTTCAACGCTTTCATCGGCTTTGCTTCAAAGGCTTGGTGCACTTCATTGAACCTTTGAACTGGTTCAACAAAGGTTCATCGACTAAGTTCAAAGGGATGGTTCAATGCTAAAAGAACTCTTTTGAAGGACAAGTGTCCTTACGGAGAACACTTCATCGACCAAAGCACCCTTCAACTTATTCAAAGACTTGTTCAAAACCCGTGGGAATTTCACCCAGACTTTTTTCCCAGGGGAATTTTACTTGGCTTTTTTGCTTGGGGGAATTTTACCTGGACTTTTTGCTCGGGGAAATTTTCCTCAGGGAAAATGTCCATGGGAAACGTTCAAAGGGAATGGTTCGAGGAAAATCCCGGGGGAAAATTTGCGAAGGGCCAACAAAAGACTCTGAAGGATCATTTCTCAGGGTTTGAAAGGGCAAAGTCCAGTCTAGAAAAGCGCCAAGTGGAAAGATAAAGGAAGACCAAGGGATGATGTGTTCAAACATGTCAAATTCAACACAGTCAACTAGCTATTGGAAACACAGTGATGGGCATGTAAACATCATTTTCAAAGACAATAAAATAGCCATTGATCCTTTGATCCACAGACCAGAATACATTCACAATTTTCAAAGCCAAGACTAGCAGAAAGTGGGGAAGAAATAGAATAGCAAATTAAATCTAGGACCCAATTCAATTAGCCGAACAAGGAGGAACGATGAAGATAAGATTAGATTTCTAGGTGGAACATTGGAAGTTACAAACTTTCAATAAGCGTGACTTATTTCCTTGCATTGATAAAATCAAATGGGTAAAGTGCCCATAAGTTCCAGCATCTCTCCTTAACAGATTTCAATGCAAATTGATGTATTGATTGTTCCCAAGTCCTTTTTGAAGAGGCTATATAAGGGACTTTCTTCTATTGTAATAAGATCTTCTTTTTGAGAAACTGAACAAAACTCTGCCGAAATTAAGAGGCATCATTGAGACTTTGTGCTCAGTCTGTTTATCATATTTTGTTAATGAAAACAAGGGACTTTTTTAGACTTTGTGTTGTGATATCTTGTTTGTTTCATTAATTTAATAAGCAGGATTAGTAAATTTATCAAGAAGGTGTCCTGGAGAATCAACTGTGGAGAGCCTTTGTGCCCCCATAGCTGCCTTTAGTGTGTTTGTATTTTCATTGCTATGTAAAGAACTTTGGAAAGACTTTGAGCTTTCATTGTTCTTCATGTATCACTCTTGAGTATTTCATGTGCAGACTTTGTGTTGTGTCTTGATTTACTGGTTACCATACTTTAGTCATATTCTAATTTTATTTCCAAGAGTTTTCTTGTGGCTGGTTGAACAATTCTTCTGAAAGAAGAGGAGTGTTATCTGTCATTCTCTTGAGTTCTTCCTTTATTTTGTATACATCATCTCTGAAGAAAGAGAGATGAATGTCTGGTCCTACCCTTGAGTATTATTTTCTATTCATATATATACATAGCATATCCACAGGGAACCTATGTATATATTCAACCAACACTATATAGTTGGAAGTGGTCCTAGCATGTGGCTGAAAATATGTACCCAATATCTTAGATCAACACCTTATGTGGACCATATATCTATACATTTATGAATATGTATCTTTAGACATTAGCCTTCTTAAAAGAATGGCCACTTTATTCTAATAGTGAGTGATAACTAAAATTATGCTCACAAAAAATCACATGATTCATCCCATTATAATTTTTATTTTCTATGCACTACCCACCATGTCAAAGTAGTTCCCTTCAAGGCATAGTTGAGTGCACTAATTCTTTGACTATATAAAATACATGGTGCTCCAACATCAAGATAAACTGATTGAGATCCTATGTCTCAAAATATTTTTATAATTGGAATTTTTTGGTGAACACTATTAACATAGGTCATACCTCATGATCTCCCCTAGCCCAATTCAACATATGTGTGTCTAAATCACCACTTATTGAAGATATTGCTTCCTAAGGTAAGAGACCTTTTGGATTTGGCTCTATATAATCCATTGTTATTTCACTTGTATTATATAGGAAATCTACCTCTGAATTAGTTGGAGATTACATAGATGGAGAGGTACATCCCTCAATTTGAAATTGAATAGGTGACACTTTGTTAGAATTAGCTTATAGACTAGTTATTTTATGGTTGTGGTTGTATGTGTTTATCAAGTTGTGGTTTAAAAAAATGATATTATGTATGTTGCATGGCATTTTGCTTTGTATCTATGTTGACTTAAAACCAATTTTTATCACTATATGCATAAGGTGACTCTAATTATTTTGGAATAACATAGGTCATATGCTTTGATTTATTCATTGGTATAAAAACTATCTTATACCCCTAGTGTGCTTCTAATTGATTGTGCATTATATTGATAGTCATTTGGCCATCATAAGCCCATTTCTTACCAATCAAGGTAGGATACTGGGGCTTATCTATTTTCATGTCAATAAACTAAAAATATCCTCATAGAATCAACTCATCAACTTTAATCTTGACATCTTCCAAGTGACCAATTAGCTCTACTCTCCAATAATCTAAAATACTGGAAGTAATAAGATTGTAGCTCAAGATTTAACTACCAATATCCTCCCAAGTAGATTTAGGAATCATGTTGATAGTACTTCTAAAATCAAATAATTCATTATGGGTCTCATATCCTACAAGTTCAATGTATATATATGAGCCAACATCCCAAGGTTTCTTAGTCTTGATATACCAGACCACCTTGTTAGTATGTTGTTGTCCTTGTTGTGTACACTAAAAAATATTATGCAAAAGATTGGTAATGTTATGTAATATGTCTTAATTAAATAGAGTACTAAATATTTTCAATAAATCTATCAGAGCAGTCACAACACTTCCTATCTCATAATACACACAATTTTCCCATACATTAATTAATCAATGGTTGTGGCATGTCCTTTTGATGCAGTATGTTATTTTATGTCTTGAAGGACCTGTACAACTTGATACATCAAAATCTTATCTACAATAGTATTATTAAATTTATCCTTTTGAACCTTATTGATTCCATCATCTTCCAACATTTCTAATAGAGGTATCCCTTGCTCTACACATTGTTGTCTAATGACTACTTGCATGAATGCATTTTCCATATGTTACACATTTATCATATTTATATTATGCACAAGATTTTATTTCCTCTACTTTTCCAATACTAGACAATCTTCAGTTTGATCTTGTCCTTTAACTCTATAATAAATGTACTACATCAATCTTTGAGGGCTTATTGGGCATTTTCTTGAAAAAATACTATACTCACCACATAAATAAATTGAATGGGATTGTGAGCTTATTGGTTATCATTGTTACGACCTCCCTAGTATCCATATTAGTACCATCATATGTATTTTCCTATATTCTTTTGAAATCCCAAACCTTGTGACTTTTTCATTTCAAATCATCCTTGATGTGTTTACTACATACCATATTCACCATATTACCACTAAGGTGATGTGAGAGAATAATTTGATTATTGATGTTGAGTAATCACATTGTTTTATGAAGAATGATATTGATATTACAAATATGATGGTGTCCAGTTAGCTAGACCCTAGGGTCTATATTGAGGCAATGAAGGCATCCACCTAAGACCACCTTGTGTTAAACTAGTCATTTCCATCTTTGGGCATGTAATTCCCTACTTCATAGTAGGTAAATGTTTCATTATGAATCTAAAGACATTTTTGGTGATATATAACTTTAGTTCCTATATATATTGATAACTCTTCTCATCATGATTTTTCAATTTATAAAAAATAAAGTATAAAATCTAGGATTTTTTAATGTACTATTGTAATAGATGACACCTTCAGGTTGCATGTCCTACTACTCTATATAATTTGCATAACTTTCTTTTGAGTTTAGTAAAATAATTCATATGATGCCCTTCTTAGGTCTATTACTTTCATGCATCTCATCCATTCTCTTGAGAAAAGTATCCATTTTTTCCTCAAATTTGGAGCCAACTATAGAGGATCTCCATAGCCCTCAATTTATTCAACTCATAGGTTAGTTGCTTGAGAATTAGCCTTAGTAAAAAATTAGGACTATGTAATGGTAAATCTAATTATAGATCATAGAGTTTATATAAATTATTCATCCTTGTCCTTGTCCTCCATGATAAAATAAATATTATTTATCACATCTAAAAATATGTGATCATAATCCCATATGGATTCTCCACTCTGATACTAAATCTCCTTCAAATATTGAATAGTTTGACTCAAACACTTCTCCATGTTAAATTATATAATAATCTAATCTTTAAATTTTTGAATATCTATGGTATTAACATCCCTTTTAAAAATGAACTCCAAAGCTCAACCTGCTAATGCTCCTATGAGCTTACACTTCTTTACATCTTTAGAGGTTATTCCCTTAACCTACCACTCCATGTCACAAGTTAAAAAATACTGTTAAGGATTTATATACTCATTCTATTACATAAAATCAATAAAAATCGCTAGATTCAATGCCATATTTGGTGTACTTTTAATTTTTACTATCATCTTTTGTGTACTAATAACTATGACTATAAGTTGTTGCACACTAGTAATTATGATTGCTAGTTTTTATGTACTAGTTATTATAGGTGTCTCAAAGCCAGTCTAGAAAGTGAATCCAATCTCTTCTAGCCTATATTATAATTAATATTAGTTAACATAATCATAAAATTTAATAGCTAAACTAAAAATGAATGATAGAACCAACTACTTATTTATACTAAACTTATATTATCATTAAATCTTCAAAGTATGTTGTTAACGTTAGCATACCTAAGTTTTAATCATATGCCTTATTATCATGATAATATTAATATAATTTGATTATACTATCAAAACTACTAAGTGTGCCTACCAGATCTCTCATCTTAGCCAGTCAAAATTGGCATAGTGAGCAGGGTAAGAACTTCTAGTGGATGGATTTTTAAAGTTTAACTAAGAAATATAAGTCCATGTATGGTATTGACAAGTGTAATCCACTCCATTTAATGGTTTTTAATGGAAACTTTAAGCCAATTTGGAGGCTAAGTGTAAGGGGTGATTGAAAGGAAAGTTTATTTGATTGTAGGCAGCGATGGCTTACTTCCAAAAGATTCTACATGATTAAGAATGCAACCAATACATAGAGAATCATGTATACAACCATTAAATATTATTTTAATAATTATTCCTATCCCTAATTAGTTTTGTGGAGTCAAAATAGGGGTGAATGATGAAGGCAGTTTTCTTGTGCAGAATGAGAACTCCTACACCACATTTCAAGAGTTCATGACTTGGGGTGACACTTGTGCTTCCTAAATTTTCATGATCAGTTTAAAATTACCTCCTCATACACATTTGAATCATTTTATCATCTTTAAAAGTGTCACTATGACCTTTTAACTTCTCTCTTCTCTTATTTCTCTCAAGTTATATAAGAACTAGCCATTTTGGCCTTTGTAAAATATGCTCCACCTAAGTATGGTGAAACCCTACTCATTTGTATACCATAAGATCAATAAATACTAATGATTTTACCTCTTATATGAATATTCATAGTGCGTTCACTTAAATGATTGATATTTCTTAGCGATGACTATTGTTTCCTTAGCATTGTTGTCTCATTCTCACACATATTTGTAGCTTGAAAGCTTCTTCTTGCAAGTCATGTGAAGTTTTTTATGAAGTTTCATGGTTGAATGAGTTAGTATATTCAAATAGCTCCAATATAGGCCTCTTGTCTATTCCTCTTAGCCTAAACTTTCATCACAACCTCATAGTGAAATAATAATGTGAGAAGATTCAAATTAGAGAAGTGTATGCGTAGTTAGTCTCTTGGTCTCACGTGTGACATGAAGTTGGTTAATAGTCATCAATAAATTTGATGTATCACTTCCTTTATGATAGTTTAATTTTATTTTTCTCTCCCTTTTCCTTGAAATCATAGGTTTAGTAGTGATATACAAGTGTTACATCAATAGAACTAGCCCTATCTAGAGATTCACCTCATTCTTAGGCTACCCATAGCCTAGAGGTGTTTTAATTATGCAACTTGGATGAGGAGAAATGAGACATCTCCTCAAAGGGTGAAAATATAAGTGAAAATATTTTTTGGCACACCTAATGGGATTCATTTTCCAAGAAGTTGAAAGATTTTTTATTTTGTCTTTTAATACATCAACCTTTGGAGGCATCTATCGAAGCATCAATATAGCAACTCTGAAGTTACATTAGCTAGTCAAGAAACCCAGGTTTTCCTTTTGAATATTATTGGTAATTTTTCTTTGTGATCTTGTTTCCCTATGAAGTTTGATGGCTAATTTTGTTATTGAGTACTATTTTACACAAGTTGGTGAGGTATTTCAAGCTTATGGCATTCCCTATCAGCCTTTGCATGATTCTTATCAACCTTGTTGTGATACTTACCAACTCCAATATGAACCTAATCAACCTTTTCATGAAGTGTTTCATCCCTATAACTAGCCTTCTCAATATCTTGCTCCTCCTAGTTAACCTAGTCACTTCCTAAGTCAATCCATTTTAAATTTCAAGCAAACTCTCTTAGGATATGAGAGGTACATGATGGATCTTGATACACAAAGGGGAGATGGTCTATATATTATTATTCATCTCATTCATAATGCTTGTGATGCATTAGATCTATTTAAAAGAGAGTGGACACCTATAGAGAGAGCTAATTGACAAAGGCTTATAAGTGAGATGACAGATGTGAGTGGCTTGATTGCATCCTTAGAAGATAAGCTAAGAATTCATGAGGAATAACCTCACTAAGTCTATCAACCCCCATATTCACCTCCCCAATATTTATATTAGTTCTACTTAACTCCTACTCATGATCCCAATTAAGCTTATCAAAGTCATCCTTTTCCCAATTAGCTAGAAGAGAGAGTTGGAAAGACAAACTTGGTTTTTGAAGCAAACCTTAATAGGAAAATTTAGTTAGAACATAATAAGATGAATCAATACATATTATCATTAAATTTAGTGGAATATAATCCCTCATTACCTTCTCCCATTACATCCCTACCTCAAGAAGAGACCTCTAGATGTGAGATTCCAAGTTGGAGACAAGGTGGAGAATCCAAGCCTAAAGAGATTCCAAGTTTCTTGAGCACTTCATCCACTCCTCAAAATTCATCACTAATTAAATAAGAGACTCCTAATCCTAACATTCTAAGCTGGAATAAGGTATTGGAATCATGGGAAAAGAAAGGGGATAAAAACCTAGATAAAGAGTGTGAAGTTGAGAAAGAGCTTGATCTTATGCAATCCCATCCCACCCTTCCTTAAGATACCTCTTTATTTCCATGTCAGTCCTATTATAATATTTATCCTCATGATGATGCCTATCAAATTCAAGAGAAACTTTTCAAAGAGAAACTAGACAAGAAAATTGAAGATTTAGAGTCAAGAATGAAATTGTTGAGCCAAGGTGTGATGGAAGGTTTAGAGCCAAAAGAAGATTTTATGCCTAAATACACCCCATATAACCTTCCTCAAGAGATTCCTCAAGTTAAATAAAATTTTAATGAATATATTTTCAAATGGAAGGAATAAATCCAAGCTATTTTATCCCAAGGTTTTCCTCCCCTTCCTCAAGAACTCCCAAAAGGATCCCCTACGATTCATTCTCAATATGATTTTGAGTTATATGTGCTACCACCAACTAGTTCATCTTGTCCTCACCCCATCACCATTTTCCTTGATTTACATATGGTATGGGAACCTCAAGAAGATAATTTGGTTTAGTATAATTTAGAACTTTTGCTTGAATAAAATATAGCTCCTTGCTAGCCTCATCGGACTGTCACCTGATTATAAGATGCCTAGTCTTGGCATCACCAAGAAGGAGAAGTAAATTGAGGATATTTCAGCCTTTGAGAACCAAAATCAGATTATAAAATTTGATATACAACTTGATAATCCTCAAGAGTTTCCAAATTCTTAAGAGGAAATGAGTCCTTGTGTTGAGTCTTCTTGTTGTGTTGCTAATGAAGAATGCCTTCCTTGTGTCAAAGAAGAAATCTTGGATGAAGTCCTTTTAGATTCTAAAGAAGAGGATGAAAGAGATTATATTGTTTCTTCCCTTCATGATGTTGATCAAAGAGAAGATAAGAACTTATGGCAACAATTTGTAAGAATTTGTAATGAGTTTGAGTCTCTCAAGGGGTCTACAACTTTCTTAGAGATAATTGTAAGTGATGGTAAGAAAGATGAAAATTTTCAAAATGTCATTCATGAGATAGACCAAAATTCACCTCAACCTTTGAAGGTCAAAACAAGTTTCTCTTGGCCTCAATATTTCAAGGAATAAGAAACTACTCCTCTTGAAATAATGCCTATAAAGAAGATGCAAGTTGATCATGAGATGAAGAGTGGGAAGCTGTATGAGGTATGTGTACAAGTCCAAGAGGAATACATTTAAATTGGAGACCTATTTGAATATGGTCTACTTGATATCATAGCAAGTGAAGTACCAAGAAATAGGTGTGATCTACTAATCATCCAATCCAAGGAGCAACATGCTTGGCACTATGATTCATGTCATGAAAATGATTCAAGGAACTTTCCCTTTGATCCTAGAAAGGAAGTATGTTTAATTTTGAGTTGTCCATAATTTTTTATTTTTTGATTTCCCTAAGTGTTTTGAGCACACGTGTGTGTCTTGCTAGTGTGTTTGTTTTGCTTTGTGTGTGTCCTTTGTTTTGTGTGGTTGAGGCAATTAAATTTCTTGTCTTGTTTAAAGCCTTTTTGTCAAGTGTCAGGTCTTTTTGTTTATCTCAGACTTTAGATGACTCCCTAAGCCCATGGATAGGATAAGTCTACTGATATTTAGTATAGTAGGCATAATACCCCTATGAGTCACCAATTTATTGACCAAATTTGATCGGATAGGTCAAATTGGGACCCCTATAGGTAAAAACTTGATTTTTATATGTTTTAGGGGTCTAATATTTTGTCATGGGGTATGTTATAGTCCATTTGATTTAATTTGATTCATTTTAGCCTTATTCATGGTCTATTTAGTTTATATGTCACTTTGAGTCATTTAATAACCATTTAGGGGTTATAAATTTAAGTGGGATGGTTTTAAAGGTTTTAAAATGTCCTAGTTTCCTTTAAAACATCCAAGAGGTCAGATTCCCTATCAATAATGTCAGTCCCATCTGAAACTTGTAGGTCATCTAACTAAAAATCAACAAATCAACTGAAAAGGGAAGAGTTTGGCAATTGTACAACCCATGAGAGAGAATGAAATGAGGGAGAAGGTCATGTAATATATATTAATATTCCTAATATTCATTTATATGCTTAAAATTCTTTGAAAGTGCTAAAAATGTTCAAAACTATTATATTCCTTATTCACCCTTATAGACACACAAAAGTGATCAGCAATTTTATGCTTGGTACAACCAGTTGAGGAGTTTTCAAATCAAATTATTTTAGGGGGTGAAATTACACATAGATACATTAATTTTCATAATAATATTTTGAATATTGGTCAAATATGCTTTATGAATCATCTCTAACAAGTTGACTATGTTTTTTTTCTCACTATTTCCTGCACCCTATAGGTTTTGCTTTATTTTGGACAAGTCTATACAATCCAGCTGGTGATGTTGAGTCCAGTGATGTTGGATCTTTCCTAAAATTCTCTACATTATTGGTTTCATGTTTCATGGTGTTTTGATGGCAAAGTGTCTTAAGTTTCAAGAGAAGGCACCATCCTATGTTACAGGCATGTTTCCACCATTTTTAGATCTTCATGATTTGATAATGGTTTATAAAGGTGATGATAGGTTGGTTTACATGTTTTCAATTCCCTCTTATTATCCTCATTGTTTCTACCACTAATTCGATTTTCAGATTTAAGAGAAAGAAGAAACTAAGAGAAGATAAATGGACAAGGCATGTGAAGTACCTGGATAAAGATCGCGCACCGTAAATCCAGACGCTTGTGAGCACTCCTCTTTGGCTGTGGAGGAATGACACCTGCAAGAAAAAAGGAAACTTGGACAAGAAAATGTTAGATGGATAGGCGGTGGGTTGCCAAGCAAAAGCTTGTTCCCGGAAGTATGAAAACTTCCTCAAGGGAGGTCAATCCACTGATAACAGACAGATAAGAGATTGAGTAAATACAGAATGCCAGAATACAGAAGTGACAAAGAAATTAAAAAGGAAAGAAAAGACAAAATGATTACCTGAAGGAGTTGTTGGGCTGAAGACAGTCGCCGAGGTCAGAAATTTTGCCGGCGTCGGTTAGCTGATTTGCCGACGTCGGTTATTCTACCGACGTCGGTTGGGGAAGTGGCCGGCATCGGTCGGGGTTATGGCCTGTAGTCGGGTCTGGGTTGCTTTCTGGTCTATGGCCGGGTCTAGTTTGTGAACGGGGTCGAGACAGAGTTGGGGGACGAATTTGGATGGACTGGGGAATGGTCTAGTTCTGGTTGGGGGCCTAGTGCAAGGTCTTTGTTTGACAGGGGGATGAGGAAGTTGTCTGGGATTGGATTAAAAGAGGGACAGGGAAGAGGAAGATACACAGAGGATAGGACCTGAGAAGGCTTTTGCAGCCTCTCAGGGGGAAGAACAGAGGGAGTAGCAGACAGTAGATAGAACAGATAACTAAACTAAAGAAATGAAATAAAATGGAACACCAGACTGTGCTTACCTTTTTGTTTGTCGAATGAAGAGAGGAGGAGCTATTGTTGGAGCCACGGAAGACTTGTCAAGCAGAAAAACCCTGATCCAGAGCCTTTACCCCTGTTGCTACTGTTGCACGAGGTCCAGACGGAGGAGAGATGAATGCCAAAATGCCAAGAGAGTTCTGTTTGCAAGCTCAAGGGTCCAGTGGTGCAACGGATGCAGAAAGGTCTAATGAAGGCTGCCGATGCCGGCAGTTTCACCGACATCGGCCAAAGGGTCGCTGACGTCGGTGGTGGCAGAATGGGGATAGAGGCTAAAAATAGCCTCTGCCCATTCCTGCACGCTGCCGGGTGAGGGGTTGTGGAAAGAACGGTCATGAGGATGCTTAAATGGGTGTGGGGGGAAGATAATGAAGAGATTTGGCATAATAAATGCTAGGGGGAAGGTGGAGGGATTCAAGGGAGGATCCAAGGTGGCAAGGGTAGGGTGGAAAGGGGGCCACTTGATTAAAATATTTAAGTTATTTTAATCAAATGGAGGCCAAGGGTTAGGATAGGGGTTTGAGGTGGACAAGGGGGAGAACCAAGGTGCAGACACGTTTGTGGTGTCTACATTTGCCCCTTTTTTTCTTGTTGGTTGTTCTTGACGAACTGCAAGACAATAACAAGAGTTGGTTGCCCCAAAAAAAGGATGAGGTGTTCCCCCCTCAAAGCGATAGTCGAGAGAAGGGAACCGAAGATCGAGTGTCGATTTGACAAAGAAATGGATAGAAGAGAGTGAGTGAAAATGCTGCAGTAGTCGTGATTGCGCGTAGTCCACTTCACGGGAGGGTCGGGTAAAATTGTCGCATGTCGAGGGTCAAGGAGTGCCAAAATTGAAGTAACCGGGCCCCAGCATTTAGTCGTCTGCTGATCGGGTCACTCAATCTAAGCTGAAGCTCCAAATGGTCATCGTGTTCCAGGTATCCCAGGCTCAGGAAGTGCTCCCAGAGACACAAAAAGGCCACAAGTAGTAGGGATCAACCGGCTTACAATCTTGTACTTGCGAAGGGTCAAAAATAGTCTGCGAACAATCTTGCTAACCAGCCGTGAGGTAGCACACACGCAAAAACAACCAAGGCAACATTGTCTTGGAAGTGGTCAAGGTCGAAGGATGGTCATTGGTCAAGGGGATGGATGGACGAAAGGATGTGGCCGAGCTAACCTCAGAAAACGTCATGTGATCTGAGTGCTGCCTACATAGCCCTTGTGTGAAGGGCCTCAGGCCAATGTAGTTCTCCCTAAAAGGGAGGAAGGGTCAAAGAGATTGATTGGTCTTGGTCAAAGAAAATGATTGGTCTTGGTCAAAGAAAATGATTGGTCTTGGTCGAAGAAAATGATTGGTCTTGGTCAAAGAGAATGATTGGTCTTGGTCAAAGTTGTCGATAGACTGGTCGTGGTCAAGGTCAAGGTCGCAGAAGAGAAGGTTTGTCCATCAAAGAGACGAACAAACGGGGGTGGTCGAGCTAACCTCAGAGGATGTGGTATCTGAGTGCTGCCTACATAGCCCTGGTCATAGGGCCTCAGACCAATGTAGTTCAGACTGCGAGGGTCAAAATGGTCGATGATGAGTTTGGTCATGTGTTGAAATGACGAGGGTAAGATGATGCTATAGATGTCATAGGGGTCGAGAGGCTTTCATCTCCAGCAAGTTTCCATAGTCGTGATGGATGCATGCTAAAAATGAATGGAAGTCTATTTATGCTTCAGCAAGTATTGGTTTATGCTTAACATAAATTGGGCCTGGTCGGTAGTTTCCATGTGTATTGGTGTCCATAAAAACTATGTGAAATGGTCTAGAATGATGTCAGCTGAAAATGATGAAAATGGCTGGGTTTGAGACAATTGATGTGGTTAAATGTGACCAAAGTGTAGAGAAAAGGTGAAAGACAAATTGCTCTTTCATTGACAAGGACCAGAAAGGAAGCATAGATAGGGGTTAGTAGAACCAAAGCCCCGTGCATGCATTACGTCATTGACCAGTATGGTGTTAGAACGATAATCGAATCACTATGACATTAAAGTGAGCTCGAAGTCCCCTGAGCAGGTGATAGGAGGAGGATAGGGTAACCCAGTTTAAGAGTAGGAATAACCTTGCCCCTTTTATAGGAGACCCTGAGACAACTACAAGCCAAGTCCATGACCCGTTTTTTTTTTTTTTTTTTTTTTTTGCGCAGGCTGATCGATGCGGGAAGCCTACATAGAGATGTCTTTTGATGTAGTGGTCATGTTGCGAAGCTGATCGATGCGGGAAGCTTCTAAGAAAAGTTGCTGTTTGTAGCGAGATTTAGTCATAGCCATCCTTCGAGGGAGTGGTCTATATTTTCGCTTAATAATGTTTGAATAGCTATCCTTCAAGGGATCAGTCTATTAGCTACAGCAATGATAGTACAGCTGTCCTTCGAGGGAGCAGTCTGTCTTTTTGAATTTGACTTGATTTTGTGACCATGGATATGTTTTGACATCTTGATTTTGATTTTTTTGATTTAGAGTCATGGACAAGGCTGTAGAAGTTCAAGGACGCCCCTTTTTATTAGGACAAAGCATCCATGCATCATAAAAGGGTCATAGAGGACTTGTTAAAGGGGAATAGGGTTGAAAGGGATGAGGGTTAAGAGGATGAGGATTGCTCAAAGGATGAGCTCAAATTACGTGTCAAGTAGACGAGTACTCGACTAACAGAAGAATGGTCGAAGATGCAGCGCATTAAGAGGCTCAGGTTCTGGCCGTCCGTCGAGGGAAGACAGATGATAAGTCCCTAACCCATACTTATGCGTGATGATAAAAGGTCCAAGCCAATTGGGGGCGAATTTGCCTCGTTTACTTCGCTCCATATTGGTCACGTGCTGATTCTCTTTGAGGACGAGGTCTCCGATGTTGAAATCTCGTTCTTGCAGATTTTTGTCATAGGCCCGCTTTATGCGACTTTGGTAGACATGGAGATGATTAAGGGCAACAAGATGGCGCTCGTCGAGTAACTCAAGTTGAGCTAGGCAATCTTGACAAAAGTCGTCGTTGGAGAGAATGTCATGTAGGGAGATGCAGAGAGACGGGATCTATCTCGATACCACGGAAGGAAACGATGAAGCCGAGAAGTTTGCCTGAGAGGACCCCAAAGACACACTTCTTGGGGTTAAGGCGGACATTGTATTGAAGAAGGCGAGAGAAGATGATTGTGAGAATGGTTAAGTGGTCGCAGCGAAGTTTGGACTTGCCAAGAAGGTCATCCACATAGTCCTCCATGATTTTGTGGAGGAGATCGTGGAAAATGTAAGTCATGGCGCGCTGATATGTGGCACCAGCATTTTTCAAGCCGAAAGGCATGACTCGATAGCAAAAATTCCCCCATGGGGTGATAAAGGTAGTCTTGTGCTGGTCTTCCGGTGCGATCATGATTTGATTGTATCCTGAAAACCCGTCCATGAGAGATAGCATCTCATGGCCGGCCGTGAGATCAACAAGCTGGTCAATGTTAGGAAGAGGGAAGTCGTCTTTGGGACAGTCTAGGTTAAGGTCACGATAGTCTGTGCAGATCCGAATCCCCCCAGTTGCTTTAGTAACTGGGATGATGTTAGAGACCCACTGTGGATAATCGATGGGTTGGATGAAGGAGACAGAAAGAAGGCGTTGAAGCTCCTCTTTGACAAGGAGTGCAACGCGAGGATGCATTTTTCGAAGCTTCTGCCTAACAGGCTTAGCCTCTGGTTTGGTGACAATGTTATGGGTAGCAATGGTGGGGTCGATGCCAGGCATGTCACTGTAAGTCCAGGCAAAGGCCTTGCTATGGTTGGAAAGGAACTGGGCATAGTCAAGCTACTCCTGAGCATCTAAAGATTGGCCAATCTTTAAGATGTGAGGAACATCAGAAGAAGAAGGGAGGTTGATGTCAATGGTGGATTCATTTAACATAACCTGGGTCTTGGAAGGGAGGAAATGCTGGATGAAAGAGTCATCGGCACCCATGTAGGAAAGGATGGCGTCATCATCAATGCAGTGGACAGTGTGAATGGTTGCCGACTCATCCTCTACCATGCTAGGAAAAATGAGAGGGAGAGACCTGGGCACCCCATTGAGCTGATAGGTCAGGGGTTCCAGGCGGATGGTGTTTATGGAAAAAAAAACTAGGAGGGATGGAAACCACCGACTCCGTAGGTGATGAAGGAGAGATGGGCGAGTCTGGAAGAGACTGGTCGATGGTTGTCTCGGGACAAATGTCGGAAGGAGCCTGAGTAGGGTCATGATATCCCAGGCCATACCATTTCTTGGCATCATGATCATTGAGCGGCTCGATGGGCTGATGGGAGCCCTGCTCATAACGTCCGAAACCAAAACCCTTCCATGCACACCTGTGAAGGTAACTGTGTGCAAAGGCGGGGTTGCCAAGAAACGAGAAGTCAGATGTGAAAGGTTGGGGTGAAGAGAGGGAATTGCCGTTGGTAGGAGCTTGATTAAGCCCCCCGTAGATGAAGTTGGTTCGGAAGTGAGGAGGACCATAAGGCATGACCATCCCAATCCGATGGTCATAATTGGGACTAAGGTGAAGGTGTCCATACTCTTGCAGAGTTTGGAACATGTCGAGGGTCAACAAGCGATATTCCCCAAGTGATAGTCGTTGGAAGATGTCTTCCATGGGGTCTTTGGTCGGCACTTGAAGAGGAGGGGTGAGGGTAACCACCAATTGTGAACTGGTCAAAGCTTCTGCAAATGGAGGTGGTGCCGGAGTTGACAGCTTGATGGGAATGAGGACATCGTTGGGATGGTAGGTGGTGTTGCAAGTCTTGAAGGGTGAAGGGTCAGCGGGAATGGTGTGGACTTGCCCGTCATGCTCGAACTTCACACAACGGTGCAGGGTGGAGGGTATACAGGCCATGGCACAGATCCAAGGTCAGCCCAGTAGAAGGTTGTATTGAAACTCTCCTTCGATGATATAGAAGAGCTCTGAGACTGTGCGGGGACCAATGCGAATGTGAAGGATGATTGTGCCAATGGTCGTGGCGGTGGTGTCATTGAAAGAGTGTAAGATTGCGTCAGTTTTGGAGACGTAATTCTTGGGAAGAGCCAGCTGATTAAAGGCGTGGGTAGAGATTATGTTGATGCTAGCGCCACCGTCGATCATAACGCATTCAATGCGTGTTCGATCAACATAGGCAGTGATGAAGAGGGCAGCGTCCTGATCTTCCATGTTAGATGTGGGAATCTTAGAATCGTTGAATGTGATGGAGGCGACAGGAGATAAAGAAAGGACGAGGGCAGCGAGTGGTTGGGGGTCCTCGGGTTGGACCTCCGCTGCCTGCAAGGCTTGGATAAGGGCTTGACGGTGCTGAGGCGAGGTTTGGATAAGGTCATAAAGAGACATCTTCACAGGTGTCTGGTGAAGCTGCTTCAGCATGGAGTCGTGAATTGGCCTAGAAGAGGAAGACGAAGAAGGCTGGGACGCGCCAAGGATAAAAATTTTAGGCTTGGGCGCAAGGGGTGGCTTGACGAAGGGATAGGTCCAAGGGATGGCCGCTTTTTCTTTGGCCTTGTCCTTTTGTGACCTAGTGGTTATACGGATAGCATTGATTTCAAAAATGGGAGGCGAAGAAGGGGTCATGTCTTGCTGGTGAGATGTTGATGTGTTTGAAGAGGTTGGATGAGGAGTTGGGGTCTGGTCAAGAGTGTCCTCAAGGAGAAGAGTGTCCTTCTCCATATGGCGGCGGATGACGGCCTTGAGGGCACAGCAAGTCTCAGTGTCATGTCCTGGTGTACGATGATATAAACAAATTTTCGTGTCATCGAACCAGGAGGGTTTGGACCCGAGAGGTTGGAAAGGCTTGATGGGGGGAAGGGTTATGTCAGAAGTCTGGAGAAGTCGGCGCAATATCAATGAGTATGAGCCCAATAGAGGGTCCGTGCTATTTGATATGCGCGAGGTTGGGGACTTTTGCTTAGGCGAGGTTAGAAGAGGTTTCCGTACCACCTTATGGGTTGATGGCGCGGTGACAGACGGAGATGGCTCTTTTTTGGTGATTGATACCGCCTTTTTGGGAGAGGGACGACTGGAGGTAGGGAGAGGAAGCAAAGGAGGTAACGAGTTTTGGTTGAAGGCCGGAGTGGGAAGGATGCTAGCCAAGGTCGAAGGATGGGGGCCCAAAATGGATGGCAATGGTGACGGAGAAGGAGGCATTTGTTTCTATGGTCTGGCAGTCTTCTTCGCCTTGGTTGGAAGACTACTACTGGTCGAGGTCTGGCCTAGGTCCACCTTCACTTGCGGGTGAGTGAGGGTGGAAGCAGGATGAACGCCAAATGACTTGATGGGTTTAGATGAGATAGATGCAGGTTTTGGTTTGGGCGGGTTTGGTCGAGGTTTGAGAGTCTGGTCTTTGTCAAGAGTCTGACGAGATTCCACCTTAGGAGGATTAGCAGCATGTGATGAGAGGGCACGGGTATGTTAAAGGGTTTTAAGACGCTCTCACAACACCTGAGGCGTCACTTTCCTCGGAGGGAGAAGTTCAATTTTCTCCACTAACCAGGAAAATGGCTGAGAAGAAGATGTTGATGGTTGCGAGGTTGAAGACGAGATGGGTGTAGTGGTCTTAGACGCATGGTGTGGTGAAGTCATAACAGATTTAGATGAAGACAAAGGGGAGACAGGTTCTTCTCTGGGTGGAGAAGAAACTGGGGAGTGAGGCTCCTCCAGCGGGTAAAGGGCAGGGATGATGATGCCCTCCACTTGCGGCTGAGGAGTAGGAAGGGTCGGGTCCTCCATAGGCCGTAGAAAGGAGGACGGCGAGGCCGATGGTACTGGTAAGGTCGAGGCATCCTCCAAAATGAGAGAGATCAATGGAGAACTAGCCGGGGAGAGAGGCTCGTCCACATGTGACAGACTGATTGATGGACTAACCTCTTGAGGTTGATTGGGGACTAAAGGAGAGACCGTATTGACCGTTCGAATATTGTGTTCATGATTGTCGTCAATTAAGGTCTGGACATTGTTCTGAGTTGGCGGATGATTGGGGAAAGGTTGTTTGAAGATGTCAATGGCCTGATTAGGAGGTGCATTTGGATTGTCTAAGATGAGATCCCCCTTCTCAAGCATATCTTGGATTATGTTCTTAAAGGTCTTGCAGTTTTCCGTGTCATGGCCCTTAACACAGTGGAAGCTACAGAAGTCTTGCTCCCTATACCACGCGGGGATGGCGCGTGAGGGATCGAATTGCAGAGGAGGTCGGGCTTGAGGGAGATTGAGGGCCCCCTGTTTAACAAGCTTTTCCAGCACAGACGCATATGATTCTCCGAGAGGAGTATATCGTCGTTGCACATATCTTTGCTAGAATTGGTGAGTAGCGCTCTGAGATGTAGATGACTCAGGCTGGTTGGTCGAAGAGGATGAAGGTCTGACAACCATGGCATTAGCTGAAGCCTTGGATTTAGAATTGGATGATGATGGCTTAGCAGAAGAAGAGTCATTGGTCTTAGAGCTGGGATTCTTACTCTGCAACTTCACTTTATTCTCCTCGATGGCACGCAACTCAAGTTTGCGGGCCATCATGAAGGCCTCGTCAAAAGTGCGGAAGGTTTGAACCCTCAGGGTGGAAGAGATATGTCTGGCATAGGCTTGGGAAAAGAGTTCAATAAGCTCAGCCTGGGGTAAGGAAAAGGAGAGTTGATTGATAAGGCCTCTCCATTGAGCAACGAAGTCAGCTATGGACTCGTCCTCGAATTGCCGAATAGAATAGAGGTCCGTGATTGAGACCTTCTTGGTTATGTTGATGGAAAAGTGATCGAGGAAGAGCTGAGCCAATTGTGTGAATGAGAAGAGAGAATGGCTAGGAAGGGAGCTGTACCAGTCAAGCGCAGCACCCGAGAGAGACATAGGAAACGTGCGTAAGAGTAACGCATCGTCATGGCCAATGAGGTAGCAGGCATGTTTGAATGCCCGCAAGTGTTGCTGTGGGTCTTCCTTGTTTTGAAAGCGAGAAAACTTCAGAAGCTCCCATTGGCTAGGATATGGTCTGATTGGGACAGAAGGATGAATGGGCTCATTGCAAATCTGCTCGTATGAGAGAGGGTTGCGCAAGCCGGAAACAGAGGTCTCAAGACTGGTCATCTTGTCCATCAGCATTTTGATGATGTCTGCCGACGGATTGACGGGTTGCGCGCCCCCTAAGTTGTGGGGTGCTTGGAAGAGGCTAGAGGAGGCGTGCAACATAGTCGGTTGTACAATGTACGGATGACTAATCGCAGGGGCAGAGGTGGAGGCTAAAGGTGGTTAGGTAGAAGACATAGCTGGGCCCATTGTTGCCACGAGAGGTTGGACTGTGGTAACGGGGGCCAAGGGGTAAGAAGCCACCCTGGTGTTGATAGGGGCCAGGGTAGGCAAAATAGAGACGACAAGGTTTTGGAAAGGAGTGGATAGCAGTTGAGTGGGTTGAGGTTGATAGGGGGTCGGAACCCCGGTGGAAGTGGGCCCAATGATAGAGGGAGAAGCCACACCTGGAGGATTGGTCAAATTCTGGTCGGTGGTCAAAGTGATGGCTTGGGTGTCTGAAGGTTGAACTACGGATGCTGTTGATATAGCCGTAGTCATGACAAGGGAGGTTGGCATTCCATAGATTGGATTGCCCAAGGAGTCTCGCATTCGGCTATGCGCGAGATAGTGTTGCAAGGCCTTGACGTTGAGGTCCAAGAATCATTTGAAGTCTTGGTCCCCTTCTTGGACAATAGGAGTCTGCGGCGGGGTTGGACGGGTAGGAGTTCTTTCGGTCTCTGAGTTGAACTCCATTGTAGGCTTGGTCACGGACGGGGTGGACGGATGTGGTTGACGGCTGGCATGGTTGACAAGAGCCTTGGCTTGGCTACGAGTCAAAACCATGCAAGGCAAAGAAGGTTCAGGTTTCAAGAACTGTGTTGCTCAGTTTCAGAAAACCAGGATGGAGTCTTTGACAGAGAAGGGATAGGTTTTAAGCTACTGGTTTTGAAAAAAAAGGACAGTGACAGAGATCGACGTCGGTTGAAAAACCGATGTCGGTAAGAAATGTTGCCGACATCGGTCAGATAACCGATGCCGATAATAGGGGAAAGCCGACGTCGGTGGCAGAACCGATGCCGGTGACTGTGTTTTCCAGAGAACCAAAAGGTTTGAAGATTCTTAGAAAAACAAAGAAGAAAGCGTCCTCACTCACTCAAACAAACAGATGAGAAGAGGAAAACAGAGAAAGACAGACAAGCCTAAGCGATAAATCCTAGGAATTAACTTTAGAATTTGTGGCTTATGCCTTAGATGAATGTTTGGGGAGATTGGCTGTCAAGAAGGTCCTAGAAGAAGCAGTCTAGAGCTGGTTTCAGGTCTTGTTTTAGGTGCTCAAAGTCTGTGTTAGGGTCTGGTATGTGGCCTGGTGCTAAGGAGCAAGCCCCCCTCACTTCACGATTCCAGTGGTTAGCTGGTCTCGCTTAGCCAAGATATACCTCGCCTAGAGTTTATCCTCTGCCAGAGAACAGAGTGGGCTTCCCCCTTGGTGATGAAATCCAAGTAGGGTCACCGGGACGGGTAAGGTATCTGCTGGGGGATGAAATCCCAGTTGGGCCTTGTCTCAGGTAAGTTTTATGTGTGTTTTAGTGCATGTGGTCTGGTAGTGTAACATCAAGTGTCTACGATTTATTCAATATGCGGATTTAAGTTACTAGATGTGGACTAATGCAAGCACAAGCAGAAATGAATGCAAAGTGTTTTAATGCCCAAGTCGAAATGTGACATTTGTTATGAAGACAAGTTTGAGAAAGGGTTGAGAGTATGATGTTTAGACTAGTCTAGAAATGCAAGGAAGAAAGATTCATTTTAGTCCTGCTTATAGTGTCGTTGAGAAGGAAAGAAGGAAGAGAAAAGGTGAGAACCTAATGCTCCTAAATGAATGAAGAGGAAAAGAAACCCAGGAGGAACTTAGGGTCCCACCGGGCGTGCCAGATATGTTTCTACTGCTAATTCGCTTTTCAGATTTAAGAGAAAGAAGAAACTAAGAGAAGATAAATGGACAAGGCATGTGAAGTACCTGGATAAAGATCGCGCACCGTAAATCCAGACGCTTGTGAGCACTCCTCTTTGGCTGTGGAGGAATGAGACCTGCAAGAAAAAAGGAAACTTGGACAAGAAAATGTTAGATGGATAGGCGGTGGGTTGCCAAGCAAAAGCTTATTCCTGGAAGTATGAAAACTTCCTCAAGGGAGGTCAACCCACTGATAACAGACAGATAAGAGATTGAGTAAATACAGAATGCCAGAATATAGAAGTGACAAAGAAATTAAAAAGGAAAGAAAAGACAAAATGGTTACCTGAAGGAGTTGTTGGGCTGAAGACAGTCGCCGAGGTCAGAAATTTTGCCGGCGTCGGTTAGCTGATCTGTCGACGTCGGTTATTCTGCCGACGTCGGTTGGGGAAGTGGCTGGCGTCGGTCGGGGTTATGGCCTGTAGTCAGGTCTGGGTTGCTTTCTGGTCTGTGGCTGGGTCTGGTTTGTGAACGGGGTCGAGACAGAGTTGGGGGACGAATTTGGATGGACTGGGGAATGGTCTAGTTCTAGTTGGGGGCCTGGTGCAAGGTCTTTGTTTGACAGGGGGATGAAGAAGTTGTCTGGGATTGGATTAAAAGAGGGACAGGGAAGAGGAAGATACACAGAGGACAGGACCTGAGAAGGCTTTTACAGCCTCTCAGGGGGAAGAACAGAGGGAGTAGCAGACAGTAGATAGAACAGATAACTAAACTAAAGAAATGAAATAAAATGAAACACCAGACTGTGCTTACCTTTGTGTTTGCCGAATGAAGAGAGGAGGAGCTGTTGTTGGAGCCACGGAAGACTTGTCAAGCAGAAAAACCCTGATCCAGAGCCTTTACCCCTGTTGCTGTTGTTGCATGAGGTCCAGACGGAGGAGAGATGAATGCCAAAACGCCAAGAGAGTTCTGTTTGCGAGCTCAAGGGTCCAGTGGTGCAACGGATGCAGAAAGGTCTAATGAAGGCTGCCGATGCCGGCAGTTTCGCCGATGTTGGCCGAAGGGTCACTGACGTCGGCGGTGGCAGAATGGGGACAGAGGCTAAAAATAGCCTCTGCCCATTCCTGCACGCCGCCGGGTGAGGGGTTGTGGAAAGAACGGTCATGAGGACGCTTAAATGGGCGTGGGGGGAAGATAATGAAGAGATTTGGCATAATAAATGCTAGGGGGAAGGTGGAGGGATTCAAGGGAGGATCCAAGGTGGCAAGGGTAGGGTGGAATGGGGGCCACTTGATTAAAATATTTAAGTTATTTTAATCAAATGGAGGCCAAGGGTTAGGATAGGGGTTTGAGGTGGACAAGGGGGAGAACCAAGGTGCAGACACGTTTGCGGTGTCTACACTCATCTTTAAATCTCATCTCCAAAACAATACTCCATGAGGTTGCAGTCATAAGACCCCATATAGTCAGTCTACTCTATGACTATCATATACAGTCTTATGAATGAGCTATGTTAAAGCTTAAACATGTTCATAAGAGAGTTAAATAGATTCTTATGGTGATGGACTCATATTTTTCATATGGGTGATCAAGTGGAGTTCATCAAATACTATGTGATTAGTATAAGGATAAATCATGTTGAAGATGAGTGTCTAAGCTGAGTAAGTTTTTTGATAGTGAGAAAGGTCTATTTTGAACCTTTGAAAAAGGCATAAACGTCATTGAAACTCACAATCATGCATACTACCTAAAGGTTCCTCACTATCTATATGTAACTCAAATGTACCTACAGGGGTCTCTCCTTGATGATGTCATGGTGGAATGTGAGCTTTGATAGTTGATCCAAATCTTTTGGAATGCTAAGAGTGCATTGGAAAACTTTGAAAAGGCATAGGATTGATCACAAACATGCATGTCTTGATCACTACCTATAATTCTACACTTGTTGCATGTACATGAAAGTGTCCACCTATAGGTGGAATCACAAAGATATAAAGATACCTATTTGGAGAGGTTAGAACATGATTGAAACATTCCTTTAATTCTTTATATGTTACAAATATCATAGAAACTATGTTAGATCATTAGGCAAGCAATCAGTCTTTATAGTTTTGAGAAAACTAAATGACTATGTATTTAGGGAATAAGCCCCTAAAAGATGAAAATAGAGGTCCAGGCCCTTTTTTGAGGTTTCTCATGCAAATTTGAATTGAGTTTCAAGACCTCCAAATACATTAATTTTCAATCTTCCACATAGTTCTCTTGATTTTCAAAATAAGAGAGGTTGTTGGGTAGAAGAGATTAGTTTTCAAGAGGTCTCAAGTTGCCTTTTGGACACTAAAATTCCATAGTGTTATCTCAAGAGAAGTCAATAACATTTTTTAGGCATAATGAGTGGATTTTATGCTTAAGGATAGGTTATAATTTATATTTTCACTAACACAAAATTTGTCAAGATAATCATCAAGGCATTCATGGAAGAGTATTTTTCATTCACCAAGGAAGTGAGTCCATACAAATAGCCTAGGCATATTCACTTATAGTCAGCATAAGGTTCAAGTTTGAGAAGGTGTTTCTTTCTTGAAATGTATGAGTGTTAGGGTATGTTTGATGGTTTGAATCTTCCTCAAAGGTTTCAAGTTTCTTAAGAAACAAACATGATGATCTTTCAAGCTCATAAACACCTATAGACCATTCACCTACAACCAAGGGTCAAACTTCCACACCATCCATAGTAGGAGTGTGACCATGGAGGTATAAACTTTAGTTATATGAATATGACTCAAAAAATATCTTATAGGGTTCCTAATTAATATATAACATAGGTTTTAGGGGTAAAATCCACCTATAGGGCGCTACACAGTCAATTGTAGGTAGACAATAAACTGAGACAAGGTATCTAAGTGATGGTTTAGGTAAGTAAAGGTGAATTAATGGGTCAAAAAATACCAAATGATCCTAAATTAATTTTATGAGGTTTTATACCCTATCTCAATCCTAAACTAAGCAAGCATGCACCTAACAGAATCATACTTTGGTCAAAAGGTAGGGTAACACAGTCAGCTACCTATGATTGGTCTTGAGAAATTTTCAACCCCAAAGTGAAAGGTGAAAATATAATATATGAAATGAGTTTTTTAAAGATTAAATGTAGGCCAAGATACTATAAACCAAGGTTTTAAACACACAATCATTTCTTATAGGCTCATTTTTCCTAAGTAAGCAGGGTCAACCTATCAGTCATGCCCAATCAAGTAAGGATATGTTTCAAGGTGCAAGCATGGGTTATAAGGGTTTGTGAGAATTGTGAATTTTCTCACCATGGTGTAATTTACATCTCATTATACCTTTATATCATGGAGGGAAAACATAAAACCTTTTCAAAATCAATACATAGTCCATTCTTTAAACCTTGCATACATTCCACTCCACCTAGGTCTGTCTTAAGATTTAATGCATTTAAAGGGTCTAAAATCCTGATCAAAGAATAAAATATTACATAGATCATATTTACAAATTTTAAAATCCCATCCAATAATTACTTGGTCTGGACAAATAGGGGAAGTACCCTCTATTTTGTCTTAGATAGAGGGTACTCCCCTTGAGTGTAAAATGGTAGGTTTTGGATAATAAGGTGAAAAGGGTGGGTCAAGAGCTAAATTAACCTTGCAAAGAGGTGTAGGTAGTTTTATGGAACCTAGGAAAAACATGGAAACCAAGAAAAAAATGATGAAACTCAACAAGGTGGCCTATACCACAAGGATTGTAGTTAGGCCTAATAGGCATGGTTAGGCCTAGAAGCCAAATAGAGAGCCATTTTCACTTTTACCATGATATGAACATTATAATGGATTGGATAATGTATTTGGTAGTATATTATATGTGTAAAATCTCTTGGTATGCAAATAAACCATGAATAAATCCACTTTTGGCTCAGAGATAGTCCAAGCCTATAGGAAATGGAGAAAAGAGCTTGATAAGGCAACTTTGAGTGCTCACATCTTCTCTAAAGATTTACATGGACATACAATAAGTTTTGAGATGTTAACAGAGGTCCTAAAAATTTATCTTGTGTAGTTTTTTTTTAATTCTAATGTTGCATCTACATGAACAAAGCTTAAGAGCCTAAAACACTCAAAACCATCAAAAATATTGACCAATGACCCAAATAAGAAAATAAGGTTGGAGGGATATCCAAATAAGATGGAATGGGAATTAAAATGATTGAAACCTATAGGATACTCCATAACTACCATTCCTATCTACCTGAGGTGTTTCATACTGATATGAATAGGGTACTAAATTGAGTTCTTGACTATTTTGTGCATTGTGTAGGTTTTACGAGGTTTCAAGAGATGAAATAAAATTTGTAAGGAATATAGAGACTTAAGATAAATCCCCATGTTCATTTAATAATTCATAAAATTTTATAAGTGTGCCTACTAGAGCTCTCATCTCAACTAGTCAAAATTGGCATAGTGAGCATGATAGTGATAAGGGTGAGAACTTGTAGTGGATGTATTTTTAAGGTATACCTAAGTAATATAATGCCATAGAGGGTCTTTTAAAGTGTAATCCACTCCCTTTAATGTATTTTCATATAAAATAAATCTAATTTTTATGCCAAGTGTAAGGGGTGAAAAAAGGGTAATTTCTTTGATTACAAGTAGTGATAGCTTACTTCTAAAAGATTCCAAGTGATTATGAATGCAACCAATGCATGGAGAAGTGTGTTTTTAATCCTTCCCTCTTAATCCAATAATTATACCTATCCCTAATTAGTTTTGGGATGTTTAAATAGGATTGAACTATGAAGGTAGTTTCCTTGTGTAGAATGAGAACTCTTATGCCACATTTCAAGAGTTTCATGACTTGGGGTGACACTTATGCTTCCTAAATTTGCATGAATAGTTTAAAATTCCCTCCTAATTCACATATAAATAATGTTTTTGGCTTGACAAGTATCCTTGTGACCTTTGGACTTCTCTCTTCTCTTCTCTCTCTCAAGTTACATAAGAACTAGCCATTTTGGCCTTTGTAAAATATGATCCACCTAAGTATGGCAAAGCCCTACTCAATTGTGTACCATAATATCAATAAATACTATTTATTTTACTTATTATATGAATATTTATAGTGTATTCACTTAAATTATTGATTTTGCTTAGTGATGACTATTGTTTCCTTAACATTATTGTCTCATTCTCACACCTGTTTACAGCTTGAAAGCTTCTTATTACAGGTCATGTGAAGTGTTATATGAAATGTCAAGGTTGAGTGAATTATTATATTCAAATAGTGCCATTCTAGGCCTCTTTTCTAGTCCTTCTAGCCTAAACTTTCATCATAACCTCATAATGAAATACTAATGTGAGAAGATTTAGATTAGAAAAGTGTATGCCTAGTTAGTCTCTTGGTCTCATGTGTGACATGCAGCTAGTTGGTATTTATCAATCAATTTGGTGTATCACCTATTTTAGGATAGTTTGATTTCAATTTTCTCTCTCGTTTCCTTGCAATAATAGGTGTAGTAGTGATCTATAAGTGGTATATCAAGGGAGCTAGCCCTATCTAGAGATTTACCTCATTCTTAGGATACCCACAACCTAAAGGTGTTTTAATTGTGCCAATTAGATGAAGAGAGCTGAGACATATCCTTAAAGGGTGTAAATAAAAGTGATAAAAAATTCTAAGGCCATATAAATCACCTTGGTCTCAGCTTCTGGCTAGAAGTTACCACTAACACACTAATATTATTGTCTCTAGATCATGTATAATAATTCTTTGAGCCACTAAATGCTCTGGTTAGTATTATAATATCGATCCCATGGTTTTCAACATAATATTTTTATGATATTTGTATAAATCATTCATCTAAGAAGAGTGAGAATAAATAAAATCCATTAGTTTCTAGTCCTCAAAATCATAACAACACCCCATGAAATATGTTCTCAAGACAAAAAGTTATTTAGATTGCTAGATCCATCTTCAATTTTATTTCTAAGATTACATCACATAAAACTTAAAGAAATGTAGATTAAAATATTGATCAGAAATTTCAAAGTAGTTATGATTTTATTTAATTGGCCAATAGGCAACTAAAATAAACTAAGTCTGAGACTTACTTGTGCTCAAACTATGAACTTGTTGCATCCCTATCAAGCTCATGAATGTGCCTAAATTTAGTTGGATATAGTTAATGAGGCTAAAAAATTATATCAAATATTTTAATTGGTCTAATTTAAGTTTGTACATGAATCAAATACTAGGAACAAGGTCATTTTGACTTGAATGTACATATGTTGTGATCAAGAACTTTCTTGCATAAGGATGCAATTATATCAAGTAAAATAATAGCAATTGAATAATCACCAACAAATTTAAATCTGAAATCATTATAAGAAACTTTTAGAGTAGAAAAACATTCAAAAAACTTTGTTGTCTTTATGTAATACATATAGCATTATTTTTTATTTTTTGCAATAGTAGAAGACAAGGCATAATGTTACTATGTTTTTGATGTATTTTTACAAAGTATCTTGTAGTATGGATAGATATCTAATCATTGAATGTTTACTATGAAATTTATCAGATTGAAGTTAGCTAGAATGCAAAGAGCCAATGTTATAATTTATTGAATAATAAAGAAAAGACATAGTTGGAATGTAATTCATTTGACATTTTAGAGTTTTGATCAAGTTCAAAGCAATTTGGATTTATAAAGACATTACATGGATAGAATGCATTGCATTTAAAAATTTTAATTGTTTCAATGTGTGGTAATATATTTTGCAATTTTCAAATAAAAATCATAAGTATTGAAAATTATTTTAATCATTATTTTTTTTGCAAATGACAAATCTTATCCAAACTTTGACACTTTTTGTATTAAATCTAACCATTGAGTATGTTTCATTTTTAATAGAAATGAACATATAACATGGCATAACATGTTTACAAGTCTTAGTATGAAATGTGTATACACATAATATTTTCAAACTTTGTCAATTATCGATGCTTTCTCTCTTGTAGGAACCCATCGAGTCTCAATCTCTCTAAGTGCACACCTTAAGGGGTACATCGGAAAAGGAGTGGGTATACCATTGTTGCTTCATAAGATTGGTATCCCTTTACTACCACTTTTCATTTACACAACCATATCCCAAAAACATTTCCCTAAGCTTTGTCTCCTATTTTACACCCTCCTCTAGTCATGTTATGCCTTCATTAACCCTTCCCTAGCCAAAAATCCTTTTTGATGATTTAAGATACAATATCAGCCCCATCGACCCTGTACTCTAATTGAAAAAACTCATTTAGATTCTAGATCAGCCTCTGGTCGACCTAGACTATGACTTTATTTATTTTTGTCAATAATGATATAGAGTTGATTGCATAAATAAAAGGACTAGGGTTAGATTTAGCTATATAAACACACTCATTTTGTCATTTATTAGGAAAAGAAGGAAAGAAGATACATACATACATACATACATACATACATACATACATACATACATACATATATATATATATATATATATATTCAACATTTTACTTGAGGAGCATAACTTAGATTTTCATACATGCTTTGGAGATATGGATCTTATCATATGGAGAGTTCTTTTGGATGCATTGATAGGTTGTGTAGCCTAGATCTGATTTATCTTTGTCATAATTACATACCACAAAAACCTCTTACAAAGCACCTTGGCCAAGGGGGAGATTGAGGAGTGGAAAGTTCATATTCAAAGGTAAGTATTCATAACTTTGTTCCTCCTTTGTAAGAGTAGATAGATATGCATTTGTACTTCTCTCCCATGCATTAGGATTCCTTATACATTATGTGATTTTATGTCTTCTATGCATGTTTAATTTTTATATTTATTATTGTTACACCCTTAACCATTAGTGTGTTTAGGGATATGTGTGGCCGACTTGTGGCTTACATACCTCTTTTATTTACTTATTACATTTCTCTATGTTCTTAGATAGGTTGACGTATGAAATAACCTTGGATAAGTAGACTATATATAGGATGTAGTGGTTAGTATTTATTCATTATGTCAAGTATTATACTATTAGTGCATTAATGTAGAGGTTGCCTCCTTAAAGTGGCTTTTCTATATTATCCAATATTTTATTCTATTATCAATGATATCTATGTGATCTCTCATATTAGTTTATTCTATGTGATATAAAATCATTCTATGAAAACATCTTAGTAATTTCATTACAAGTGGTATCAAAGATTCAATTTTGGCAAGTTTCCTATGATGTTTTTCTATATCTAGTGAGGCATGGCTTCTAGGAGAGGTGGGAGTGAAAAAACATAACTTTTAATCTGAGAAGAATTAATTTTTTTCACCAACATAGTATTACTCAAAATATGTTTTTGAAAAAAAAAGATTGGGAAAAAAATTTCCCTTTGCACAATTATAGTCATTGGATTCATCTCGATGAGATGATTGTAATGGTTTATTCTGTCAAGTACACTTTTTTGATACCAAAATTTTTACCTTAATGCACAAAGGTAGTCATTGGATTCATCTTGGCAATGCAATCGCAATGGTACCATTTCTTGGTACACTTTTTTTGGGGTAAAAACCCTCATAGGGTTTTTATATGGTAAGTCTAGGTACTTAGGAAGAAAAAGGGGGCAAGAAACTCTAAATCCTCCTTTTACCGATGACATGGAATTTGGATCTTCAAATCTAATGATTTCTCAGCTTTAAGAAGACATAAAGAACTTGGTGAGACATCGTGAATTTTTTGTAGTCTAAACTAATGTTTTAGAGATGCACAAAGAGAATAATGGGGTTCAGAATGAATTATAACATATCACTACATAATTGGATACCCTTACATCTCAGTTTCAACCCAACAAACCTCCATTATATCATTCAAATCCTTCTCTCAACAAATTTAATGTTGGTATGAAACTGATGTTGCCAAAAATAGACATGTGTAAGTTTGATGGTAATGATCCTCTCACTTGGATTACCCAAATTGAGAATTTATTTGAGCTACATTAAAACCCTAGTTCTCAGAAGGTGATAGTGGCATCCTTATATATGAACTTGAATAATTCATTTGGTATCAGTGGTTATGTGCTCAAAAGAAAAAGAATAGTGATCCTATTACATGGTCTATTTTCATTGAAGATTTGTTGGATCATTATCAAAATAATGTCTCTGAGAACTATTTCAACCAATTAGCCAAGCTATAGCAAACAAGATCTATGAAGGATTATATTCATCAGTTTCAAAATCTCTCTTTACGAGTAGAAGATATCACTAAGGAAAATTTGACTAATCTATTTTTGGGTGGCCTCATAGATAGCATCCAATTTGAGGTTTGAATTTTTAACCTAACATCTATATCAGAAGTTATCCCTAAGGCACATATGGTAGAAGAAAAAGAAATGGTCAAAAGGAAAACTTTCACTACTAGTCATGATCAAACCTTTCTAGCACCATCATTTCCATAGCCCACCAAATTAACACAATGAAAAATCGAGGAGAAGCGAGCCAAAGGGTTGTGTTATGGTTATGATAAAAAATGGAAAAAAGACCATTATTGTGCTGAAAAGAAGTTATTTTACATTGAAGGTAACAATAATGATGAAGCTAATGAAGAAGTACATGATGAGGATGCAGAAGTTCTTGAGGAGAAATCTAAAGACTCTTAGCCTACTATTTCTTGTCATTCCCTTTTAGGTATTAGTAAGCCCCAAACTCTTAATGTGGTGGGTTTCCTTAATGAATAGAAGGTCACTATCTTGATTGATTCTAGAAGCACACACAACTTCATCCATAGTAAGTTGGTTGCTTGTTTGAATTATTTCATTTATCCATCACTAAAATTTTAGGTTATGATTTCAGATGGTGTTATTATCAGTTGTTCAAGAAAATTTCATAGTATTAAGCTAGCCACGGGAGACTACTGATTGGATTCTCTTATGTTTGATATTTACATGGGTAGATTTGATATTATTCTAGGAGTCTAGTGGCTCACCACTTTGGGAACTATTGAGATGAATTTCCAAGAATTATTCATGCATTTTCATTCTAAAGAAAGGATATTTGAGCTAAGGAGATTAAGGGCTAAATCTCCACAACTTTTTAGCTCCCATCAAATGACAAATATTATCTATAAGTGTGCTAAGGGATTTGTAGCTCGCTTGTTTTCCATGGAAGTACAACCAACTCAGCCATCTCTACCTCTTGATCTATAATAAGTGATTGATGCCCATTCTATTATTTTTGGTGACACGCCAAAAGGAGTTCCACCTATCCACATGCATGATCATGCTATCACACTTATTCCTAGTAGTACACCACCCAACATTAGGCCATACAAGTATCCATATACCCAAAAAAGTGAAATTGAAAAGATGGTACAAAAGATGTTGGATGCATGAATCATTCACCGTAGTCAAAGAGAATATTATTCACTAGTTGTCATGGTGAGAAATAAAGATGACACCTAGAAGATGTGCCCTAACTATAAATAACTCAATAATTACAATATCAAAGATAAGTTTCCTATTCCTATCATTGATGATTTTTTAGATGAATTGAATGGTGATTTTTAGTTTACCAAGTTAAATCTATGTTTTGGGTATTATTAAATCTAGATCCATGATGAAGACATACCCAAGACTACTTTCAGGACTCATGAGGGACATTATGAGTTTTTGGTTATGCCTTTTGGTCTAAAAAATGCACCATCTACTTTTTAAAGTTTGATAAATACTATTTTTAGGCCATTTTTGAGGAAAATTATTCTGGTATTCTTTGATGATATCGTCATATATAGTAAAAATTGGGAAGACCATTTGTAACATATGAAATAGGTATTCTCTATTTTGGAATAAAATAAATTATATGCCAAACCTTCCCAATGTACTTTTGGGGCTTGTGAGGTTGAATATTTTGGTCATCTAGTGTCTTATGAAGGATTGAAAGTGGATCCTAAAAAAATCCAAGCAATGGTGGACTGGCCAAATCCTAAGACACTCAAGCAACTCTAGGAATATTTGGGGCTTACTAGTTACTATCACAAGCTTGTCAAAAATTATGGTAGTATTGTAGCCCCACTCATCTCTTTGTTAAAGAAATATTCCTTATAGTGGACTAATGTAGCTACCCAGACATTTGAACAATTGAAATTGGCTATGTGTACTACTTGAGTATTGGCCACTCCTAATTTTTCAAAGACTTGTGTGGTTGAATGTGATGCATCTGGGTATGGTATGGGTGTTTTACTCATGCAATAAGGTAGACCACTTGTATTTTAAAGTCATCAACTAAAGGGTAAAACTCAGCACAATCCCATCTATGAAAAGGAAATGATGGCCATTTTACATATAGTCAAACAATGGAAACCTTATTTGATGGGTCATCACTTTCATGTAAAGATTGATCATGATAGTCTTAAATATTTTTTAGAAAAATGGTCATCATCTGAAGAATAATAGAAATGGGTAACTAAGATGTTAGGCTATGATTTTGAAATATTCTATAAAAAAGGCAAGGATAATGTAGTGGTAGATGCACTATCTAGAAAATATGAATTAGTTGAGGCATTGATATGTGCCAAAACCATTTTGAAAGTAGATTGGCTAGAAGAATCATGATCAGAATGGGAACATGATAGTGCTACCAATGATTTAATTCAAAATCTTTAGCAAGGTTTAGGTGGATTTGAAAAATTCACATGGAAGGGTAATGCATTATGGTATAAAGATAGATTGTACCTATGTAAGAATTCTCTTCTTAAATAAAAAATCCTTCAAGAACTTCATACAACTCCAATTGGGGGTCATTCAAAAATTTTGAAAACCTATCACAGAATTAAGCAAGATTTTTTTTGGGAAGGTCTCAAGGGGGATGTCCAAAAATCTGTGGCTGAATGTATGATTTGTCTACAAAACAAAGGTGAAACCATAAAAACCCTAGGTCTTCTATAGCCTTTATCCATCCCTAGCCAGCATTGGGAAGAGGTATCTATGGATTTCATTACAGGGTTATCAAGATATGATAGTCAAAATGTTATCATGGTTGTTGTGGATTGTCTCAGTAAGTATGCTCATTTTTGTTCTTTATCCCAACCATTTGTTGCTAGTATAGTAACTGCTACTTTTCTTAATATAGTTCAAAAACTACATGAGACTCCTAAGATCATTGTCAGTGATAGAGATCCCATTTTTACTAGTAATTTTTGGATGGAGTTATTTACATGTTTGGGTACCTAGTTGGCTCATAGTTCATCCTATCATCCTCAATCTAATGGACAAACTAAACTAGTTAGCAAATGTCTCAAAGGATATATCCATTTTTTTTGTTTTTGATAAATAGGATAAATGGGTTCATTAGTTGCCACTTGATAAATGGTGGTATAATACTTCTATTCATAGTTCTTCCAAAATGTATCCTTTTGTGGAACTATATGGATACCACCCTCCATCCATAACTTCAACCTTGAAGTTCCACCCTAAGGTTTGTGAAGTTGAATAACATATTCACCATCAACAAGAGGTCCTTGCAAGTTTTTGTGAAAATTTAGCTATGGCCCAGAATCACATGAAGAAACAGGTAGATCAACATAGAAGTGAGATGCATTTTGACATTAGTGATTAGGTTTAAGTTTTATTAAAACCATATAAACAAATGTCATTGAAAAAACAAAAAAAAAGATAACAAGATGTCCCCTAAGTACTATGGGCCTTATCAGATCTTGTAGAAAATTGGTAGTGTGGCCTACAAGTTAGAGTTTCCTTCATCTACTCACATCCATCCAATATTTCATATCATGCCTGTAGAAAGTCATTAGACATAGAGTTCCCATTCGAATAGAATTACCATAATTATATGAGGAAGGTAAAAAATTTCTTGATCTTAAGGTGATCCTTCATATGTGCACCAAGCATCTATGTTCCAAAGTAATTATAGAGTTCATAATCAAATGGAAGAATCTACCATGTAAAGATGCCACTTGTGAGGATGAAACATTTATGCAGTAACACCTAGAGTATCCACATTGTTGAGGACAACATTGTTTTAAAGGTGAGGGGCTTATTACACCCTTAACCATTAGTGTGTCTAAGGTTATGTGTGGCTAACTTGTGGCTTACATACCTCTTTTATTAACTTGTTACATTTCTCTATGTTCTTAGATAGGTCAGCCTATGGAATAACCTTAGATAACTAGATTACATATAGGAGGTAGTGGTTAGTATTTATTTATTATGTTAAGTATTATACTATTAGTGCATTATTGTGGATGTTTCCCCCTCGAAGTGGCTTTGCTATATTATCCAGTATTTTCTTCTGTTGTCAATTATTTCTATGTGATCTCTCATATTGGCTTATTCTATGTGATATAAAATCATTATGTGAAAACATCTAAGTAATTTCATTAAAATTACCCCCACTTTACTCCATAAGATTTGGTGATCACTAGATTGGACTTTTCTTATTATTAGTTTAGCGAATATGAAAGCATAGGACCTAGTTAGGGTTATGTTAACCATTTTTTACTATAAGTCAAAATGATTCAACCCCCTATAATATAAAACTTGATATAGGTGTATATTATAATTTAATAGGGTGTTTCATGGTTCATTTGATGTTATTTTATGTTTTATTATCCTTGGTCAGTTTATTTAGTCCTTATGTCATTTTGTTTCATTTAGGGGTCATATATGGGTCATTTATAAAGGTAGTACAATTTTCCAAGGTGGATATTTATTATAAACTAATTATAAATGTACCTAATGTTAGTCCCTATAATATTCATTTTAAATAATGTTAATAATAGTATAATCTTGCAAGTGCTAACTAAAAATCAAGAAAATAATTAAAAAAGAAAAGGTTATATGACCTATGGGAAAGAGTGGTAGGTGGGAAAATATTATGAAGTGATATTTAAACTTCCATAACTTTATTTACATTATTTATATACTTTTAAAGTTCCAAAAATTGGCTAAAACCATTCAATCTCTCCATCACTCCACTAGGCAAGCAGAACTAGTCGGTAGGTTTCTTCTTGGTACAACCAGTAGGAAGAATTCCAGGTCAAATGCTCTTGGTGGTGTGTATTAAAAATTTTAAACTTAACATTAATTTTTTTAGTTCAAATATTGGATTTTTATGCTTTATGAACCATTACTAACAAGTTGACTACCTTATTTTGCTAGTCAATCCCCATACCCTACAGGTTTTACTCTTATATGAGCTAGTTTGTACAATCTAGTTGGTGATTTTTATTTTAGAGGATGTATAATCAATTATCCCATGTTTCTTATGTTTTATTTCATGAGTAGAAGTTATTTTATGGGCCAAATAGTTTAAATTTTAGGAAGATATCACTAGTAGACTTGCAGTCAAATTTTAACACTTACAGAAGGTTTCTTTTGCCACAATGGTTTCATGTGAATGAGATATGTTGTGATACATATTTTCAAGTCATAAAAATCACATTATTTTCATGCTTGGTATTATAATATCATGCATTAATCAAACACACAATCATATCCAACACACAGTCAACTCCTTGCAAGCTTATATCTATAGCCATAACATGTAAAGCTATAAATACATTCATGGAGGTGTATGAAGAGATTTTAAGGTGTTGGATATCTTATTATAACATGAGATAGAAAACCAAACTCTCTAAATGATACATAAGGGACTGTGATAGTCAATATAAATTAAACACACAGTCATACACCATTAATGCATGCTTACAAGTGCCTCATAGATGCTAATCACATTAAAAGGGAGTATTTTAATTAAATGAGGTTATTACTCAAGAAAAGATTCCATTTTAAAGTTGATGGAGGTTATAAAACTCATTTAAGGCTCATATTCTATACACACAACCATATTCATACCCACTTCCTGTATACTACAATGTCCACCTATAGGTGGCTTACAAAAAGATAAAAAGTGTTTCATGGAGGATTTTAGCATGTTTAGATACTTTCATGATTTTTGTGGATGTTGAAGGTACTTTTTCAACCATGTTTGACACATTGGACTAGAAATTAGACTTGAGAAGTCACCTCAAGTGAAGGAACTATGTTTTATGGATGAATTCCCTAAAATCTCTAAAATAGAGCCCTAAGCACTTTTAGTGTCAATATATGATGATTTCACATACAATTTTGATCAATCCAAATTATCATACCCTATATCCCTATCCTAGGGTAACATCTTACAAAAATAAGTGAGTAGCTTATCTAATAGGGGTCTATACTAGAAGGATTCAAAGTTGCACATGTGTTCACTACAAACATTTAATGATTTCTATAGGATTTGAACCCTCAAGTGCTTTCACAACCCAAAGTTATAGTATAGAGGCATATCTTCATGTTAGATGGTCTTGTTGAATTGAGAGAGTACATTTATGGTTCAAACATTATCAAGAAGGGTTGAAGAGTTGGGTATGAACCTCTATCAACACCTACAGGTGTATATTTTGCTCAAAAAAGCCACTTACAACATACATATAAGTGCCTACAACTCATAAGGTAAACTATGGAATATGAGAACTTACAAACATGGACACTTATCATTTAAGTTGGTTCTAAGAAATATGATGAATCATATGGAGTTAAACACAAGGTTTTATAGGTTGAGACACACCTACAAGACCCCATTTAGCTCCAAAATAGTCAACTATGACTAATTGTACCATGATAGTGATATAGATCCTGACTAGTCTTGATGATGGTCTAACCAAAAATCATAATGCAGATAAGTCTAACCATGAATATGGCCTAATAAATTCAATAATATGGTGAAGTAATAACACAAGGCCTAAAACCTGTAGCAAACACCTACACGTAAGAGAAATGCATAAACACGTTCATCACCTATGACTAGTCAAAGTGAATAGGTATGCAATGAAGAAGTTATTGGAAGCTTAGGCTACACCCTAGCTGAGCAAACGATTGTTTAGGTCCTATTTCTCAAACCTAGTCCAACATTAGAATGACTCTAGGCTGTGGGTCATGGGTCAAACCTCTAGGATTTTTAACAAGGCTATCTCCTTTGGTGTATCACTTGAATGTTCCCCTAAGATCTAAATGGGTTGGGATGAAAAGAGTGAAGTGATTGCATGAATCAAACCTATACTAACATGTGTTGATGAACCATAAATTCATTATATCAACTCAGAAGCTTGAAATCTAAACACACTAATAGACTATGAATAGAACTAAAATAGTGCCTACAATAGTTTCCAATTAATAGTGCTTCACTTAGAGGTCAATTTGATTGACTTAGGCTAGAAGTCAATGAGGGTAAGACCTGGTTGAAGGAACTTATAGTCAAAATTCCACTTTATACCTAAGACATCAACATTTAAACATACTAGATGATGTGATCTAGGAATTTAACTCAATAAAGGATGGTTAGTATCATGTTAGTTCCAAAATGAAAACAAAATAAAACAAACACACTAACTAGCATAACCTCTCTAGGCCTAGACACCAGGGAAATCTTAGTCAATAAAAAAAAATGATAAACACAACTAAAAATTAAGGAATAAAACACAAGAATTCCTTCACCTTCCTTGGATGCTCCAAATGCCTTTGTCGTGGTGGTTTTCTTGGCTTGTGCTCATGAAGATCTTGGCAATGGAAGCCTGGCTACCTGCATCTCTCCTTGGCACCTTTGGCTTGTGGCTAGGATTGGATTGAAATTAATTTAGCATGATAACACTAGTTGTTTTAAGATTTTGGCACCAATTTGGCATTATAACTTTGCATAATCATGTCTTAAAATTCATGTGGTAAGGCCTCATATTTATAGATTTTTGAGATTGATCAGAATCGACCTAAACCATCCATTCAAAGATTGAGATGTGTGGTTGAGGATTAATTCAATTTTGAAATTAAAATTGATAAATAGGCTCATCAATATTTGGGATAGAGGATCAATTAAGATGCATGGAGGGCTTTGATGAGGCATGGGAGGCATGAATCCTAATATTTGTGGCATTTATGGCCTAAGGATGTCTTCCCAAGAAATGAGGTCACCTGATGATGTAGATATTCAATATTCATTTTTAAAAACAAGTATTCAACAAGTTTCCATGGAATTCTTAATTATGCCTTGATTTGGGTTAATAATCTCTTAAGTATGATTAAGCACTTTGTGCATAAATTACTCAAATTGATCAGAATGCCTTGTTATTGGTCCAAAATTTGACTGAATTGGAATTATAAGTCATTGTCAGATGCATTAGATCCATTATCCCATTTAGGAAGTTACTGACAATAAATAATAAAGGCACGTGTCTTGTGTAAGATATTTGATAGGAAAGGTTAATCCAGAGCACCTAGGTGCAAAATTGGCATTTTGACGTGGAATGATTTGATCAAAGTTAGCTTGCCCATAAATTGCATTGCCCCATTTAGGGATAACATGGCCAAAATCGGCACTTGAATATGTCAGTTTCACATAATTTAGCATTTTTAGTGTTTTTAGGCCAAATTGTGCATTTTAAGGTAGAAATTGGCCAAAACACTGATTGGAGGTTATTGGTGGCTAGATTTAGGTGTCTATAGATGACTTGCAAAGAAATTTTTTTGGCACTTAGGTTAAACTTGGACCTAAAAAGGGAAGATGAAAACTACTATTTCATATCAAAAAAATATAAAACACTAAATGCACATTGGTAAATAAATAAAAAATTTCTATTCATTAATCCAAGAGGTGCATAAGTATAAATTTTAGTAGAGTATCCTCCTACCAACCTAAGGGATGAAAATCAAGATTTCAAAGCTTGAATTTATAGTAGAATGGGATGAGAGAGGGGGGAAGGGAGAAGGGGTCATAATGATCAAGTCCAATATTACCACCAGAAGTAGTCACAACAAATGCTTAAAACTTCACCAAGCCCTTTCCTATATTAATGCCATTGTGTCTTTTCCTAGTGTGGAAGGATGGATCATGAAGTTTAAGACCACTATAATAATAAACCACCCCCACTTTATGAATCCTTCTCAAGATCCTTTGCATTGATTCCCTTATTTATAAGGACAAAATCCTCATATTCATGCACCTGATAGAGCCATGATTAAGTCTACTTTGAGTAGCTATAGGTACCTATTTATCAAAGATATGATTGTGTCAAAAGATGAGACACTCTACCATATCTCATTTATGTCTCTATCTACTCCAACCTAAATATATGTCTTTACTATAGATTGAAAACCAATCCAATTTATTGGTTTTCATATAATCATTATATCAATGAAGATCTGTAAATTGCATAGCCTCATTCTTATAATATATTAGATTCAAACAAACATCATCATGCCTCTAAACTTTAATGGCAATAGAACTTCACTATTAACAACCTTGATTGTATGGTTGCATCTACTTGTGACATTTTATCGAGCTCTAATGGTGACATATCTCTTTGAAGCATTTTGCTCTTAGTTCAACCTACATCATATTCAAATTATTCTTGAAATATCCTATCTTTAAATTTTAATATTGGGCACTGATTTTAATCTTGGCTCCTTGATCGTGACACTTTTTAGCTCCTCATTTATCCTCAAGATCCTATTATTAGTTTCATCTAATTCGCACACTTATGTCACATGGCAGCCTCATATTTAATCTATCTCTTTAACCTTTTGACCTTATGTGCACCATAGATCTCTATGTAATAATTAAATGTGCACCATTTACTTACCTAATAGTTACCATAGTCATGAAACTTGGCATCTTCTCATTCATTCTTAGGATCTGCTAACTAGTTGACCTTTTATTCACTATTGATTTTCTTTGGTATGATGGATCATGCATCATTGATCAGCTTGGACCCACTATCTTTGTCAATCACTATGCACCATTAGATCTTTGTATGGGCACCTAAAATCTTGCCACTTGTTAGTGGTGCTCTAATCTTAGGATACGTTAACTTTTTGATTGTGAGGTTGTCATTGATCTTCGATGCATGATTAAACATTCTCGATTGAATATTTGAGACCCACTAACATCATTGATCACCCAATCACAATTGGATCTTAACTCAATATTCCATGATTTAGACACTTTTTAGCCACATTTTCATCCTTATAATATTTGAATTCAAATGGCTATTTTACAAGGCTTGAATTTGATGTATGCACATATGTCCCACTCTGCTAGCTCAACTTTGAGGAATTGTATCTTGAAATAGAAAAATCATCAAGTTACAAATTTTGTAGATAATGTCCAAGGAATGAAAAAAATCATGTCCATGTAATCTTTTGGATTTTTTTGATTCCTTAGGTGTATTTATGAAATATACAATTGGACTGACATGTTCATCCCTACATGATGTTTAAATGATAGTCTAGATTTTCTAGGCTTGTGTTAGTCATTTTTCATTTAAAAAATGGCACTATGAAGGATCAAAAGTAAGCCAAATAAATATCATAAAGATTTTAAAATGATAAAGGTTGACATTTATCTTGTGAGGCCAAAATGTTAACATTTTTGATGACTCTACTTAGAAGCATGCCTGCTATGCTTGAGAACACAAAGCATTTACATGATTTTGGACTTATGAAATAATGGAAACTTTAAACTTTAACTTCAAGTAACATATGAATAAAAGTATAGAACCTAAAAAACAAGGAAACAACATAAAATATATAAACCTAACTAAAGTAAGGACAACAAAAAAATGTGCCAGGATAGCACTTGGAAGAAATTAACAAAAATTACCCTAATATGTACAACTTAAATATACATATACCTATCCTTTTAGTAAAAATTAAAGTTTGAAAACCCTTATACATCATGGGATGAGGCTTGAATAAGGCACATAACCTTTTAACCCTTTTCCATGATGCCTCCTTATTTATAGTATCTACCAACTTCATTGGCATGATGTTTAGTGAGAACCAAGCAACTCCAACTATGTCAACTATGGAAATGAACTTGCATTACATCTAGATAGACTTAATTTTCTCATATGGCTCCTCAACTACAACCTCTAATGATTTTTTATCAAGACATACCTTCTTGATTTCTATGGTACCCTCAATAAAAATAGGATTCTTCTCAGCTGCAAGTTCTTCAAGATCATCTAGGATCTCTACATATTATACCCAATTTTGGACATTATCTTCCATGGAAAACCTTTTCTCTACCTTCTCAAGTACTTGACCCTTAGTCTTAAAGATTGAAGATATGGTATCCTTTTCAACCTTGATTTCCTCTATGATATAATGTATTTGATGTTTGGAAACATCAAGCTTCACTTCGCCATGTACTAACATCCCTAAAAATACTTCAACATTAGATAGAGATCTTGACTATCCTTAAGGAACCTCAAATTTTGCCTTGGCCTCATCCTCTATGTTCACAACTTCTTGGGCAAAACTACATCAAACTCCATCATGACTATAGGCTCATGACTAGCATAAAGACATTCACCTTCATGTTCTAATTTATCAAGTTCCTTACATATGGAATTGAACCTTTTCTATAAGCCATATACTTATGAATGTCACCTTCAAGAGCTATATCATCATGGATAGAAATTAAGAGGTCTTTATCAAGTACATCCTCTTTCACATCATATTTTGTATCGATAGCTTTAGTAGGACCTTTAATGTGTTTCTTTTCATTTAATAAGGTAGAGTTTCACTTGTGTTTACCAAGGGGAATCCTATGTTGATTTATTATTCATAGTCACTCATGACATCCTCTTGATCAGTTATGGATTAAGTTATTTCCTCCTCACTTTTTGCTCTCAAAATTGGCTACTTCTCAAGAAAGGGTGGGGGTGGAAGGTTGATGGATAGGCTCATATGTTTGAGGTGAAGGATAATATGTGGTAGGGGGATGATATGTTGGAGATGGAGTATGATTTATGATGGATGGTTCATGGATGGGTCTAGGAATGGAGGGAACCTTCTTGCAACTTGAAACCTTGGGAATGGTTGAATCTTGAATAAACTTTTATAGGGAAAGAAAATTGAATTGGAAAATAGAATAAGCACCTTCTCCACCAAAAAATAATTTTCCTCATAACCTTCTTAAGACTCTTCAATATTTTCAAACTACCCTTCAACCTTTGTAATTAAACTCACCCTCTTATTTTGAAAACATCTCTGGATACACCTCCAAAATAGAAAAGATAGAGGTTATTATTTAACCTTTTGATTTTGGTTCTCCTCCTCCTTCCTTATTTTAATCTCTAAATCTTTGATTTACCTATCTATATTCTCTTATAATAGCTTTTAAGGTGGTTAGTCTCTTCATGAAGATAAGGAACACAAGAGGGTTGGTATGAGATATAAGAGTATTCTTGAGGAGGGATGAGAGAGACTTCCATAGGTTTAGATTCTTATTTAACTTGGGTTCCCCAATCAAGATTTGTCTCACCTTTCCCACTCCATGACTTCACCACTTGATTCTAGCTTGGAAAATTGAAGGACTTATTAAGGGATTCTTGAGGAAGATAAGTAGAATCTTGGATCTTATCAATAGGTTATTCAAAAATAATCCCCTTCTTTGACAAATCTCTTGGATTGAATTCAAAGAAAGGAAGGTATAAAGAACACATGAAGAATTTGGAACACTCAATGGATCACTTAGAATGGTATCTTGGGGAAAAAAGAGTGACATATGTAAGGTTTGAGTTGGTGTATATGAAGACACATAAGTTTGATGGAGTTAAACATGTTGTTCTTCAAGGCCTTTTAGCTTATCCTTGATGCTTTGAAGGTAACCACCTACATCCATCATCTCACCTATGAAACTTTTCCAATTTTCTATCTCAAAAGGTGCCCATTATTATTTCACTAGCTATAATGAATCCCTCACATGATGAATTAGGTGAGTAGGGACATCTTGGCCATGATACCTTCATGAGTACAATTCTAGTGCATGCTTTTCAAGGCTGACTAAATCTTGATTAAGTGTTGATATGGAATGGTTGAATACAAAATGGCCATGATTAAGTTGGTTAGATGAGTAGGATGGCTCATGATAGGGATGGTAAGGGGTAATAGTATGATGGGCTAGTTTATCATAGGGAATATCAGGGTAGTACTCCTACATGTATGATTGATATAGGTCCTCATATTTTTGGTGAGGATCATAGCAAGATGTATATGGATCATTTTAAAACTAGTGATAAGGAAAGGAAAGATATTATCCTTCTCTATAGGTTTCAATATCCTAGAAAACATGAAGATAACTTAATTCATGAACAATAATATGACCCATACCTTTATATAAGGACCAAGGAATACTTGAAACTACTTTTGAAGATGAATGTGTTGCATACTTGCTTCAATAGATAAAATTGAGTCCCACTAGGTGTGCCAAAAACTATTGGAGGCTTAGGTTGATCCTTAAATAAGCAAAAGATTGTTCATGTCATCTTGTTGAAATCTAGTCCAACATGGGAATGACCCTAGGTTGTGGTTCACCTAATCTTGGGTTAGACCTCTAGGATTTTTAATGAGGCTAGCTCCTCTAGTGTATCATTTGAATACTCCCCTAATACCTAAATGGGTTGGGATGAAAAGTGTGAACAGATTGCATGAATTAAACCTACACTAACATGTGGTGATGAACCATAAATTAATTATATCCACTCATAAGCTTAAACTCTCAATGCACTAATAGACTATGAATAAAACTAACACAGTGCCTATAATAGTTTCTAAACAACAATGCTTCACTTAGAGGTCAGTTTTATTGACTTAGGCTAGAAGGAAATGAGGGTAAGGCCTATTTTAAGGAAATTATAGTCACCAATCTACTCCATACCTGAGACATCAACATTTAGAGACATTAGATGACCTGCAAAGAAAATTTGTTAGCACTTAGGTTAAACTTGGACCTGTAAAGGGAAGATGAAAACCACTATTACATATCAAAAAAATAAAAAACACTAAGTACAAATTGGTAAAAAAATGAAAATTTTCTATTCATTAATCCAAGAGGTGCATAAGTACAAATTTTGGTAGAGTATCCTCCTACCATCCTGAGGGATGAAAATCAAGATTTTAAAGCTTGAATTTGTAGCAAAATGGGATGAGAGAGAGGGGAATGGATGCATGCAAGAGTGGATAATGGGTCATGATGATCAAGGCCAAGATTACCACTATAAGTAGTCACAATATCCACTTAAAACTTCATTTATCCCTTCACTACATTAAGACCACTATGTATTTTCTTGGCATGAAAGGATAGATCATAAATGTCAAGACCACTATAGGAAGCAACCACCCCCACTTCATGAATCCTTCCTGAGCTCCTCTACATTAATTCCCTTCACTTTAAATACAAAATACTCATATTTATGCACCTAATATATCCATTATTAAGTCTTATTTGAGTGGCTATAAGTACTTATTTATCAAAGCTATGATTGTGTCAAAGGATGAGACAATGTACCATATCTCATTTATGTCTATATCTACTCTAACCTAAAAATAGATCTTTAATCTAAATTAAAAACCAATCCAACTTATTAGTTTTTGTATAGTCATTATATCAATAAATATCTACAAATTGCATAGCCTCATTCATAGAATATATTAGATTTAAAAAAACCTCATCATGCCTCTAAACTTTAATGGAAATAGAACTTCACTATTAACAACCTTGACTATATGTCTATGTCTACTTGTGACATTGGATTGAGCTCTAATGGTGACATAGCTATTTGAATCATTTTTCTCTTAGTTTGACCTAAACTATATTATAATTTTTCTTGAAATCTCCTATATTCAACTTTTAATATTGGCCACTAATCTTAATCTGGGATCCTTGATCATGACACTTGTTAGCTCCTCATTTCTTCTCAGGATCTTATTGTTAGTTTCATCTACTTTACATGCTTACACCATGTGATGGCCTTGAATTTCATCTAGTTCTTTGACCTTTTGACCTTACATGCATCGTATATATCCTTAGATCAATTAAACATGTGTCATTTATTTACTTGATAGTTACCATGATCATGACACTTGGTAAATTCTCATTCATTTCTAGGATATACTGACTAGTTGACCTTTCACTAGTTATTGATCTACTTTGGTATGATGGATCATGCACCATTGATCATCTTGGACCAACTAGATTTATTAGTTACCATGCACCATTAGATATTCATATGGTCACCTAAGATCTTTCCACTTTTTAGTGATGTGTTCAATCTTAGGATATGCTGACCTTTTAACTATGAGCTTATTATTGATCTTTGATGCATGATTAAACATGCTATATTAGATCTTTAAGACCCATTAACATCATTAATCACCCATTCACCATTATATATTGACTTGAGCTTCTATGATTTGGACACTTATCATCCATGTATTCATCTTTGGAAAATTTGAATTCAAATGCCTACTTCATGAGGCCCAAATTTGATGTATGTGCACACATCCCACTCTTCTAATTCAACTTTGAGGACTTGTATATTGAGATAGAAAACTCATAAACATACAAATTTTGTAGATAATTTTCAAGGCATGAAAAATATCATGTCCATGTAATATTTTGTCTTTGGTTGACTCCATAGGTGTACTTATGAAATGCATAACTAGATTGACTTGTTCATCCCTGCATGAAATTTAAATGATAATCTGGTTTCTCTAGGCTTGTGTTAGTCATTTTTCCTTTAAAAAATAGCACTATGAGGCATAAAAATCAATCTTAACTAAATACCATCTAGATTTTCAAATGATAAAGGTTGACATTTGTCTTGTGAGGCCAAAATTTTAACATTTTTGGTGACTCTAATGGGAAGCATGACTATTATGCTTGAGAACCTAAACTATTTACATGATTTTGGACGTATGAAATAATGACAAATTTGAACCTTGACTGCAAGCAACCTTTGACTAAAAGTATAGCATCCAACAAAATAAGAAAGGAAACACACACAAAATATGGAAACCAACCTAAAGTAAGGATAACAAATAAATGTGCCAAGATATCACTTAGAGGAAATTAACAAAAATTACCCTAATATGTACAACTTAAATCTACATATACCTTTCCTCCTAAATCAAAATGAAAGTTTGAAAACCCTCCTACATCATGGGATGAGGGATTGAATGAGGCATGTAGCCTTTTAACCCTTATCCTTGATGCCTCCTTTTTTTGGTATCTATCAACTTCATTGGCATGATGTTCATTAAGAACTAAGTAGATTCAAATAGGTCAGATATGGAAATGAACTTGAATTTCATCCAGACAATCTCAATTTTCTCATATGGCTCCTCAACTATAACATCCAATGATGGTTCAACAAGACATACCTTCTTGATTTCCATAATGCCCTCAATAAGACAAGGCTTCTTCTCTGCTACAAGTTACTCAACCTCATCTAAGAGCTCTACATATTCTACATAATTTTGGTCATTGTATTCCATGGAAAACCTCTTCTCTACCTTCTCAAGTACTTGACCCTTAATCTTCAAGATTGAAGATATGGCATCCTTTTCAACCTTGCTTTCCTCTATGACATAATGTATTGAATGTTTGGAAACATTGAAATTTACTTCTTCATGTCCTAACATCGTTGAAAATACTTCAACCTCAGATAGAGATCTTGACTATCCTTAAAGAACCTCAAGTTTTGCCTTGGCCTCATCCTCTATGTTCACAACTTCTTAGGAAAAAACTACATCAAACTCATTCATGACTATAGGCTCATGACCAGTAGAAATACATTCACCTTACTATTCCAATTTTTTAAGTTCCTTGCATATATAATCAAAGCTTTACCATAATCCATATTACTTATTAATGTCACCTTTAAGAGATATATCATCATGGATAGTGGGTAAGAGGTCTTTATCAAGTATGTCCTCTTTCACATTAGATTTTGTATTGATAGTTATAGTATGATCTTTAATGTGTTTCTCTTCATTCAATAAGGTATAGTTTTATTTTTGTTAATCAAGTGGAGTCCCTATGATAATTTATTCTTCATAGTCACTCATGACATCCTCTTGATCAGTTATGGCTTGAGTTATTTCCTCCTCACTTACTTTTCTCAAAATGGGCTCCTTCTCAAGAAAGGGTGGGGTGGAAGGTTGATGGATAGTCTCATAGGTTTGAGTTGAAGCATAAGATGTGGTGGGGGATGATAAGTTGGAGATTTAGTATAAGGTATGATGGATGGTTCGTGGATGGGTCTGGGAATAGAGATAACCTTATTTCAACTTGAAACCTTGGGAATGTTTAACTCTAAAAGAAACTTTTGTAGGGAAATCAAATTGAGTTGGGTAATGAAAGGAGTACCTTCTTCCACTATAACTTCATTTTCCTCATAACCTTCTTGAGACTCTTAAATAGTTTCAAACTACCCTTCAACATTCACAATTGAAATCTACCTCTTATTTTTTAGAACATCTTTTGATAGACCTCTAAGATGGAAAAGCTAGAGGTTCTTATTTAACCTTTAGATTTTACTTCTCCTCTTCCTTCCTTATCTTCATCTCTAACTATTTTATTTTCCTATATATATTCTCTTGGAATAGCTTCTCTTTAAGGTCGTTAGTGGCTTCATAGAGATAAGTAACACAAGAGGGCTAGTTTTTGTTAATTGGATTTGCACTCTTTGAGGATATGTCTCACCTCTCCTCATCCAAGTGTCACAATTGAAACACCTCTAGGATTGTGGGTAGCCTAAGGATGAGGTGAATACATAAATAGGGATGGCTCCCTTGATGTACCACTTTACATCACTAACACACCTAAACTTTAGGGGGTAAAAGGTAGAGATAAAATTGAAAGTAAAGTATCCTAATGGAGGTGATACACCAAATAATTTGATGACTCTCAACCAGCTACATGTTACACATGAAATGAAGAGACTAACCAAACATACACTTCTCCAATCTACATATTCTCACATCAATACTAAATTATGATTTTATGGATGAATGCTTAGGCTAGGAGTATAGAAGAGACCTTAATTATATTAGTGAATAGACTAACTCACTAAACCTTGACACTTCCTAGAATACTTCACATGACCTATAAGAAGAAGCTTTCTAACTACAAATAAGATGAAAAAATGAGACAACCTGATAAGGAAATCATATTTATCACACACACTATAAATAGTTATGAAGAGGCAAAAATTATTAGTCATATTGATCACATGGTATGAAAATGAGCAAGGCTTTTCCATACTCAAGTGGAGCATAAGTTACAATGGCCAAAATGGCTAGTTCTTATAGAACTTGAGAGAGAGAGGAGAAGAGAGAAGTCTAAGGGTCACAAGGACACTTGTAAATTTAAGAAAAGGATTTACTTATGCATGATAATAGGATGTGGGATGAACCATGTAAGGTTAGAAGAGACAAGAGGACATACAAGGCATGAAACTCTTGAAAAGTGGCATAAAATTCCTTTAACTAGCTCAAAAAAACTACCTTCATGATTAATCCTATTTGATGATCCAAAAACTGAATAGGGATAGGTATGATGATTGTAATTAAGGTTAAGGATTTTATACATGACTTTCCATGCATTGGTTACAATCCTAGTCATCTGGAATCATCTAAAAAGGAGCTATCACCATCTACAATCTAAAAAACTCTTCTTTCATGCACCTGGCACACTTGGCCTCCAAAAATGAATCAATTTTCCATGAAAATACATGTGATGGATTAAATTACATTTTTTAAGACCCTCTATGGCTTGAGAATCATCAGTCACACTTTAAAATCAACTTAAAGTTTTCCACCCTTCTCACTAGCTTGGTCACTATGCCAATTTTGACTGGCTGAGATGAAACAACTAGTTGAGGCACTTAGGAGTTGAGATGTAGTAAAAAATTACCATATTGAGTTATATTAAGTCTTAATATTCCTCTCAAACTTTATTTTATCATTAAACTCCTTTTGGAACCTCAAAAATGCATAAAATAGTTAAAAGTACCATATTTTTTACCCTATCCATACAATTTTATACAACTCAAAAAGGTGGTGAGGACCTTGAGAGAGTATTTTAAAAGGTAAAATTTTCATCTTGGTAAAACTATCCAACCTTATTTCCTTAAACTAGTGACTAGCAAAGGTTTGCAAGGGTTTTAGCTTATTTTGACCTCTTAAGCTTTGTTCATAAAATTGGGACTTTTAACTTGAAAAAAAATTCCATAATAAGGTTTTTTATGACATATTATAACTCCTCTAAAATTATTTTTCCCCAATGCAAATCATAAATAGATATATGAACTTCCAAAGTTGTTATATCGAGTTCTTCCTTCCACTTGCACGGGCTTAATACTACCTTTGAACCAAAATTAGATTCCATTAAAAATTATCTTCCTTTCACAAGATTTATCACCTCTATTAAGACTCTATTACCATTAACAAATTCATTAGAATTCTCTGCCAAAGATATAAAGGAAGATGGCCCATTATTTGGATTTTAGGCCCAATCATGCTTAGTAGGCCTGTCTGCACCTTAAAGCCCAAAATGATTTTTTAATGGTTATCCCTACTTAAAATATATTATACACATATATTATTCCCCAAAAAACATATCTTGTTCCATTATAATCTTCTCCTAGAGCTGTAAGTGGCATTGGTTTCTTATTTGGTCTTTAGGCCTAACCTTGCCCAAGTAGACTTCACTCCAACCTTAAGACCATAAAACACCCTATTGAAAATTTTCCTTGTTTAATTGATTTAACATATTTTAATATGTATTTTACAGCTTCTAAAACCTTTAAAAAATTCTAAATATATCCTAACTCATCCTTTTATCTCCTTCTTCAAAATTGCTAGGGTTTGTGCATGAGGGGAGTGTCCTCTATCTGAGACAAAACAGAGGGTACTCCCCTATTTCCTCAAAAAATATTGAATATTTAAATATATTATATATAATTTAAGGATGTTTTACACCAAATTTTATCCCTTTATGACATCATTTGACCTTTTAAATCCTTAAACAACCAAAATAGACTTGTTAGAAAATAGACTATGTAGGGTTCTAAGTTGTGAACTATATGCTACTTGATAGATTTCTCTCTTCTATGCTTGATTTATAATATCAGGTGTATATAAATACTTTAATTATCCCTATTTATTTTTCCCAATTCCATTTATCACTGCAACATTCCATATATACCCTGCACACATCTTGAACTCTCAAATAGTATGCATCTCTTGACTGTGTTTTTTTTGCCTTTGAGGGAACACTTGTAGGTGGAATTGCAAGGTTTTAATAATATGTATAGTTATTAAATACTTTAAAAATATTTTCTTGACCATAAAAAATAATTTCCATGCCAATCCAATTCATATTCATTCTTTGATATGGTTCCAGCCATTTTGCTCAATCTCATTGTTCCACTCAATCAGTTGTAGGTGTGCATAGGACTTTAAGGAATCTATGTGTAGCTTTTTTTACATTATTAAGAGATTTTATAGGATTTTATAATCATGATGGATTATTTTTAATATTTCAAATAATTTCAACCTTCCATGTAATTTACAAGCACCTTAAACTCATAAGACTGAGTTCTTCTCTCTTGACTATAAAACCCTACCTTAATGACTCCTGTAGGTGATCATTTGCTTATTTAAACCTTGGATCTAATGTTTGGAGGCCTTATTTTAATAAATTTATTTCAAAAATTATATTTTTATACTTTAAATCAACCTAAAATTCATAAAACACCACCTAGACATCAAGTTTGGTTCATTGTTTCCATACCCAACTATAGGTGCACATTTCTTGTAGAGGGACACTTGTAAGTGTTCATGAGCTTGAAGAAATATGCATCCATATCCTTTTGATGACCTTAATTCCATTTTATATACCATTTAACTAATTTAACCATTCTATCCATGAGGAAATGCATTATTTTCAACCTTAGGATATCATCTATCACTCAAACCCCCAAACCTGTAGATGTTAATGCAAAGTTTCAATGTTTTTAAGGAAAATTTGAGGCCTTTAATTTTTAACTTGCACTAAATTTATGTCCTTTATCTTTGGAATATTTTTTTTCCATGTTAGAGGCTACCAAATTTATCTATTTATATACCATATTACTATTTTCAAACTTGTTATAGGATACCTATAAAACACCCACGGACCTCTATTTTCACTTTTTGGGGACTAAATCCCAAAACTTAGTCATTTCCTGTTGATCAAAGTTTCACTCTCATTTTTTAAACCTAGCCTTTCAATAAGATCTACCATGGTTTCCAAAAAATATTAATATTTCAAATAGGATTCCATTTTATGCTACAACACCTCAAGATGGCTCTTTAACCCCTATTTTATCACCTATAGGTGGTAATTTTACAATGCAGGCAATAAGGATGAAATGGTATGAGCAGTAATATCATGAACTTGAATTTATGACCAAATACATGTTATTTAAAATATATTATACAATATATGATGATATAAAATATTTTGGAAAGTCTTCACACAATGTATCAATGTTTGAAAAAAAATTTAGGCACCTGTAGGTGAGTTTGTTCATGGAAAATTAGGTGAAACTGTGTTATACGACTACTAAAATCCCTTTACACACTATTTTTATATTAAAATCTGATCATTCCTATTTATATATACATTTTCAACATTTTGAGACCTTAACTACACCTCCATGATCACACTAGGCAATTTCATACATGTGGTTACAACTATGGCAGCAAGTGAAAAGTGAGCAAAGAGTTGACTGCATAGTGTTTATGACTGCAATTCATGGAATGTTGTTTTAGATATTAAATTGAAATTATAATGGAATAAAAATGACATTTATAACATTAAAAATGACTTATCACAACCCTTTAAAACTATGGTCAAGTATAAAGCTCCATAAAATGGTGAAAAACTACCTGTAACATAGAATGGTGTATCCTCTTGCAACATGAGATGATTTACATGTTCAAAACCCTTGAAACACTAAAAAAACATGGGGATAATTTTATTATGGATTAAAAATCATTTGGAACCAATCTAAGTAAGTTAATTATATGAACTTGCCTAGATAAGAGCAAAACCTATAGGGTGTACATATTAGCAAGTAGAAAAACATAGTCAACTTCATGAGGATGGTTCATAAAGCACATTCCACCATTATTAAAACTATATTTTTTTAAAATTAATATATATAAGTTTAATTTCACCTCTAAAACATGTTTGACCTAGAATTTCTCCAACTATTTGTACCAAGTATAAACCTGAAGACTGGTTCTATGTGCCTAGAAGGATGAAAAAGGAGTAGAATAGTTTTGGGCCTTTTTCATCACTTCCAAAGTGTGTCAATAGCTGATATGTATCTAAGGAAGCTAAAAATTCATTCCATGACCTTTTCCCATGTGGCACACTTACCCATAGGTTTTACAAGTTCCAAACTCTTCTCTTTTCCTAAGAAAAATGCTCTTTCTTTTGAAACAAGTATCGCTTTTAGTTATAAATAGTTACCTAAGACATAATATGACACAAAACATGTGAAATAACCTTTTTACACCTTCACATTTCCCTATAAGGCTGTACAACTCATTTAATACCCTATTTTGACCCCTAAAATGACTCAAAATGATATAAGGACTAAAAGGCTAATGACCAAGGATAATATGACATTAAATTACACTAAATGACCAATAATACACCTTAATAAATATATATTATACACATAAAACACCTAAAACTCAATTTTTTACCTATAGGGGTCCCAATTTGACCTACAGGTGAAATTTGGTTAACAAATTGGTGACTCATAGGGGTAGTATTCTTATTATACTAACTATACTAGTAACCTTATCAGTCCATTGGGCTTAGGGAATAATATAAAGTCTAAAACACAAAAACAAGACATTAACAACAAGATTTTATTAATACATGACCAATTACTACCTCAACCTCACAAACAAAAAGACACACACAAAGAAAAATCAAACACACATGTGTTTCATGAGCACTTATGGAACACACACACCAAACTAAACAAACTATCTCCAAAAATATCAAACCTGAGATGAAAACTCCCTCTTGGATCAAACGGGAATTTTTAAACCCTTATTGCTTCATGACATGAAGGATTTAGTGAGACATCTATCCTTTTGTTATTTATCATTGATGCCTCCATCCTTTTCATGATGTTTTCCAACTTCATTGGAATGATTTTCAATGAGGAACAAATAGTTCCAAATAGGTTCTCTATGGAAATTAAATATTATTTCATCCAAATAGCCTCAAATTCCTCATATGGATCCTTAATTACAACCTCCTTCTTGATTTACATAGTACTCTCAATAAGATTAGGTTTTTTCTCAGCTGCAAGTTCTTATATGTAATCAAGGAGACTTACATACTCCACCTAATCTTTGTCACTTTCCTCCATGGAATACTCTTTCTTCACCTTGTCATGTACTTGGCCCTCAACTTGTCAAAGTTCTTTAATCTCTCGAAAGAACTTCATTTGTAGCTTTCAATAATCTTTGTCTTCTTTATAATTTAGAACCACTACCTCTTCAATATTTTCTTCTTGATGTATGAGGTCATCAAGTTGGTTTTCATCAATCTCTAATGCATTTGATGGTGATTCAAGATCAGGCTAAGGTATTGGGACTTCAACCTCTTTTGTAATAACTTAAAATTATTCCCCATCCTTAATATCAAATTTATCTTCAACATTTAGGACCTCTTGAGGTCTCTCAAGTTGTATCTCAGCTTCCATAACCTAATTTTTCTTCTTAAGGGCTGAAAGATCTTCCATCTCCTTCTCATTCATAGTGATGCCAAGACTAGGCATCTTGAAATCATGTGGCCTAGCCCAATGAGGCTGCCAAGGAGGTATTTTTTCTTCAAGCAAGATTTATAAATTATTATCAACCAACTTATCCTCTTTAGGTTCCTATACCATAGGTCCATCAAGTAAAAGGGTGATGGGGTGATGACAAGATGAACTAGTTGGTGGAGGTGGCACATAGAACTCAAAATTAGATTGAGAGTGAAGTGTAGGGGATTCTTTTGGAAGCTCTTGAGGAAGGGGAGGTAGACCTTGGGCTAAAATATCTTGGTTTTATTTCATCCATTTTAAAATCACTTCATTTCAATTTGATTAGGCTTGATCATTTTCTTGAGGAAGGTTATATGGGGTGTGTTTAGGAATAGGATTTTCTTTTGGGTCTAAACCTTCCATCACAACCTTGACTTAGAAATTTCATCCTTGACTCTAAATTTTCAATTTTCTTGGCTAGGTTCTCTTGTAAATTTTTTTCTTAAAGTTCATAATCATCTTCATGAGGATGAGGAGTACAAGAGGGTTGACATGGAACACTAGAAGCTTCTTGAGGAAGGTTGGGATGGACTTGCATAGGATCAAGTTCTTTCTCAAATTCACACTCTTTATCAAGGCTTTTATCCTCTCTTTTTCCCCATTACTCCAATATATTATTCTAAATTATAATGATAGGATTAGGAGTCTCTTTTTTAGGTAGTGATGCAACTTGAGGAGTGGATAAAGTGTTTAATAAACTTGGGATCTCCTTAGGCTTGGATTTTTCACCTTATCTCTAACTTGGAATCTCATATCTAGAGGCTTTCTCTTGAGGTGGGGTGTAATGGGAGAGGGAAATGAGAGATTATATTTCACTTATTTTAATAATGAGATGGATTGATTCACCTATGTGTTGGCTAACTCAAACTATCTATCAAGATTTACTTTAAACACAATGCTTGTCTCTTCAACTCTCTCTTCCAACTAATTGGGTAAAAGATGACTTTGATAAGCTTGATTGGGCTCATGAGTATGGGTCATGTAGGACTGATAACAATATTTGGGAAGTGGATATGAAGGATGATATGTTTTTTTAGGTTTCTTATCATGAATTTTTATCCTATCTTCCAAAGATTAAACTAGGCCACTCACATCTAGCATCTCACTTGTGAACCTTTGCCAATTAGCTCTCTTAATAGGTGCCCACTCTCTTTTGACCATATCTAATTCATATATCACTTGATGAATTAAATTACTAGGAACATCTTGACCTTTGCATCATATTTATCAAGATATAACATATACTTTTCATACCCCAAAAGAGTTTGCTTGAAAGTGGAAATGGATTGACTTGAGAAGTGACTAGGTTGACTAGGAAAAGAAAGATATTGAGGAGGATGGATATAAGACTGATAAAAATCATGAAAATGTTGTTTATATTTCTAATAAAGATCATAATGGGGTTGATAATGGTTATATCAAGACTGGTAATAATTAGACCAAGGATGATAGGAATCATGCAAAGGCTAATTAGGAATGCCATAAGCTGGAAATACCTCACCAACTTGTGTAAAAAAACAATAAACACAAAAATTAGCCATAAAACCTCATTGGGAAGAAAAAACACAAAGAAACATTACCAAAAATATTCAAAAGGAAAACTTGGGCTCCTTGACTAGTTGATATAACTTTGGAGTCATCATTGATGTTTAGATAGATGCCTTCAAAGGTTGATGTGTTGAAGGACAACACTAAAAATCCTTCAACTTATTGGAATAAGAGTCCCATTAGGCATGACAAAAAAAATTCACTTGTATTTTCACCCTTTGAGGAGATGTCTTATCTCTCTTCATCCAAGTGGCACAATTGAAACACCTCTATGCTTGTGGGTAGCTTAAGTATGAGGTGAATCTCTAAATACGGATAACTCACTTGATGTACCACTTTGGATCACTACTACACCTAAACTTTAGGGTATAAATGGAAAGATAAAAATAAAATAAAACTATCCTAAGGGAGGTGATACACCAAATAAGTTGATGACTCTCAACCAGTTGCATGTTACACATGAAACCAAGAGACTAACCAAATATACACTTCTCCAATCTCCATCTTCTCACATCAATACTTCACTATGAGGTTATGTATGAATTATTAGACTATGAGGACTATATAATAGTAATTTAATGGCACTAGTGAATATACTAACTCACTCAACCTTGACACTTCCTAGAACACTTCACATACCTAGCAAAAATAAGCTTTCCAACTACAAATAGGATGAAAGAATGAGATAACATGTTGAGGAAATCATAGTTATCACTAAGCAAGATCAATAATCCAAGTAAAACACACTATTAATATTAATTAATAGGTAAAAATAAGTATTATTATTTATCAAATGTTATGGAAATAAGTAGGGATTTTCCATACTCAGGTGGAACATAAGTTATAATGGCCAAAATGGTTAGTTCTTATATAACTTGAGAGAGAGAGAGGAGAAGAGAAAATTCCAATGGTCACAAGGACACTTGTAAATATGAGAAAAATAGTTACCTATGAATTATAATAGGATTTGGGAAGATCCATGCAAGGTCAAAAGAGACAAGTGGCCATACAAGGCATGAAACTCTTGAAAAGTGGCATAAAATTCCTTTAACTAGCCCAAAAAAATTGCCTTCATGATTAGCCCTATTTGAACATCCTAAAATTAAATAGGGATAGGTCTTATAATTATAATTAAGTTTAATGATTTCATACATTCCTCTATATGCATTGGTTGTAGTCTTGGTCATTTGGAATCATTTGGAAAGGAGTTATCACCATCTAGAGTCTCAAAAACTATTCTTTCATGCACCCTATACACTTAGATTTTAAAGGCATAAATTTTACATGAAAATAAATGGGATGTATTGAATTATATTTTTAAAAACCCTCAATTTCTTGATAAGCATTAGGCACACCTTAAGATCAACTCACTTGAAGTTTTCCACCCTTCTCACTAGTTTGGTCACTATGCTAGTTTTGACTAGTTGAGATGAATTAGTTGGTTGAGGCACTTAAGAATTTTTATGAATCATTAAATGACCATATTTATTTATACTAAGTCTTAATATTCATCCTAAACTTTATTTCATCTTCATATGCCTTCTAGAACTTGTAAAACATATAAAACAATCAAAAGTACCCTATTTTGTACCCTATCCATATAATTTCATAAAACTCAAAAGGGTGGGGAGTATATTGAGAGATTATCCTACAATTTTCAATCATAATCATAGGAAAAATATTCCATTATATTATCTCTCCAACCTCATTTCCTCAAACTGGTCACTAGTAAGGGTTTGTAAGGGTTTTAGCCTATGTTGACCTCTTAAGGTTTATTCATACAATTGGGATGTTTGACTTGAAAAAAAATTACAAAATAAGTTTTTTTAGGACCTATTATAACTCCAATAGACTTATTTTTCCCCCATGCAAATAATCAAGAGAGATATGAACTTCCAAATCTGCTCTATCGAGCTCTACCTTCCACTTGCACATGCCTAATACTACATTTGAGATAAAATTTAATTCCCTTAAAACTTATCTACCTTCCAAAATATGTATCACCTATATTAATACCCTATTAACTTTAACAAATACATTTTAATATTCTTACAAGGATATAAATGAAGTTGGCCCCTCATTTAGATTCTAGGCCTAGTTATGCTTAATAGGCTTGTCTGCACCTTAAAGCCAAAAATGAGTTTTTTGATGGTTATCCATGTATATAATAGATTATACACGTATTTTATTCCCCAAAAAAAATTTATTGGTCCATTTTAATCAACTCCTAGATTTGGAAGTGTCATTGGTCTCTTATTTGGTCTTTAGGCCTAACCCTACCCAAGTAGACTTGATTGCAACCTTAAGAGCATAGAACACCCTATTGAAAATATTCCTTATTTAATTGATTTATCATATTTTAATTTTTTTTTCCATCTTATCACACATTTTTAAAAATTATAAATAGGTCCTTACTCATCCTTTTATCTCCTTCTTCAAAATTGCTAGGGTTTTTGCATGAGGGGAGTGCCCTCTGTATGAGACAAAATAGAGGGCACTCCCCTATTTCCTCAAACACTATTGAATATTTTAGTAGATTACATAGGTTTTTAATATATTATACACCAAATTTTCTCCCTTTATGATATCATTTGACCTTTTAAATCCTTAAAAAACTAAAATAGACTTGTTAGAAAATAGACTGTGCAGGGTTCCAAGGTGTGAACTATATGCTACTTGATAGAGTTCTCTCTTATATGATTTATTTTTAATTATAGGGTCTTATATATAATTTAATTATCCATATTTATGTGTCCCAATTCCATTAATCACTATAACCTTCCATATATACATTGTACACACCTTGAACTCTCAAATAGTATGCATCTCCTGATTGTGTTTTTTTTGCCTTTGAGGGAACACCTGTAGGTGGAATAGCATGGTTTAAATCCTAGGTATAGTTCTTAAAGACTTTAAAAATATGTTATTTACCAAAAATAATAATTTCCATGCCAATCCAATTCATATTTTTTCCTTGATATGGTTCTAACCATTTTGCTCAAGCTCACTATTCCACTCAGTCAGTTGTAGGTGTGCATAGGACTTTAAGGAATATGTGTAGCTTATTTTACATTATAAAGAGATTGTATAGTCTATTATAATAATTATTTATGATTTTTATTATTTCCACTCATTTTAATGCTCTATTTACTTTACAATCACCTTGAACTCATAAGACTGAGTTCTTCCCTCTTGACTATAAAACCTTGCCTTAATGACTCCTGTAAGTGAGCATTGCTTATTTGAACCTTGGACCTAATGTTTTTAGTCCTTATTTTAAAACCTTTAGGTCAAAAAGTATATGTTTTTACTTTCACTAAACCTAAAATTCCTAAAATACCACCTAGACATCAAGTTTGGGTCACTATTTCCATACCTAGTTGTAGGTGCACATTTCTTATAGAGAAACACCTATAGGTATACATGAGCTTGAATAACTATGCATCCACATCATTATAATGAACTTTATGACATTTTTTATACAATTAAACCAATTGAACCATTCTATCCATTAGGGATTTCATTTTTTAAACCTTATGATATCATCTATCACTCAAACCACCAAACCTGTAGATGTTAATGTAAAGTTTTAGTGTTTTTTAAGGCAACTTTGAGGCCTTAAATTTCTAACTTGCACTAACTTTATCGCCTTTATATTTGGGATAGTTTCTTTCCATGGTATAGGATACCAAATTTATCTATTTTTATGCCTTAATAATATTTTCAAACATGTTACAGGATACCTACAAAACACTCTTGGACCTCTATTTTCACTTTTTGGGGACTAAATCCCAAAGCTTCATCATTTCCCCTTGATCAAGGTTTCACTCTCATTTTTTGAACCTAGACTTTCAATAAGGTCTACCATGATTTCCAAAACATATTAATATTTCAAATATTATTCCATTTTGTGCTACAACACCTCAAGATGGATCTTTTACCCCTTGTTTTATCATCTATAGGTGGTCATTTTATAGTGCATGCAGTAAGGATGAAATGGTATGAGAAGTAATACATGAACTTGAATTTATGACCAAATACATGATATTTAAAAGATATTAAACAATATATGATGATATAAAATCTTTTGTAAAGTCTTCAACAAATGTTTCAATGTTTGAAAACTATTGTAGGCACTGTAGGTGAGTTAGTTCATGGCAGACTAGGTAAAAGTGTGTTATATGACTGCTACAGTCCCTTTACACACTATTTTGAGAGTCCAATATTATCATTCCCATTTGTAAATACATGTTAAATAACTCATTTAATTCCCTATTTTGACCCTTAAAATAAATCAAAATGATATAAGGACTAAAAGACTAATGGCCAAAGATAATATGACATTAAATCACACTAAATGACCTATAATACACACACACACACACACACACACACACACACACACACACACACACACACACACACACACACACACACACACACACACATTAGACCCATAAAACATTTAAAATGTAATATTTTACCTATAGAGGTCCAAATTTGACCTACAGATCAAATTTGGTCAACACTAGCATGAGATACAAGAGGATCTTGAGGAGGGATGAGAGAAACTTGCATAGGTTTAGGTTCTTCTTTAACTTGGGCTCCCTAATATAGATTTGTCTCACCTTGCCCACTCCTTGACTTCATCACTTGATTCCAACTTAGAAAATTAAAGGACTTCTTAAAATAATCTTGAGGAAGATAAGTGGAATCTTGGATCTCATCAGAAGGCTATTCAACAATAGTTTCCTTTCTTTGACAGCTTTCTTGGATTGATTTGAAAGAATGGAAGGTCTTAGGAACACATGAAGAAATTATAACACTCAAAAGGGTCACTTGGAATGGTGTTTTGGGGAATAAAGGGTGGCATATATGAGGGTTGAGGTGGGGTATATGAAGACACATAAGGTTGATGGAGTTGAACCTATTTTTCTTCAAGGCCTTTTAGCTTATCCTCGATGCTTTGAATGTAACAACCTACATTTATCACCTCACCTGTGAAACTTTTCCAATGTTCTCTCTAAAAAGGTGCCCATTCTTCTTTCACTAGATACAATGACTCCCTCACATAATGAATTAGTTGAGTAGGGACATCTTGGCCATGATACCTTCATGTGTACAATTCTAGTTCATGATTTTCAAGGCTCACTAAAGTTTGTTTAAGTTCTAATATGGATTGGGTGGCTAAAAAATCGCTATGATTAAGTTGGTTAGATGATTAGGATGGCTCATGATAGGGCTGATAGGGGCAATATTATGATGGGCTAGTTATTCATAGGGAAGATCAGGGTAGTATTCCTATGTGTATGACTGATATAAGTTCTCATACTATTGGTGAGGATCATATCAAGATGTATATGGATCATTTTGAAACTAGTGATAAGGAGACAAAAGATATTATCCTTCTCTATATGTTGTCATATCCTATAAAATATGATGATAACTTAATTTATAAATAATAATATGCCCCATACCTTGATATAAGGACCAAGAAATACTTGAAACTACTTTTGAAGATGAATATGTTGCATACTTGCTTCAATAGCTGAAATCATATCCCACTGGGTGTGTTAGAAACTGCTAGAGGCTTAGGTTGAACCATAACTAAACAAAAGATTGTTCATGTCATCTTTCTCAAACCTAGTCCAACATGGGAATGACCCTGGGTTGTGGGTCACCAAATCTTGGATTAGACCTCTAGGATTTTTAATGAGGCTATCTCCTCTGGTGTATCACTTGAATGATCCCCTAAGACCTAAATAGGTTGGGATGAAAATAATGAAGGGATTGCATGAATTAAACCTACACTAACAAGTGGTGATGCATCATAAATTCATTATATCCACTCATAATCATGAACTCTCAACACACTAATAGACTATGAATAGAACTAACATAGTTCCTACAATAGTTTCCAAGCAATAGTGCTTCACCTATAGGTCAGTTTGATTGACTTAGGCTAGAGGGAAATGAGGGTAAGTCCTGGTTGAAGGAACTTATATTCATCAATCCAATATATACCATAGACATCAGCATTTAGACACACTATATGACTTGTAAATAAATTTTGCTAGCACTTAGGTTAAACTTAGATCTACAAAGGGAAGATGAAAACCATTATTTCATATTAAATTAATACAAAACACTAAGTACACGTTGGTAAACAATTATAAATGTTTTATTCATTAATCCAAGAGGTGATTAAGTATAAATTCTATTAGAGTATCCTCATACCAACCTAAGGTATGAAAATCAAGAGTTTAAAGATTGAATTTATAGTAGAATGGGATGAGAGAGAGAGGGGAAGGGATGTATGGGAGAGTGGATAAGGGCTCACAATTATCAAGGTTAAGATTACTGCCAAAAGCAATCATAATAGCCACTTAAAACTTCATCAATACCTTTCCATACATTAATTCTTCCATGTCTTTTCCTAGCATGGAAGGATGGATCATGAAGGTCAAGACCATTGCAGGAATCAACCACCCCCACTGCATGAGTCCTCCTCGAGCTCCTCTACATTAATGCCCTTCACCATAACAACACAATCCTCATATTCATGCACCTGATAAATCCATGATTAAGTCTACTTTGAGAAGCTATAGGTACCTATTTTTCAAAGCTATGATTGTGTCAAAAGATGAGACACTACCACATCTCATTTATGTCTATACCTACTCCAACCTAAATATAGATCTTTACTATAGATTGAAAACCATTCCAATTTATTGGTTTTTGTATAGTAATTATATCAATGAAGATACATAGATTACATAGCCTCATTCCTCAAATATATTAGATTTAAAAAAACTTCATCATGCCTCTAAACTTTAATGGCAATAGAACTTCACTATTAACAACCTTGACTATATGGTTGCGTCTGCTTGTGACATTCAACTGAGCTCTAATGGTGACATAGCAATTTTAAGCATTTTGATCTTGGTTTGACCTAAATTGTATTCAAATTTTGCTTGAAGTATCCTATTTTTGACTTGTAATATTGACCACTAATCTTAATTTGGGCTCCTTGATCATGACACTTGTTAGCTCCTCATTTATCCTCAAGATCCTACTGTCAATTTCATCTACTTCACATGCTTGTGTCACATGGTGGCCTCACAATTTATCTAGATATTTGACATTTTAACCTTACACACACCATAGATCTCCTTGCAGTGATTGAATGTGTTCCATTGATTTAATTTATAGTTATCATGGTCATGATACTTGGCAACTTCTCATTCATTCCTAGGATCTACTGACTAGTTGACCTTTCACTCATCATTGATTTGCTTTAGTATGATGGATTGTGCATCATTAATCAACTTGTACCCACTAGATTTTTTAGTCACCACATATCTTTAGATCTTTGTATGGGTACTCAATATCTTACCACTTATCAATGACATGTTCAATCTTAGGATATGATAACTTTTTAACTATGAACTCACTATTGATGTTTGATGCATCATTAAACATGCTCTATTGGATCTTCAAGACCCATTAACATCACTTATCACTCATTATCCATTAGATATTGACTCAAGATTTCATGATTTGGACACTTGTCAGCCATGCATTCATCCTTGGAACATTTGAATTCAAATAACTACTTCATAAGGCCCAAATTTGATGTTTGTGCAACATCTCACTCTTCTAGTTCAACTTTGAGTACTTGTATCTTGAGATAGAAAACTCATCAAGATATTAATTTTGTAAAAAATGTTTAAGGCATGAAAAACATCATGTCTATGTAATCTTTTGTCTTTGGTTGATTCCATAGGTGTACATATGAAATACATAACTGGACTGACATGTTCACCCCTAAATGACATTTAAATGATAGTTTGGCTTCTCTAGGCTTGTATTACTCATTTTATCCTTTAAACAAGGGTACTATGAGGCATAAAAATTAAGTTTAATTAAATATCATCCAAATTTTTGAATGATAAGGGTTGACATTTGGCTTGTGAGGCCAAAATGTTAACAAAAGTTTGGCAAGGTTATAAGGAGTTGACATGTCTAAAAATTTCTTGAAAATAATGCTAACCATGATACTCTCATAGCATGTAAATAGGGGAAAGAGAGGATTTTATCAAACAACCTATAGTCCATACTTAATGTATGCATTAAAATATACTCACCCCACTAATTTTAATAATTCTCATTAATTTGGCCTAATTACCCTATTTCTTAGTCATACTAACCCTTGGCATGATTCCCATACCCATTCCTATATACCTAATCCTTAAAATAATTAATTGTCTCATTAAACCCCTAATAAACCCTATTACCTATTAACCCACTCCTTAAACCCACTAGCCAATTTTAAATTCTAAAATAATCTTCTTACCCACCCCCACCACCCTATACTAGCCTTCCCTAAACCCCTAAAACCTATATGGAGATTTATAAAATTGGAGGTTTCTATAAATCTCTCCAATTTATCCCCCTCTTTAGAATTCTCTTATTCTATAGATTTCCATGGAATTAAAAATTATATGGAAATTCCTCAACCATAGATCTTGATGAACCAAATTTAAATTTGGACCATAGATCTTCCCCCCATATGCATATAAAACCAAACCACCTCTCCATGCTCAATAATAATGAAGAAGTGAATTAAATCCTCTAAGAAATCCATTTAGCACTCTTATCAATCATCCATAATAGCATTCAAGCACTCACAAATCCATTATCCATATCCATAGTCTTCTTAGAAGCCATTGTTAAGCAACTATAAGCAATCCAATAATCAAGTATTCAAGCTCAATTGCACAAGTTTTAATCATAGAATGGAGATATGAGAAGGTAAAAGTGATGGTAAGCAAGCTTTATCAATTCTGGTTTACTTTCTCTATCCTTTCCTATTGGTGTCATTATATTTTAGATGTTTTATTATCATTTGATAATATTGCAAGTATCCCAAATTTGGTGCACATTTTGGTGCCTACCATGGGGATATACCTCCCTAATTTAGGCTAACACACTTGATGAAATAATTCTAGGTGATTGTAGGACCAACTGGACATTGAATCAATCCCAAATTTTTATTTTTCACGTGTTCTAGGAAAGTTGTGGGATTACATTGCAAGTAGCAGCATTAAAGTAGTGATATCATTAACATAAGCAGTGGTATTATGGAATAGGCCATTAGTGGTTAAGTGTTTTAGTAGAGTTTTAGGTTTGACAATACCATGACTCTGACAGTCATGGGATTGACTTGTTAGTAGTAATATTAATGATTTTAATGGTAGTATCACAATTCCTACTAGAAATCATGGATTTTGAGACATTAGATTGGCTATGGGTTTGTTTAGAGGTGTGTGTGCAAGATAGGTAATATTTCTTTGCAATCCATACTATTTGGACATCTTCAATAATCCCACTACTTCTAAAGTAGAGATATTATCCTACTATTAATGATAACATAAATTCTAGTAGCAATTTTGTTTAAATTAATACTTAGGTCTACATTAAATTCTATTTTGGGTCAGTCTATGCTTCTATAGGTTATTTTCCCTCTATTGTTGAAACTGTGTGCAAGATAGAAGGATAAAAATATCTTTAAACCAAGAATAAGGTTTTACATGCAATAAATAACCTCATGACTCTTGAAAAAGTGAGTTTTACCTATAAGTGGTGGTATTGTTATTCGTAGTCATGATATTACCTAACCATCAAGAATGGGTAAAATCCTTCCCTTGTTATATTTGGTTTGTCACCTATAGTGTATTCAGGCTCTTTTCAGTAGAGAGTTAAGGATTTGAAGGCTATAAGTTATATATATATATATATATATATATATATATATATATATATATATATATATATATATATATATTCCCTTCTTATCAACAAATTTTCTTGTAAACATTCCTTTCTATAGTCAAACTAACCCTTCTTTGATATCTGAAGAAAATTCACTTATAGGGAATATTTTGTGTCTTATAGGGACTTTTATAAAGTACAAGGTAAACTAATGAAGACTGATCTTACAAATTTATCTAGTCATATCTTGCAATACTACTACTTCCATAATCATGGGATTGCCCTACTAATAGCAAAATTGTCACACAGAGTCATGATATTGAAGTTTAGTATGTTTAGGGTTAGTTTTAGGCTTTTATATCATTTTGGTCATCAATAATTATATTAAAATCAAAGCCTTGTAATAATTTATAGTTTCATAAACCATTTTTTCAAGTCTAGGATAAATTCAGGTAGTTTGGTCTAGTCTTACAATATCGCCATTAGAATATATTTCTTAGTAGCAGGTTTGTTAGTCAAAATAGAAATATTGTTTGACATCACAGTCACCATAGTAGTCAACTAATAATCCTACCATTATAGTCTAATGATATTGTATCCAAATAGTGAGATTTTGCATTCTAGTTGTGGGATTGTAGATCTGAAATAACTAATCTTTTCCTTATAGTATTCTAAGGACCTTTGAGTACCCCTAGTATATATCTAACCTTTTTACTTGTAAGAGGGGTCCCACTTTGGTTATTTTTCTTTATATTTTATCATAGTTGGTAAATTGTTGATTAGATAGATCCTTATCGTCTTTAAAAAAAATGCTTGTAAATATTTGTTTGATTATTGTGTGAGTGTGTCTTTTGTTTGTATATATTTTGTCATATTGTGTGAATCTCACATAAGTAATTATAATGGTTAATTAATTATATCATGTGCTTAATTATTTGTTCAAGCCCTCCTTTAGAATAGAACATGACGTGGATTTCATCACTATGCATGTAGCTTAGTCTTTAGGGATTAGTGTCATGGATTTCACCACCATGATCTAACCACACTCCATGTTTTGATAAAGTATAACTATAAGGAGAGTTGTCATTATGGCCTAAGTAGAATTCCCCATATAGGGTTCTATGGAGTCAGAGACGATTAAATCCATATACCCAGGGCAATCAAAAAGCCTCCTACATAGACTTGGTCCCCAATATACCATCATGTATATTGGTGACTCCCTTAGAGACTTTTTTATACCTTAGAGTAGGGTAATATGGTTTTAATATGTGTTTCACTACAGGAATTAAGAACAATGTCAAAGTAGCCATCAGGTGTAAGCAAGGTCAAGAGGGTTCAGTTGATTTTGTAATGGTTCATCAGCCTATGGCCTCACTTGTGTAGCCATTGGATGGTGTGGGCATCATGCTACAATCCTATATAGTTTACTAATTTATGATTGTATTTGTGAGTTTTATTTGTGTGTTGTGCCAAGACTTGTTTTGTTTGATAGCCGAGTTAGCCACACCCTTAATTTTTATGTGTATACCTTAGAAACCTTATAGGATCACTTCTATCTTTTCATCATCATTTCTTATTTCATATCATCCTTATTTCATCTTGACTATACATATGTTATCTTCCTAAAATTTACCTTAGTTTACACTCCTTTTTATGCCATATCACCTCCCACACTCATCCTAAAAATCATCCATTTTTCCTTGACCAATCTTAGTCAAAACTTTTGACCATCCCACATCCCCATAATTATACCATATCATAGCAAATTTTATGTATACATCCATCTCATAACACTTAGTATCCATTACCCTTTTTTCTATCACACTTCCCCATCCTCTTATATCCATATCCTTTTCACCTCTTCATCCTATCCACATATCATAGGATATATCTCTTGTAATACCATCATCTTCCACACTCTCCCTTATATATTATAATTATATCCTTATCACACTTTCACCCATCCCACACACATTCTCTCACCTAGCATCCATCCCATAGTATTTTGGCATCCATATCCTTGACTAATTATCTACATCTCATCCATCTCCACATCTCATCCCTCCTACATCCTTATCCACACTTTTATCTATTTTATAACCATCCCTTCATATCCTTACTTAATTTACCACACCTTATCCATCTCATAACCTTGGGTCACATATTATCCACACTTTGTCCATTTCTTATTCTTGTATGTCCATTTGACCACCTTTTATCCATTTGTCTTATATTAGCCATCTCATAATACCCCACATATAGTGTCTATCATTTTTCTCTTCATCACTCTATTGTATTTTCATCTTGTACCCACATCCCCCTCCAATCCATACACATTATATTAAACCAAAAATTTGCCTACACCCATAGTCTCATCCTTCACGTCATATCTACCTTCCATTTTCATCAACTATCAACCTATCCCCCATCTTATATTTATATCATCTCATCTTCTCACTTCCTTTGTCCTCATAGCACATCTCTTATTTATCCTTTCATCCTTACATCATCCCATTTCATCATAATATAGTTTTCAAATACACTTATTTATAATCCCTTCTTATGATTACCTTATCCTGTCACCCAACCTATATTATCCATATATCATCATCTCATCCATCTATCATTTTCATTATAGACTCCTCTCCCACGTCTAGATATCCATATTATTCTTATATCATCTTACCCCATCTTGAAATTACATCCATATATTCTAGTCTTATCCATATTATCTTCATACCATCCTAATAATCTATCATATTTATCATAATCATTTTGTCCACATAGTCTATTCATTTACCCATTTGGTCATTATCTCATCATAATCCTCTTATAATTATTTTCACTCCCCCTAAATCCATTTTTCATAACAATTATCCATTCATATATTTTCTATATCACCCCATCCATATAAATCCACCTTCCATCATCTTTACTTTCATTATATATATATATATATATATATATATATATATATATATATATATATATATATATATATATATATATATTATCTTACTTTACAACCACTCAACTCATCCCCTCCACTTTATCTTCACATTATCATACCTTATTATAAATATCTCATCTATATAGTCTATATTTAACATATCCTAATCACATGTAAACCATTTCATCCTTGTGTCAACATATCTTCTAGTCTATATTTCATACAATCCTAGTCACGTGTCAACCCACCTCTCATATTTAGTGTTCATTTAACCACTTAGTTTTTCCAATTTACCATCCCTTTTCCACATATTCATCCTTCCATCCCATCATATCACCATAATATGTCTCCTTTTGGTTAGTTTATCCATATAGTCCATCTTTCGCACCTTTCACATAGTCTAGTTCACCTTCATTCATTCATATATCATCCTAGTTCATCTTTTCATGTTCCCCTCCCCTCTCATATAATCATTTAATCCACATAATCCATCAACCACATTTTATACTTATACCACCTTTTTATATCTCTCTATTCTCCCCTTTGATTTTATTATCAATCCATAATCCATCCATAGAATCCATCTATAAGTAAACTTGTATATATCCATAATAGTTCTACATCCCACATTACACATCCCTTATACATTTCCATCCCTTTATAACCCATCTATATTCACCCCTTCATTCATTTCATCTTTTTCCATCTTCCCCATTTTTCCATCTTGAGTAGTGGCATTTGTCTAATCCCCCCACATCACATTTTACATATCATTATCATCCACTCCCACATCCTCCTTTCAAATACTAGTTTTTGTCTATAATCTATACCTTTGGCAGTCACACATCCCTCTCAAATCACCCATAATAATCATCTTATATTGACTTGAAATTATCATTATACATAGCCTTATAAGATATCAATCTATCACCCATCACTATCTTTTATCTCTATTTGGTATCTTTGTTCCCTATCACCCATCAAACTTGTCTACTTGCTAGTTGACAAAGTTATTTGATCACATCATCCTTTCTTAAATTTAATAGATATAATTCTTAAAATACTTTGTCTTTTGGTAATTTTTAGTCACCACATCTATAAGCATCCTCATATTTGACCACTACTAGTCTAGCTTTTAGTCCAAAATAAGTATTTGAAACTCTCCCTCATACCTCATCCTAGATCACCCACTTAATCCTTCACCATGGTCATGAAAACCTAAGCTCAACTTCACTTTGTAAAAATATATAGTCAAGATGACAATACTAAGGGAAAAATAATGGATCCTAATCAATAATATGAGGACTATCACAGTGACATGCATACTCCTCAAATAGAGAATGAGAGAAATAACCTCCTCCATAATGATGATGTCTTCAATATCATCAACTAATATTTGTATGAAAATCATGATCAATTTTTATCATGAATCATAGAATTTGGGGGAAACTTACCACCTAACTTAGATTGCACTCTTTTGAATAATTTCATCTACCCGTCAAGACTAGAAACACCATGTCAACATGCCCATCCTAATCCTCAAGAATAAATAGAAGTAGACCATGGATTTATTGAGGAAGAGAAAAAAAAACCACTTCTTATCAAAAATGATACTAAGGCTAATAGGAGATAGGCTACCATTGAAGATCACCTGAATCAACTCACATAACAAGTTAACCTCCTCCTTCATAGTCAATGACCACCGTCACCACAACATAACAACACCAATACCACAAACTACACCAATAACCCTAATAATATTAATAATGACAATCATAACCTTATAAATACCAATAATACTCACCAAACTCACATTCCACAAGGTAGTCATAATCAAACTACCAATCCTCTTGGGGACCTAGCCTTTGCCCAAGAGTTGAAGATGATGAAAAAAACCTTCCAAAAGATGGACCCTTGATCATAAGTCCTTAAGTATAGATATAAGGATTTTTGTTTATCACCATTAGATATAAACATTCTCTAAATTCTTTTCTCCTCACATTTTGAAGTTCTAAAATTCAAAAAATATCAAGGAAAGGGTGATCCAAGGGACCACGTACAAGAGTTTTATGTCACCTACCATGAAATAATATATGAGGATGCCTATTTTTTGAGGATATTCCCTAAGAGTCTGATAGGACCAGCATTAGAATGGTTTATACATCTACCAAAGGGGTCAATATCAATTTTTAGTGAATTAACTAAGTAGTTCATCAGACATTTCTCTTTTAAAATAGAACATGATATATCTATTATTTATCTCTATAACACAAAAAAAAGGAATGGGGAAAGCCTTATCTACTTCCTATAATTTTGGCAAGGATTGGCAATTTAGTTCAAGTGTACTATGCTTGAAAAAGAATTAGCTAAAAATTTTGTAGATAACCTCAACATGAAATTAAAATATCAATTAAAATTATAGTATGCTAAAACCTTTAATGATATCATAGAAAGGGAATGTAGATTGAGAAGGCCCTTATAGATAATAGAACCATCAAATTATTTTCTCATAATGAGCACACTTCAAATGCTGATAACTTCTTTTCAAATAAGCCCAAGGTCTTTAACAAGATCAATAATGTTGTGGGTGATGGGGTGATAGACTCAAAATAACAAGCCCAACATGTCCAAAACATCCAGAGAAAAGGGCCTCCACAACATCCTTATGTCTCTTTTATCAAGATTCCTCAAGGCAAGCCAAAGCCTCATATAGGTAAAAGACCTATTACAAGTCTAGGTATCCCCTTATAAACTATTTTAGAATAGTTAATTACTACCAATATGATTACTCTACCAAAGATTCAACCTGTGGACAATCACCAACCTAAACTAGATTGGTATCATGATGATGAATATTACAAATACCAAAAGGTAAAGGGTCATGATATTGAATAATGTATGCATTTAAAGAACTACATCCAAGACTTGATTGAAAAAATAGATATAGAATTAGAAGGAGAGCCCATTATAAGTCAATCAAGAAATGGATAGCTTGGTATCTATAAGGATGCTCTTCCAAAACATGATCAAGGAAATTAAAGGCCACAATAGGACCAGTGTCAAGCATCATCTTCCAATTGCACTAATTATCATAATGTTCCCTATCATTACATTAATACCATTAAAATATATAATACCTAAGAGTCTACTCCATCTCCATCCCCCTCTCCATTTCTCATCCTAAAAATAAATAGGGCTATAGTTGATTATGTTGTCACTACCCAGTATAAAAAAATAGTCATTTCTATAGCCTCTTCTCAATAACCTTATACCCCATCTATTTCACCTAGGGGGGATACCTATAATAAAACAACAAATAGGTCAGACAAATCTTATGATATTATTCAATAGCTAGAAAATACCCCTACTCAAATTTCCCTAATGGAGCTCTTCAAAACATTTACTTTACACAAGGAAATATTAAATCAAGTTCTTAATGATCTAAAAGTACCTAGTGACCTTGATACAAATCAATTCCAAGCACTAGTGGCACATCCATCCTGCTCCCTACAACTCACTTTCAACACTTAGGATTTACCACCAACTAGCCCTCACCACAATTACCCATTGTAATTGAAGTCACCATTGCTCATCACCATGTCTCTCATGTCCTTATAGATGGTGGAAAAAAACTTAATTTATGTAACTTGGAATTCCTAAAGAAGATAGGATATGTTGAATCATCACTTGGTGTAGACACCGCAAACGTGTCTGCACCTTGGTTCTCCCCCTTGTCCGTCTCGAACCCGTGTCCTAACCCGTGGCCTTGGTCCCTTCCACCCACTTGATTAAAATAACTTAATATTTTAATTGGCCCCCTTTTCCACCTCACCCTTGCCACCTTGGATCCTTCCTTGGATCCCTCCACCTACCCCCTTAGCATTTATTGTCCAAAATCCCCCCATTATATTCCTCCCGCGTCCATTTTAGCATGCTCATAACCGTTCTTCCCACAATCCCCCACCCAGCGGCATGCAAGAATGGGCAGAGGCTATTTTTAGCCTCTGTCTCCATTCTGACTCTACCGACGTCGGCGACCCTGCGGCCGACGTCGGCGAGACTGCCGGCGTCGGCAGCTTTCAAGACCCCGTTCTGTATCCGTTGCAACCCCTGGACTCCTGAGCTCGCAAACAGAACTCTCCTGGCGTTTGGCATTCGTCTTGTCTTCATTTTGAACCTCGTGCAACAACAGCAGCAGGTGCAAAGGCTCTTCATCAGAGTTCTCTTCTTGCAGAATCCTCCCTGGCTCCAACAACAGCTCCTTCAATTCTTCATTCAGTAGGCAAAGAGGTAAGCAAGTCTATTATTTGATTCTGTTATTTGAGCTTTCAATTATCTATTGTTTCTTGCCTTCCTTCTACCCTTCCCCCCTGAGAGGCTGCAAGGCCTTCTCAGGACCTGTCCCCTGTCCATCCTCCTCTCACATTGTCCCACTCTTCATCCCAGTTTCAGACAATTCCCCCGTCCCCTTTTTGTCCACAAAAGACCCTGTACAGGGCAAGATTATCCCACAAGCCATTCTGACCCGTCCCCAGACTCTGTCTCGACATCCTCAGCATCTCGGACCTGTCCACAGTCCAGAACACGTCCCAGACCCGACCACAGGCCATTACCCCGACCGACGCCGATCACTTCCCCAACCGACGTCGGCAGAATAACCGACGTCGGCAGACCTCCTAACCGACACCGGCAGCACTTCTGACATCGGCGACTGTCTTCAACCCGGCTGCTTCCTCCAGGTAACCATTTGGTGTTTTCTTTCATTTCTAATCTATTCATCATTCCTGTATTCTGGCATCTTATACTTTCTCAGTCTTTCATCTGTCTTTCATCTGTGGGTTAACCTCCCTTTGAGGAAGTTTTTACACTTCTGGGGACAAGCTTTCGCTTGGCAACCCACCGTCTATTTATCTAACATCCCCTTGTCCAAGTTTTCCTTTCTTTTGCAGGTGTCATTCCTCCACAGCCAAAGAGGAGTGCTCACAAGCGTCTGGATCACGGTGCGCAGTCGACATCCAGGTATTCCTAACCTCGTCCATTTTCTCTAGTTTCTTTATTCAACTTTTCGAATGTAGAAAGTGAATTAGCCCAAGAAACATTCTGGCACGCCCGGTGGGACCCTAGGTTCCTCCTGGGTTCCTTTTCTCTTCTATTCATTTAGGAGCATTAGGTTCTTACCTTTTCTCCTCCTTCTTTTCTTCTCAATGGCACTATAAGCAAGAATTAAAACGAATCCTTCTTTTTCTTCCTTGTGCATTTTAGACTAGTCTAAACGTCATATTCTTGACCCTTTCTCAAAACATTGTCTTCATAACAATATCACATTTCAACTTTGGGCATTAAAACACTTTGCATTCATCTCTGCTTGTGCTTGCATCTTCGTAGTCCACATCTAGTAACTTAAACGCATATTGAATAAATCTAGACACTTGATGTTACACTACCGACTCACATGCACAAAACAAACATATAACTTACCTGAGACAAGGCCCGACTGGGATTTCATCCCCCAGCGGATACCTTACCCGTCCCGGTGACCCTACTTGGATTTCATCACCAAGGGGGAAGCCCACTCCGTTCTCTGGCAGAGGATAAACTCTAGGCGAGGTATATCTTGGCTAAGCGAGACCAGCTAACCACTGGAATCGTGAAGTGAGGGGAGCTTGCTCCTTAGCACCAGGCCGCGTACCAGACCCTAACACAGATTTCTTGAGCACCAAAAACAAAACCCGAAACCAGCTCTAGACTTCTTCTTCTAGGACCTTCTTGACAGCCAATCTTTCCAAACATTTCATCTAAGGCATAAGCCACAGCTTCTAAGGTTAATTCCTAGGATTTATCGCTTAGGCTTATCTGTCTCTCTCTGTTTTCTCTTCTCATCTGTCTGTTTGAGTAAGTGAGGACGCTTTCTTCATTATTTTCCAAGAATCTTTTGGTTCTCTGGAAAACACAGTCACCGACATCGGTTCTGCCACCGACGTCGGCTTCCCTCTTTTACCGGCATCGGTTATCTGACCGACGTCGGCCATCTTTCCTACCGACATCAGTTTTTAAACCGACGTCGGTCTCTGTCACTGTCTCTTTTTTTTTTTAAAAAAAAAACACAGCAGCTTAAACCTGTCCATCTTCTGTCAAAGACACCATCCCGGTTTTCTGAAACTAAACAGCACAGTTTCTGAAACCTGAACCTTCCTTGCCTTGCATGGTTTTGACTCGTAGCCAAGCCAAAGCTCTTGTCAACCACGCTAGCCGTCAACCACTTCCATCAACCCCGTCCGTGACCAAGCCTACAATGGAGTTCAACTCGGAGACCGAAAGAACTCCTACCCGTCCAACCCTGCCTTTGACTCCTATTGTCCAGGAAGGGGACCAAGATTTCGAGCGATTCTTGGACCTCAATGTCAAGGCTTTGCAACATTATCTCGCGCATAGTCAAACGCGAGACTCCTTGGGCAATCCAATCTATGGAATGCCAATCTCTCTTGCCGCGACTACGGCTGTATCGACAACACCCGTAGTTCAACCTTCAGACACTCGACCCGTCACTTCGACCACCGACCAGACTCAGACTTTGACCAATCCTACAGGTGTGGCCTCCCCTTTATCATTGGGCCCACTTCCATCGGGGTTCCGGCCCCTTGTCAACCTCAACCCCCTCAATCGTTATCCTCTCCTTTTCAAAACCTTGTCGTTTCTATTCCGCCTGCCCTGGCCCCTATCAACACCAGGGTGGCTTCCTACCCCTTGGCCCCTGTTACCACTATCCCACCTCTCGTGGCAACATCGGGCTTACCTATGCCTTCCACTCAACCACCTCTAGCCTCTTCCTCTACGACTAGTTATCTCTATGTTGCCCCTTCACAAGGACAACCGACTACATCGTATGCATCCCCTAACCTCTTCCAAGCGCCCTACAACTTAGGGGGCGCGCCACCCGTCAATCCGTCGGCAGACATCATTAAAATGCTGATGGACAAGATGACCCATCTTGAGACTTCTGTTTCCGGCTCGCGCAACGCTCTCTCCTATGAGCAAATCTGCAACGAGCCCATCCATCCTTCTATCCCAATCAGACCATACCCTAGCCAATGGGAGCTTCCAAAGTTTTCTCGCTTCCAAAGCAAGGAAGATCCCCAGCAACACTTGCGGGCATTCAAACATGCCTGCTACCTCATCGGCCATGACGATGCGTTACTCTTATGCACGTTCCCTATGTCTCTCTCGGGCGCTGCACTTGACTGGTACAGCTCCCTTCCTAGCCATTTTGTCTTCTCATTCACGCAATTGGCCCAGCTCTTCCTCGATCATTTTTCCATTAACATCACTAAGAAGGTCTCCATCACGGACCTCTATTCTATCAGACAATTCGAGGACGAGTCCATAGCCGACTTTGTAGCTCAATGGAGAGGCCTTATCAACCAGCTCTCCTTCTCTTTACCCCAGGCCGAGCTTATCGAACTCTTCTCCCAAGCTTGCGCCAGACATATCTCTTCCACCCTGAGGGTTCAAACCTTCCGCACTTTTGACGAAGCCTTCACGATGGCTCGCAAACTTGAGTTGCGTGCCATCGAGGAGAATAAAGTCAAGTTGCGGAGCAAGAATCCCAGCTCTAAAACCAATGACTCCTCTTCAGCCAAGCCATCGTCATCCAATTCTAAGCCCAAGGCTTTAGCTAACGCTGTAGTCGTTAGGCCTTCATCTTCCTCGCCCTCATCTAATCAGCCTGAGCCATCAACATCTCAGAGCGCCACCCGCCAGTTCCAGCAAAGATACGTGCAATGACGATATACTCCTATTGGAGAATCATACGCATCTGTGCTGGAAAAGCTTGTTAAGCAGGGGGCCCTCAATCTCCCTCAGGCTCGTCCTCCTCCACAATTCGATCCCTCTCACGCCATCCCCGCGTGGTATAGGGAGCATGACTTCTGCAGCTTCCACCGTGTTAAGGGACATGACACGGAGAACTGCAAAACATTTAAAAACATAATCCAAGATATGCTTGAAAAGGGGGACCTTATCTTAGACAATCCAAATGCGCCCCCTAATCAGGCTATTGACATCTTCAAGCAACCTTTTCCCAATCATCCGCCGACCCAAAACAACATCCAGACCTTAATTGACGATAACCATGAACACAACATTCGAACCGTCAATGCGGTCTCCCCTTTCGTCCCCAATCCATCTCAAGAGGCTAGTCCATCAATCAGTCCATCACATGTGGACGAACCTCTTTCTCCGACTAGTTCTCCACCGACCTCTCTCATCCTGGAGGACGCCTCGACTCTACCAGTCCCACCAGTCTCGCCATCCTCCTTTCTACTACCTGTGGAGGACCAAACCCTTCCTACTCCTCAGCCGCAAGTAGAGGGCACCATCATCCCCGCCCTTTACCCGCTAGAGGAGCCTCGCTTTTCGGATTCTTCTCCACCCAGAGAAGATCCTGTCTCCCCTCCGTCTTCGTCTAAATCCATCATAACTTCGCCATTCAATACTACACCCATCTCGTCCTCAACCCCGCAACCCTCAACATCATCTTCTCAGCCATTTTCCCGGTTAGTGGAGAAGATCCAGCTTCTCCCTTCAAGGAAAGTGACGCCTCAGGTGCTGTGGGAACGTCTCAAAGCCCTTCAACATACCCACGCCCTCTCATCACATGCTGCCAATCCTCCCCAGGCAGAATCTCTTCAAACTCGCGATAAAGACCAGACACGCAGACCTCAACCAAACCAATCAAAACATGCATCTATCTCGTCCAAACCCATCAAATCACTTGGCGTTCGTCCTATCTCCGCCCTCACTCACCCGCAAGTGAAGGTGGATCTAGACCAGACCTCGACCAGCAACAGTCTTCCAACCAAGACAAAGAAGACTGCCAGACCTCCTAAGCGAACGCCTTCTTCCCTGTCACCATTGCCATCCATTCTGGGCCCCCATCCTTCGACCTTGGCCAGCATTCTTCCCACTCCGGCCTCCAATCGGAACTCGTTACCTCCTTTGCTTCCTCCGCCTACCTCCAGCCGTCCCTCTCCCAAAAAGCCTTTCTCAATCTGCAGACCAGAGTCACCTCCATCTGTCCCCGCACCATCAACTCATAAAGTGGTACAGAAACCTCTTCCAGCCTCACCCAAGCAAAAGTCACCGACCTTGCGCATATCAACCAACACAGACCCTTTAGTGGGCTCATATTCGGTGATATTGCGCCGACTTCTGCAAACCTCTAGCATAACCCTTCTACCTTTATATCTCCACCACCAACCATTCGTTAGGTGCCATGATCGCGCACCGGGACGAGCATCATCGTGAGCAGGCGGTTTACTACATCAGCCGAACACTGGTCGACTATGAAACTCGGTATACTCATACTGAGAAACTATGTTTGGCATTAGTCTTTTCCGCCACCAAGCTCTGTCACTATCTTCTCAACCACAAGACATTTGTCATCACTCACACCGACCCGCTCAAATACATGCACTCCAAGCCATATCAAAATCAACGTATGGCTCGGTGGCTTATGCTGCTTGCTGAGTTTGACCTCGAATTCATCCAGCAGAAATCTATCAAGGGGCAAACCATCGCTGATCAACTGGCGGATGCCCCTCTTCCCGACAATCAACCTTCACAATTTGAGTTCCCTGACGAGTCTATCGCCACACTTTCCACCGATGACACCGTCTATCAAATGACCATGTTCTTTGATGGCTCCAAATGTCAACTCGGTGGGGGTGCGGGGGTCATCCTTATCCCACTCGAAGGGGAACCCATGCCTCTATCTTTTAAGCTTGACTTTGATTGTACCAATAATATGGCCGAATATGAGGCCTTAGTTTTGGGACTTCAAACTGCCCTTTCCCTCCACATCAAAGTCTATCAACATCTTCGACGACTCGCAGCTCGTCGTTAATCAAGTCAACGGTTCATACCTCTGTAAAAACGAAATTTTACAAAGGTATAAAAATCGTGCTGACACTCTTTTGGCATCTTTCGACCATTACCTCTTGCAGACTGTTCCACGCTCTACGAACAAGTTTGCCGACACCATGGCTTCTCTTGCTTCGCATATCCCGTCCTCATCATCGTCATCTTGACTCTTCGTCACAGTGCATCGCGTACCTTTGCCTTCATACATCTCTCCTCACATCGACCATATCAACACTATCAATTCTAGCCCACAAGATGACTGGTATAAGCAACTTGTGGACTACTTATCTCTTTCTATCACTCCTCCCAACCTCTCTAGCAATGCGCGGCGAGCTTTCATCAAGCGCACAGCTCGCTATACCATGCTAGGGGGTCTTCTCTATAAGCGAGGCTTCGACGGCCTCCTCCTTCGCTGTCTAACCTCTGCTGAAGCCTCTCATGCCATAAAACAAGTCCACGACGGGATTTGTGGTGGACACTTCAGTGGAAACTCGGTTGCCAAGCGCATCCTTCGCCTGGGTTATTATTGGCCCACCCTTCATCAAGACTGTAGCGACTATGTCCGGCGTTGCATCAAGTGTCAGCAACACTCTAACCTGCTTCATCTCCCTAGCCACGCTTTGCAAGTCGCTCAGGATTTTTGGCCTTTCTCTCAGTGGGGCTTGGATCTCATCGGTGAGATCAACCCTCACCCGTCTCTTCGTCATCAGTCCATCATCACTGCCACTGAGTATTTCACCAAGTGGGTGGAAGCTATTCCTCTAGTCTCCACAAAAGCCGACAAAATTGTCGATTTCATCAGCAGCCATATCATCTGTCGTTTCGGTGTCCCTCACAAAATCATCACCGACAATGGCAAATCCTTCAAAAACAAGACTGTCCAAAAACTATGCGACTCATTTGGCATCAAACTCAGCTTTTCTTCACCTTACTACCCACAAGCAAATGGGCAGGCTGAGGCTTCCAACAAAATTTTGACCAAAATTCTCATGAAGGTGGTCGACGATACAGGAAGGGATTGGCACATTCATATTCCCTTCGCTTTGTGGGCCTACCGCACTAGCATCCGAACCTCTACGGGTGCTACTCCTTTTTCTCTCGTGTACGGAACAGAGGCTGTCTTACCTCTCGAAGTACAGATCCCGTCTCTCCGCATCTCTCTGCATGACATTCTCTCAAACGACAACTTTCGTCAAGATCGCTTAGCTCAACTTGAGTTACTTGACGAGCGCCGCCTTGCTGCCCTCAATCATCTCCATGTCTACCAAAGTCGCATAAAGCGGGCCTACGACAAAAATCTGCGAGAACGAGATTTCAATATCGGAGACCTCATCCTCAAAGAGAATCAACACGTGACCAATATGGAGCGAAGTAAACGAGGCAAATTCGCCCCCAATTGGCTTGGACCCTTTATCATCATGCACAAGTATGGATCAGGGACTTATCGTCTGTCCTCCCTCGACGGACGGCCAGAACCTGAGCCTCTTAATGCGTTGCATCTTCGACCATTCTTCTGTTAGTCGAGTACTTGTCCACTTGACACATAACTTGAGCTCATCCCTTGAGCAATCCTCATCCTCTGGCTCCTTATTCCTTTCGACCCTATTCCCCTTTAACAAGTCCTCTGCAACCCTTTTATGGCGCATGGGTACCTTGTCCTAATAAAAGGGAGTCCTTGCACTTCTACAGTCTTGTCCATGACTCAAAAAAAAAAAAAAAAAAAAAAAAAGATGATGTCCAAACATATCCAAGGTCACACAATCAAATCCAAAAAGACAGACTGATCCCTCGAAGGACAGCTGTGCTATCATTGCTGTAGTTAATAGACTGATCCCTCGAAGGACAGCTATTCAAACATTATATAAAGCAAAGATATAGACCACTCCCTCGAAGGATGGCTATAATTAAATCTTGCTACCAACAGCAACCTATCTTAGAAGCTTCCCGCGTCGATCAGCTTCGCAACATGACCACTAAATCAAAAGACATCTCTATGTAGGCTTCCCGCATCGATCAGCCTGCGCAAAAAAAAAAAAAAAAAAAAAAAAAAAAAACCGAGTCATGGACTTGGCTTGTAGTTGTCTCAGGGTCTCCTCTAAAAAGGGGCAAGGTTATTCCTGCTCTTAAACTGGGTTACCCTATCCTCCTCCCATCACCTGCTCAAGGGACTTCGAGCTCACTTTAATGTCAAAGTGATTCGCTTACCGTTCTGACACAACACTGGTCCACGACGTAATGCATGAACGGGGCTTTTTGTTCTAATAACCCCTATCTATACTTCCTGTTGGTCCTTGTCAATGAAAGAGCAATTTGCCTTCCATCTTTTCTCTACACTTTGGTCACATTTAACAGCATCAATTGGCGACTCAACTCAAACCAAGCCATTTTTCATCATTTTTCAGACATCATCCTCGTCTATTCCACATAGTTTCCACGGACACCAATACACATGGAAACTACCGACCAGACCCAATTTATGTTAAGCATAAACCAATACTTGCTGAAACATAAATAGACTTCCATTCATCTTTAGCATGCATCCATCACGACTATGGAAACTTGTTAAGGGATGAAAGACTCTCGACTCTTGTGACATTTGCAGCATCATCTTGACACTTGACCACATCCAATCATCGATCACTCTGTCTCCTAGTCCGAACTACATTGGTCTGAGGCCCTATGACCAGGGCTATGTAGGCAGCACTCAGATGCCACATCCTCTGAGGTTAGCTCGACCACCCCCGTTTGTTCGTCTCTTCGATGGACAAACCTTCCCTTCGACACCTTTGACCAAGACCAATCACTCTCTTTGACTCTTCCTCCCTTTTAGGGAGAACTACATAGGCCTGAGGCCCCCGACGACAGGGGCTATGTAGGCAGCACTCAGATGCCACGTCTTCTGGGGTTAGCTCGGCCACTCTCTTCGCCACTTTTTTTCGTCACTTTCTTTCATCTCCTTCTCTCGTCACCTGCATCACAATCAATAATCTATTCACATAATCATTAATTTTCATTAGTCATACATCACATATTTTATTTCATTATCGCCGACGTCGGTCTCTTTTGGGCACCGACGTCGGTTACATAGCCGACGTCGGTGGCCTTCAACCTTTTACCAAACTCATGTCCCTGATCAAGTCCAGTCCTTCAGACCATGTCCTTTTGGCCCCTTGGGGCATATTTGGATTGCCTTTTGCATCCATCCATCGACCACCAGACATTGGGGATCCTGTCTATCCCCTTCGACTTTCGACCACTTCCAAGACAATGTTGCCTTGGTTGTTTTTTCGTGTATGCTACCTCACGGCTGGTTAGCAAAATTGTCCGCAGACCCTTATTTTTGACCCATTCGCAAGTATAGGATCGCGAGCCAGTTGATCCCTACTACTTGTGGCTTTTTCGTGTTTCTGGGAGCACTTCCTGAGCCTGGGATACCTAGAACACGATGACCATTTGGAGCTTCAGCTTAGATTGAGTGACCCGATCAGCAGACGACTAAATGCTGGGGCCCGGTTACTTCAATTTTTGGCACTCCTCGACCCTTGACATGCGACAATTTGACCCGACCATCCCGTGACGTGGTATACGCGCAATCACGACTTTTGCAGCATTTTCACTCACTCTCTTCTATCCATTTCTCTGTCAAATCGACACTCGATCTTCGGTCCCCTTCTCTCGACTCTCGCTTTGAGGGGGGAACACCTCATCCTTTTCCTGGGGCAACCAACTCCTATTTTTGTCTTGCAGTTCGTCAAGAACGACCAACAAGACAAAAAGGGGCAAATGTAGACACCGCAAACGTGTCTGCACCTTGGTTCTCCCCCTTGTCCGTCTCGAACCCGTGTCCTAACCCATGGCCTTGGTCCCTTCCACCCACTTGATTAAAATAACTTAATATTTTAATTGGCCCCCTTTTCCACCTCACCCTTGCCACCTTGGATCCTTCCTTGGATCCCTCCACCTACCCCCTTAGCATTTATTGTCCAAAATCCCCCCATTATATTCCTCCCGCGTCCATTTTAGCATGCTCATAACCGTTCTTCCCACAATCCCCCACCCAGCGGCGTGCAAGAATGGGCAGAGGCTATTTTTAGCCTCTGTCTCCATTCTGACTCTGCCGACGTCGGCGACCCTGCGGCCGACGTCGGCGAGACTGCCGGCGTCGGCAGCTTTCAAGACCCCGTTCTGTATCCGTTGCAACCCCTGGACTCCTGAGCTCGCAAACAGAACTCTCCTGGCGTTTGGCATTCATCTTGTCTTCATTTTGAACCTCGTGCAACAACAGCAGCAGGTGCAAAGGCTCTTCATCAGAGTTCTCTTCTTGCAGAATCCTCCCTGGCTCCAACAACAGCTCCTTCAATTCTTCATTCAGCAGGCAAAGAGGTAAGCAAGTCTATTATTTGATTCTGTTATTTGAGCTTTCAATTATCTATTGTTTCTTGCCTTCCTTCTACCCTTCCCCCCTGAGAGGCTGCAAGGCCTTCTCAGGACCTGTCCCCTATCCATCCTCCTCTCACATTGTCCCACTCTTCATCCCAGTTCCAGACAATTCCCCCGTCCCCTTTTTGTCCACAAAAGACCCTGTACAGGGCAAGATTATCCCACAGGCCATTCTGACCCGTCCCCAGACTCTGTCTCGACATCCTCAGCATCCCGGACCTGTCCACAATCCAGAACACGTCCCAGACCCGACCACAGGCCATTACCCCGACCGACGCCGGTCACTTCCCCAACCGACGTCGGCAGAATAACCGACGTCGGCAGACCTCCTAACCGACACCGGCAGCACTTCCGACATCGGCGACTGTCTTCAGCCCGGTTGCTTCCTCCAGGTAACCATTTGGTGTTTTCTTTCATTTCTAATCTATTCATCATTCCTGTATTCTGGCATCTTATACTTTCTCAGTCTTTCATCTGTCTTTCATCTGTGGGTTGACCTCCCTTTGAGGAAGTTTTTACACTTCCGGGGACAAGCTTTCGCTTGGCAACCCACCGTCTATTTATCTAACATCCCCTTGTCCAAGTTTTCCTTTCTTTTGCAGGTGTCATTCCTCCACAGCCAAAGAGGAGTGCTCACAAGCGTCTGGATCACGGTGCGCAGTCGACATCCAGGTATTCCTAACCTCGTCCATTTTCTCTAGTTTCTTTATTCAACTTTTCGAATGTAGAAAGCGAATTAGCCCAAGAAACACTTGGGCTCACCCTTATAATGATAAAGGCATATGATGATAATGAGTGGCCATTTATGGGATCCATCTATCTTCCTATCATTATGGGACCCATGGTTCATCAAACCTTGGTACACATGGTAAATTTGGATCTACCATACAACATGCTCCTTAGGAGGCCATGGATCCATGAAATGCAATCCATCCCATCCACTCTTCATCAATGTCTAAAATTTCCTCACTCAAGAATAGAAGTCAACATTCTCAGAGTTATTGATCATCATAGTTGTCAAATGGATCAATCCATATATCCATCTCAATAATACAGTACTAAACACTCCATCCTTAGTCCTAAGGTTACAAAATAAATCTCTCCTAGCTAATTAGAATCCACATCTACTCCAACACCCAATCTTGCCAAGCTAAAAATCACATCTACTAGCTATGGAGAATATGAATATAAAGCTTTTTACATTGTCCATCTTATTTTATCTCCCCAAAGCTACGAGTCTCCTAGCATAAAGAAGAATAAGCTCATCAAATATCAATTTGGGCCTATAGCATTTGAAAGTATATGGCTTTTATTAGAATAATACATTGAAGATGGTGATGATTCTTGGATCTTGCCTAATGATGAAGTCTTTATCTTTCCCAAGCAAAACTATCCCAAAGTCCATCGTATGATGTAGAACATGAACTAAAAAGGAAAAGGACTAGGAAAATAGGAACAAGGTCAGTTGGAGCCTATTATTATTCAATAAATCTCATCAAACTTTGGTTTAGGGTATAAACTATATGATGATGACCTAATCAATATCATTATGGACTTTATCCTGATCAATGAGTAAATTCTCCTCGATGAGGACATTGAGATAAGCTCTATTTGTAGTCACTTTGAAGAGATGGCTACCACAAACCTTTTCCTTGACACCACCATATCCACCATCAGTGTCTCCCTCTATTACACTTCTCTCATTGAATGGGATTCCCAATATGAGCCTACTTTTTATGCATTTTAGAATGATGAGGCCATCCTTGAATACATGGGAGAAAGAGCTTTTATGACATTCAAAGACCACAAGAATGGATGTTCCATCAATTTGTGTGAATTAGCATACTTTCAAGAATATGAAAAATCTCGTCTAAGATGAAGAGGAATATTCATAATAAGAATAAGAACCCTCTAAATAACTAGATGAAATTCCATCTAGCCCCATTATATCAAGAGATTACTTGGATATTGATACCGAGTTGCCATATGGTTTCACCTCAAATGTATCTACAATAAACTTACCCCTTATCTATAAGAGCAATCACCCTCACTCATCGAAGATGTGTTAGAAGTAAATATTGGAACTAAGGAAAATCCTAAGATAGTAAAATTGGGGGCATCTCTCACCATGTTGGAGTGTGACATACTCATTGAGTTATTGATATATTTGCATGGAGATACATATACATGATAATATTAGATCCTTAACTGGTATTACATCACCTTTTTTTACACCCAAATCCCAAACCAATCAAGCAAAAACTATGTAAGATGCATCTAAAGATGGCACTACTAGTTAAAAAAGAATTACAAAAATTCTTGGAAATCGGGTTCATCCGCCCCATTGACTATTCTAATTGGATATCAAAAAAAATTACCATTACCAAACCTCATGGCAAAATATGGATTTTCCCTAACTTTCTAATACATCAATAAAGCATGTCCAAAATATGACTTCCCACTTTATAATATTGACATTTTCATGGATTCCACAGCTAGTTATGAGATGTTATCCCTCATGGATGGTTTTTGAGGATATAATTAAATCAAGATCACCCCTAAAGATCAACATAAAATAAAATTTATTACTCCATGGAGCATATTCTATTATCAATTCATGTCTTTTGGCCTCAAAAATGCAAGGGCAACTTATCAATGGGCAATGACCATTATTTTCCATGATATGATGCATGAAATAGTAGAGGATTATATTGATGACATTTTGGGGAAGTCCCACTTACGATCTAAGCACCATGTATCTCTTAGAAGAGTTTTCAAGAGATTATGGGAATACATGGTAAGGTTGAACCCTAAAAAGTGTGTCTTTGGTGTAACATTAGGAAAATTTCTAGGGTTCATTATTTTAAGAAGGGTTATTGAAGTAGATCCCACTAAAGTCAAAGTGATAGCTAAAATGCCACCCCCTCATAATCTCAATCAACTCTGTAGTCTTTGGGGAAAAATTCAGGCCATCAAGTAATTTATTTCTTAGCTAGTTGATAAATGCCACCCCTTTACTCACTTGATAAATAAAGGGGTTACCTTCCATTGGAATTAAGAATTCCAACAAGCCTTAAAAATTCTAAAACATTACTTTCAAAACCCACTTATCCTGTCTCCACTAGTTTTAGGAAAGCCTTTGCTCCTATATATTTTGGCTACATCATGTGTTATTGGCACTTTCTTAGCCCAACATAATGACCAAGGAAAGGAGCAAGCCATTCATTATCTCATTCAAATATTAATATCATATGAATTAAAATATACACCTATTAAGAAAGCATGCCTAGTTGTGGTCTTTGCATCCTAGAAACTCTAGCATTATAGGTTCAACAACCAAGTTCATCTTATCACCAAAGTTGATCCTTTAAAGTATCTAATATCCAAATCAGCATTAATAGGGTGAGTATAAAAATGTATCATGTTACTCAATGAATTTCATATAGAATATATTAATCAAAAATCCATCAAAGGGTAGGTCATAATAGATTAATTAGTTGAAGCACCATTAAATTTGACTGAGCTGATTGAAACCACTTTCCCAAATGAGTCCATCATGAACACTTTACAAGTAAAAGTTTGGAAGTTATATTTTGATGGCTCATTCACCACTCATGGATCAGGGGTAGGCATCCTCTTGGTCACCCCTAAAGGTTATCTTATTCCTCAAGCATTTCATCTTGCTTTCCCCTATACAAATAATATTTTAGAATATGAAGCCTTAGTAGCAGGACTCCATCTTGATATCCAATGGAACATCTAACATTTACAAGTATTTGGGGACTCACAACTAATCATCAAATAGGTTAATGAGTTCTAAATGAAGGATGAAAAATTACTTCCATATAAACAATTGGTGGATAAATTAAAGTCAAATGTTTAATCCATCACATTTGACCAAGTTATATATAGAGGCAATAAGTTAGCTAACTCTATGGCCACTTTAGGCTCTATCATTAATCTTCTTGAAGATGTCTTGAAGGGTAATTTTTTGATTGAGCATCTCCTGATCCTGACCCATCAGTCATTGTCTCCTCTTCAAATTTATGCAATTGATAATATTAATATTACATGGTATCATTATATATATATATATATATATATATATATCAATACCTCCATGATAATATCCTTCCCCTAAACCTTAACTACCACCAATGTGAAGCCTTCATCCATCGTATCACCTATTACAACATCCTTGATAGCATGCTATATATATAGGGTTATGATGGAACCCTATTGAGATGTCTAACATTAGATGAGGTAAATCAAGCCATTAGGTAGGTCTATGATGGTATCTATGGAGGTCAAATCAGTGGAATGGCCTTAGCTAAGAAGTTCCTCTGAATAGGATACTACTGGCTAACTATGGAACAAGATGCTTGTTAGTATGTGCAAAAATGCATGGCTTATCAAAAACATGGGAATATTATCCACACACCAGCACAAGAATTACAACCTATCATGAGTCCATGGCCTTTTTCTATATGGGGCCTTGATCTGATTAGAAAAATTAATCCTACTTCCTTTGGTGGACATAATTTTATCATCATGGCTACAAAATATTTCACCAAATAGGTAGAGGCAATGTCATTGACTTATAAAATAGTTCTCCAAATATCAAAATTCATCTTTAATCAAATCATTTTCCATTTTGCTATCCCCACTAACATAATTTATAACAATGGTAAGTCCTTCAAAAATCAAGATGTGGAGGCCTTATGTCAGAAGTACCACATCATGTAGCATTTCTCTTCTCCATATTATCCCCAAGGTAATGGAGAGGTAGAAGCAACAAACAAGACTCTGGTCAAAATTTTGAAGAAATCTATCAATTAGGTTGGGCATAAATGGCATACTCAATTATATCTAGCCTTATGGTCTTACCACACTAGTGTCTTCACACCAATAGGAGTTACTCCATACGCCTTGGTCTACAGAGATGAATCTATTTTACCAGTGGAAATAGAACTCCCTTCTCATCATATCTCATTGAGAGGAATCATCACTTATCATAATCTTCAACAAGAATGGCTATAGGAATTAGAAATCCTTGATGAAAGGAGACAAAGGGCCTTAAATCACCTCTGATCATATCAAACTAACTCAAGAATCAATATTGCAAGAAGATTTAAGCTAGGGAGTTTGAAGTGGGTGATCTAGTCCTCAAATAAAATCAAAATAATACCAATGCATAATGAGACAAGAAGGGAAATTTTGAAGCAAATTGGATAGATCCTTACATCATTATTTCCAAGTTTAGTTCAGGAGCTTACAAGTTGGCCACACTTAAAGGGGAAGAGTTAGATGATCCCATGAATATCATGCACCTCAAGCACTTTTATGCCTAGTCCTGATATCAACATCCTTCATCTATAATATGTCCCATATCTATCCTCATCCATCTCTCCCAATCAGTCAAAAAAAAATCATCCAATGGTGAAAACTAGCTTGTTGGTGCCCTGGGTAAGTATCATGATGAAAACCAATTTCCAATGCCATGATAAAAACATCCTAACCCTAGTCTCAAAGTAGGAATCATCCCAAGAATATCATCAGCAAGGCAACATCACTATTTTAGCAAGAGGATAAGGTGTCATAATAAAGTACCATTTATTGGAGGGCCCCTCTTGAATCATTCGACCAAAACTTGGATAAATTATATTTCCCCAAGTCCCATAAATATCTACATTATCCCTATCATCCTGATACCAGTCTTCTTTGATAGATGTGTCTCCTCTTGGCCTCAACTAGTCCACACTAACTTTTTTCATTCATTTCTATCATTAAGTCATGATTCCATCCCTTCCCACTATCATTATGGAGGGTCATCCTAAAAAAAGATCATTTTATATCCAAGGTTTCCAATAATTATTGTGGTACTGATTCCTGAAGAATCATTGTGACCCCTATGATTGTAAATTGCCTCAATTTTTTACCATGGATAAAGTTCTTGGGTATCATATATCTTATAAATAGTTCCCTTATTATATGATCCTTATATATATCCACTAAGTCTTCTCATATAAGACATCATTATTTCCTAATCACTAATCTAGTTGTCCTCATCATCACCATCATCATCATCCTCTATCCATTAACTAGAACTACATTGGCCTAAGGTCTTTTCAAACTATATAGGTAGCACTTGGCCACTTTTTGTGCCCAAGGATATCTTGGAAACTATCATCATCATCTTACCCCCTTGATATTATAATCATCATTATCCATATTCATTTTATCCAAATCCCATTCAGTTGTGTATATTTATGTATGTGTATGTGTGTGTTGCATATACTTATATAATTTTATTTGTATATACATGTCCACATTTTGCATTTAGATAGTTTTTTATAGGAACAAGGATTGTTTGGATGACCTTTGGAAGTTCCTTTCCAAAGAGGGTCACCTCATAACATGGAGTTCCCCCATGCATCTTTACTATGGTCATAAGGCCTTGTCATGATCTTGCCACCCTAGACAAAGATGCAACATTAAAAGGGATTGCTTGAATTTTATGGCTTGAAAACATTCCAAAAACAACAATCTCATCCTAAAATAACTTACCCATGTCATAATCCAACAATTATCCCATCCAACCTACCCATCCCACCTCCATGGTGCAGGAGGTTTTCTATTTTAGGGCCTACTGACCTAATCAGGGAAATAGTCTTCATTATACAAAAGAATGTACATAATGATACATCATAATTAGTAACCATAACATCTCATACCATGAATCCCAAAACATAAAACACATATACTAATACCACATTAACATAATAACCATCTAACATCAATCACATAAATACTTGTCTTTCATCATCACATCTATATACATCCATAACATATATCACTAACATTTCAATAACATCTAAACCATCACATATATCCATAAATGCCTATAAGTCTACCTCACATACCATAATATGTCCATAATCCATAAACATCATCACAAAATATAATCATAACATATGTCCATAAAGTAATAAACACATAACATAAAGCACATACATATATAAAATATCATCATCCATATATATATATATATATATATATATATATATATATATATATATATATCATCCTCATAAAAAAATACAATGTACAATATCCACATGGGATCCATGCCAAAATATATGATATAGTTACATGAGCCCATGGGGAAAAATGAGCTATAATAAAAATAAATCCCATGTACATATATAAAAAGAATAACCCAAAACAATAGTCATGATTGTGGTGAGGGAGGTGGTCTCGATGCTCTGCTCCTCAAGGGTTGTCTAACTGATGACTAGCTTGCCCAAAAAGATCTTACTCATCACTCTGCTGGCACAGATCCCTCATATAGTGTCAAATAATATTGAGCCTCTTGAGTAAGTAGCATAATCTAGCTCATCATGCCCATCATACCCTACCCTTGTAATCCCTCATTGACTACATCTCATGCTCTCTCAAATATCATGAGCTAACATTGTAAGTCCTAAATCCATGATTACAATTTTGTAATCTACCCCAAAAACCCATCAACCTAACCCTAAAGTATAGAAATCTATGTGTGTACCTACCCTAGCTATAAATCCCTATAATTAACTTGGGATTGAAGGGTAATAATTTGGGTGTCCCTATGATGCACCTATCATTAAAGTGTTAATATCTATGCTTACAATTGGGTCACCTCCCTCTCTCTCTAAGTAATATGAACCTACAAGACTGTAATCTCACCTCATGCCTATGTCACTCAGCCATCCTCCTAAGCCCTAAAACTCTATAGATGGGTATGCATTTTATCCCTCTTAGGTAATACCCACAATCTCCACAATTCATGCGTGTATCTCTACTTATAAACTAGCCACTAGGGTCTCATCCTCATCAGATCTTCAAGGATGAGACAATCCTGCTCCACTACCTGACTAAACTTATAGAACTTGAGGATCTCTTGAAACCAATGACTACATTGGTACCTACATAATCAACACCTAAAGCATAGTCTATGTTATTACCTATCCCTAACCTTGTCCATCATCCACATCTACATCCACATCCATGGCATCATCCCCTCCTCTTCCATCCTCTACCCCTTGAGTCGGTACCTATCTCCTTTTACAAGCTCTCTGTTCGATCCATGCTCAAGCTGCTAGTACCTACCACATTAGAGGTCTCACCACCACATATGGTCAAATTAACCACCTAATAACCCATGTCTACCACTATGTTATATATGTTTTTATCACCCTAGGATCAAGTATAAATGTGAAAAATCCCATTATTTGGGTGTTACCCTATCATAATAAAAAATGATGTCTAGTCTAATCACATGCCTTCCCCAATAAGGTCTCTCATTCTCACTACATGCAAATATATGCTCTAGGGTAGTCACATCCTGTATAAATCTGAATTGGCACTGCACTCAGTTTGGCCTATATATCTCTATGATATAATCTCTCATAATGATAATGTAACATAGATTCAACATGAACTATGTGCATGCCTCATCCTCCCATCCAAATTTGATCCCTCTATAAGGCATCCGTATGATATTATCAAGATGTAAACTATCAATAGCCTCCCTGTAGTACATCATATCTCCCACATGTCCTAGAGATACACCCACAACCACTCATCCCTTGTACACCATCAATTACCTAGGCTCCAATCTTGATAGTGTACCAAATGGAAATTGAATTTAAATATACTCCCAACTCTATATCTATAATAATAATGAGGGGCCGAAACTACAAGCTCTCCTATATGTGCCTAAATGAAGCTCTCTATATAAATGCACCAAAACTATGGTTCCCCAAGAAAAAAATATATAATCATGAACCATGTATGCCCTATGTCTCCTAGACCCAAATGAAACCATCTCCTACTCTTTTATAATAATAGGATGTTAGACACAAGAGCCATCATCACTAGTGTCAATCAGTCTAGGGTCCCCTCCCACTAACATCAGTCTAAATTAATGCAACCATCTTAAATCCCTATCTGTAAGCTACAACCCAGGCACTGTAATGTCTACATCAGTGTCTGAGATCTTGAGTAGATCCTCATACCCCTCATCAATAGATGGAAGATCTTGTATACATCCTCTAATGTAACTATCATCTCACCCATCACAAAATAGAAGGTACTCATCTTTGAGTGCCATCTCTCTACTAGTACTATAATAAGATCTTGATCGATCTGAATCAATGGCATCATCACCACATCATGAAGGCCCACTAACTCTAAGACATTATACTCCTCTAGTTTCACTCACCACATCTCATATAGAATATCTAGGTGTCATGACCATGATTCCAAAAACCCCAAACACTCTTGCACCAAACACCCATAACCTGTTATCACATCTATTACCTACATCCTTTATTCTATCACTTGCCTACCCAATCCTTACCTACACCTTATCAATATACTCACTAATGCAGCCATTTAACCTATCCACTAACTATCCTAAAAAATTGATCCCCATCTATCATCCTATCTAACTATACCAAGCCCAAAATCCTTTTAAATCCCCAAAACCAATCCAAACTAACTAAGATTCCACCCCGTATCCCCTCTCATCTAATCCCCTATCTTATCCAAGTACCTAGTTTCCCCCATCCCATCCTCTCAATCTTAACTTACATACCTCTCTCCATAACCCCACTATAATTCTTACAATCTCATTAATCCTTACTAATGATATTCTAATCCCATGATTTCCTACTAGAGAGATCGCAATACTATGACCCCTCTCAATGGGATGTCAATCCCATAACTTATAGTCATGGGATTGATAATCTTACCATTACCCCCACTCACATGATCAAAATCCCATGATTCCTTACTACCAATATTACGATCTCACTATTACTCACTAGTGGGATTGTAATCTCACATTTTCCATAGTACAAAATTACAATCCTGTAACACCTTCCCACATTCTTGCTAGTTATGTTGATAATATCATGACTATGGGTAAAATCCCTAGTCACAAGATTATTAGGCCATGATAGATGGTGTTTTTTTCCCCTACAATACATCTAAAAATTCATTAACAGACTTTAAAATCATGAAAAACATAGATTACGGGCTTGTTTACTCACTGGTGATCTAGCCTCAAGCTCTCTCTGGTACACCCATACTCTCTTGTTATGATGTGAAGCTTGAGGAATTTGATCCATTTTTTTCTCCAAGAGTTGTGATCTCCAATATAAAAGGGTGAAATTTAGCCTCCCAATGACCCCTTTGGCATATATGAGCCTCCCCTAATTCCCCCCAACCCCCATTCGTACCCCCTATCCACTTTCTCCTCAAAACCAATTTCATCAATTCTACCAAGCTCATTACTAATATCTTGAGGCATAACATGCCCATCCCCATTAAAATATCTAATATCCCATATTCCAAATCCTACCAACTCGAATCCCCTTTTGTCCACTAAAAACATTAATATGCTCCATTATTAGTATCCCAAGGTCATTTATCCCTTATCACCATCCTATAAGTGGATTTCTTATCCATCATTTTAAAATCTTATATTTTATGAAAAGTGGCTCTTCATCATTACCCATCAACTATAACCCCTATTATCTCTTTTCAATCTTCCCATAGCATATATCCTTACTATTGGACCCATCACTAGCTTAAACCCATCACCTTTTAAACTCAATCACCTAACCACCTTCTATACAACTTGTCTATTATCTAGACCCATTGCTTAAGCCACTTTTTTATCAATACTAGGGCATCCATTCAACCAACTTAGGGGCATCCCACCCCTTTTCTATATCACTGTCTCATCTCATGCTAGGATTTTTAATCAAGGGACCATCCAAGTCAGTTCATCTCCCTGCATACTCCCTCGAGGGGGCATCTTATCCTACTAACATCATTATGCCATGGTTTTTATTTGAAGGGTCATTATCCTTTCTACTCATACCACCTTTTCAAAGAGGGGAAAAATGTATGCATTAAAATATTCTCACCCCACTAATTTTATTAATTCCCACTAATTTAGCCTAATTACCCTATTTCCTAGCCATACTAACCCTTTGCCTAATTCCCATACCCATTCCTATATCCCATATAACATTTACCTCATCCTAAAAGTAATTAATTGTCTCATTAAACCCCTAATAGACCCTATTACCTATTAACTGACTCCTTAAGCCCACTATCCAATTTTAAATTATAAAATAATCTACCTACCCCCCACCACCCTACATTAGCCTTCCCTAAACCCCTAAAACCAATGGGGAGATTTATAAAATTGGAGGATTCTATAAATCTCTCCAATTTAGCCCCCTTTATCTATATTTATCTTATTTTAGATATTTCCATGGAATTAAAAAATCCACGAAAATTCCTCAATCATAGATCTTGATGGACCAAATTTAAGTTTGGACCAGAGATCTCCCCCCCCCATATGCTTATAAAACCAAAACACCTCTCCATGCTCAATATTAATGAATAATTGAATGAAATCCTCTAATAAATCCATTTAGAACTCTCATTAAGCATCCATAATATCATTAAATCACTCACAAATCCATTATCTATATCCATAGTCTTCTTGGAAGCCATTATCAAGCTCAATCACAAAAGTTTTAATCTTGAAATGGAGATATGAGAAGGTAAAAGTGATGGAAATCAAGATCTATAAATTTTTATTTACTTTCTATATCCTTTCCTATTAGTGCCATTATATTTTGGGTGTTTTATTGTCATTTGATAATATTGCAAGTCTCCCAAATTTGGTGCACAGTTAATATCCTACCCATAGTCAACTTTCTAAAGAAGTATATCTTACATTTTAGAGTGTTTAAGGGCGTTGGGAGTATAATCAAGCCCTGAAATCTTACACAAATGGTCCCAAGGACCGATTAAATCAAATCATACCATAACTTGGTCTGAGGAAATTGGATAAGTTCCCTTTATTTTGTCTCAGATAGAGGGCACTACCCAATGGTGAAAACCTATAGGTTTTGAGAAAAGGAGATGACAAGATGAGTCAAGGGTTGATTAAACCTTGTAAGAGGATGTGTTAAGTTGAATGATACTTTAACAAACATAATTAACCATGCACAGGTGACTATAACTAATCAGGTTGGTCCAAACCTATAAACATACAAATAGACCTGTTAGGTCTTGATTAGGCTTAGTGCCTAATAGGGTCCAAATTTAAATTATAGTATTATATGGACATTTTAATTCATTTAAACATGTTTATAGGGAAATATAAGGTGTGTTAAAACTATTGGCATGGAAAGGAAACCATAGGGAAGGCACTTTTTGGCTTAAGAACATCACAAGGCATGCAGAATGGAGAACAAAGCTTGAGAAGATAAAATTGAGAGATCACACCTACTTGGAGTTTTTTCATGGGAGTCTAAGGAGTTTTAGAAAATTATAGGAGGTCTTGAAAAAAGACTTTTTGGAATTTTTTAGGTTTTCAACATCAGACCTCTATAAGTAAATGCTAAGGGTGAAAACCACTCAAAACCCTTTCAAACCCTTTATAAGGACCTAATTAGGTAAATGAAGAAGGATATGAATATAAATGGGTTATAATGGCTTGGGATTTGATTTTAGGTTGCATAATATTCTCCACATATCTTCTCCATCAACTTGAATTGTACCCTACATGTATAGATAGGTTGTAAAATGTCTTTTATTAACTATTTTTTGTGTTTTATAGGTATATAATTATTTAAAAAGATGAAATAAACTTTTATAAAGAGTTCGGGACTTAAAATAAATCACCATGTTCATTTCATGCTTTATCTAATCTCACAAGTGCTTTTATAAGTGCCTTCATCTTAGCCAGTCTAAACTGGCATAGTAAACAAGTGAGAAGGAAAAATCTCTAATTGGGAGGCCTTTTAAGGTATACATAAGGAATATAAGGCCAATATGTGTCCTAATAGGTTTCATACACTCATTTATATCAATTTTTTTGGAAAAATGAAGGCATCTTTGGTGTAAGTTGTGCAAGGTGAGTGAAAGAAGAGTTATTTAGACTGCAGTTAGTGATAACTCATATCTAAAAGAATCCTAATGATTAGGAACACATAAAATTAATGTTGTATCATTAATAAAACCCCTTATTCTCAATTAAATCATAAAATATATCCCTATTCTATTGTGGGATGTTCTAAGAAGGCCAACTGATGAAGGCAATTTTTTGACCAAGCAATTGAGGAGTTATATGGCACATTTTAGGAGTTTCATTTTTTGAGGGGCATTTTTCCATATAAAAATTTAATTTTATATTCAATATTACTCTCCCCTACATGTTTAACTCATTTTATCATCATTATACATGTCTTATTTACTCTTTTACTTATTTCTTCTCACTTCTCTCTCAAATTCTACAAGTAGTAGCCATTTTGGCTCTTGTAGACTAATACCACACTATGTATGGCAAATCCCTACTAGATTGACATTATATTTTTCATTTGAATAATAAATTAAAGTCTAATTTTGATTTCATAAACATTTTTATAAGTGTTCAAAGTGATGTTAACTGATAACCTTCTATCCTTGCTTCCCCTTATCCTCTCATGTTTATTTAATAGTTCTTATTCTAACATGTTAGAGTGTAATTAGTATGTTAGGCTCCTTTAAAGTGTAAAATTGATCTTAGAGTGTGAAATCTACCCTCTATTTCACTTATCTTCAATTTTATCAATGCATATCACCTCTATTTTGAAATACTTATGTTAGAACCCATAGGACTTGGAAGTTGGTTTGTAGGTCTTGTTTCATTATGATATAAGTATGATGGTCTTATGGAAATCCTTTTGTTGTATCACCCCCTTATATTAGTTTCATTTCATTACAACTTGTATCTCTTTTCCCATAACAATCTAATTAAATAGGTGATAATCATTTCAAGGTATATTTAGGGAGCTAGCCCTTAAACCTAGGGGTCTACTTCTACCTATAGGTAAACCCACATACCTATAAGTATTCCCATGTTGACAAAATATGGAGGAGGATTGAACACCCTCCTCTAGGGTGAAATATTTGGTGACAATAGGTTATTTCATAGTTTTTATTGACTAGAGGTTTTATAACCCTCCCTAGTGATATTATCATGGTAATAGATCCTTTGGCTAGGTCTAGTAGATCCATCTTGGTCATGACCCTAAATATCCAGAAGTGTAAGTAGGATTTATCTTCTCTAATCTAGGATTGATTTATAGATCAGTTGCATTTCCATTTGCATACATTCTAATGATCCCAACATTAATCTTAATCTTTAAATTTTTATTTCACACCATCATTTTTATTCATTTGATTATATTTTTCCATATTTATAGTACTATATTGAACCTATCAATATAGTTCTAACTTTCAATCTGTATGTCTAACACACAGTCACTTCAAAATGACTATGTTATATCTATACATATCTTCATCAACTACAAGTTACTAGATTGAACATTTAAAAATAGTATTCATATTCAATTCTAGATTAGCATACACTATTGAATAGGTTGACTTTGTTCATTAATTATTTCTGCCAAAATATAGGTCAACAAACACTATTGAATAGATTGACTTGTTCCTTATTCTTATTTAGCACTCAAGGAATATTCAAGGAGCTAGACCTTAACTAGAGGTCTAATTATACCTATAGCTAAACTCATATACCTAAAAGTATTCCCATGTTTCTCAAATATGGAGGACGCTTAAACACCCTCTTATACGGTGCAAGATTTTGTGTCAAAAGATTATTGCATAGTTTTACTTGACTAAAGGATTTACAACCCTCCCTAGTGATAGTATCATGGTAAGAGATACTTTAGATAGGTCTAGTAGATTCATCTTGGTCATGACCCTAAATATCTAATGTATACACAATCAGAAGCGTAAGTAGGATTTATCTTCTCTAAGCTAGGATTGATTTATAGATCAGTTTATTTCCCTTTGCATACATTTTAGTGAACCTAGTGTGAATCTAACCCTTAAAATTTTTCTTTCACACCATCATTTTTATTCATTTGATTATATTTTTCCATATTTATAGTACTATATTTAACTAGTTGATATAGTTCTAACTTTTAGTGCATATGTTTAACACAGTCACTTCAAAATGACTATGTTTTGTCTGTATATGTCTTCATCAACTACAGATTATTGGATTGAATAGTTTGACATAGTATTCTTATTCAATTCTATATTAGCATACACTATCAAATAGGTCAACTATGTTCATTAATTATTTTAACCAACATATGGGTCAACAAACATTATCAAACAAGTTGACCTTATTCTTTATTCTTCTTCAGCATATAAGGTTTGACATAACCTAGTCAAACCAGTTGACTTAGTTTACAGAGTTTGAAAGCAATAACTAAAGCACTACAACATAAAATTTTAAATATAAAATCATCTTAAATCCTACTAAGTTTCCTTTCTTTTCTATCTCTATCATTTCAATACTTCCTTTAGTTCTATTTTTGACAAGTTGGTAGTCTTCAAAATTGCAATCCTATAGCTAACTAGGTCGAACTAGTAGACCTAGTTTTGTAGTTTGTCTTTTATCTAAGAGACACAGTTGACCTGTTTGAATATGTTCTTAAAGACCTTACTTATACATAAAAATAGTGACCCAATAAAATTTATTTTATACTATTTTCATACAATTTCACCTGAACCAACTTTATATTATTCTTAATCAAGGAATTAACATCTATTTACTAGTAATTAATTCACATTTCTTTTTCAATTGTTTGTATGCTTAGAGTAACTCACATAGTATAAATAGGTGGTTTTTAAAAGTACGATTTTAGTTACACTATTTTAATCTTTCTCACACACTACCAAATCACTTAACATTTAAAATGCATTTAAACATTTATCTTCTCAAGGCCTACCTACTTGAATTTCATCACCAAGGGGGAAGCCGACTTGGTTTTCTATCCAAGTATAAATACATGGTTAATGGTATATATTGACAAAGCACCCAACACCCTTATCATTACAATATTGTGGAGTGTGGGGTTAGGCCCAAATACCAAGCAATTACCATTGCCAATATAGATCTATTTCAGCCCAAACATCTTAAAACTAACTTTAGACTACTTTCTAGTTCCCTATTTCAGCCAAATTTCATATCACATTAAAATAAAAACTTTATAATAATCTAATAAACACTTAGGGTGACCAATTAGTTAGCATTTACTTTCAGTTCATTACTTGGTCTTTGATCATTTTGTGTTATATTTTAAAACTTACATTGGCCAACATTGGTGCAAGGTTTATGTTGTGTGCCCCAATTAGATCAATCACATTAATCCAATTGTTTGTGTGTTTACTTTCATTCTTGTTTCAAACTATCTTGAAAAAATTTACCCTATTTCAACACACTTATCATTTTGGTCGATACCATCTCTTACAGATTATTTTCCTTTCCTTCTTATAGTACATAGTCGATCTACATGACTTTGTCTTCTTATATTATTATTTAGTTCTTTATTCAATAGTACATCATTGATCTACAAGACTATATATTCTTATTAGTTAGTTTATCTTTCTTGTGTATAATACATAGTCAACCTGAATGGTTGTGTATTCTTATCTATCTATTGGGTTACAGAACACCGTCAACTGATTTGACTATGTATCTTATTTTTTGCCTTTATATTTGCATCATCATCATCTTTCTTATTTTTTTCTCTCATCATGAACTTTTTGCTTGAAGATAACACATATTTGAACTCAATAGATATGATGAGCTTTACAAATCCCAATAAATTTCCCCATAAATATCTTGTGGTTCCTACTCTAGATGAAAGTAATGTGCATGTAGCCACTCACACTACCAATTATGAACTCCTCCTAATGCATCCTCGGTTTGTAACCCTATGTTATCCTTATAAGATTGGCCTAAATTAGAGTAAACTTTATAAATTCTTTTATTCATCAATAGATTTCCTAAATAATAAGGAAAATACCCTTCTACCATTTACAACCTTATGATTAGTGATTAAGAAAATGAACCCCATTCACCTTCCCCCACATTCTCACATGGATTTTGGGTGAAAGAGATTATTTTATTCTCAACATCTTCCTTCTCTTTTGCCCCCTTCTCATATTATTCCTCTTCTTCCTTCATTTATTCTACCTCCATGCCTTGTACCTCTACTAACATGGTAGGTTCAACATCTAGTGGGCTTTTTTCAAGACCCACTCTTCTCAATCCCTCTACTAGTGCATGATTTTATACCCATAGTAATCATGCCACTAGTACTTCTTATTATAATCCTTCTACTAGTACATATTTTACAACAAATTCTAATCATGCCACTAGTGACTCTTTTTATAGCAACACCTCTCAAGACACTAGTGTCATGTATTCCACCACTCATAGTGGTACCCAAGCCAATAATACCAATGCTAATGTTTCACATGTCGCACACAACACCACTCAAACCCATCAACATTTATTACACTCTTAACCAAATGAATGCTTTCCAAGCTAATAATGCCAACCAAATGATGCAAATGTAGAATAACCTTATTTACCTCCAAAATCACACTCAATAAGTTCTATGGGGAGTGAAAAAACAAAATGCCCCCCACCCCTCTATGGATTCCCATGGAAACCTTATTCTTCAACCACCTCTTTTTAAAAAAACAATTAAACATCTTAAAAATAAACCTCTCACGCCTCAAATTTACAACATAGATATAGGAGGTATCACCCCTACCATTAGTTACAATGGGACAACTAATCCTACCTTACACTTTAAAACATTTGAAAATCTCTATAAAGATTGGGTCAAGTTAAATACTTTTGCCACTACTAAGATTTTAGAAAAAACCCTATTCAAAGATTATTTATATTGGTATAACCAACTCAAGTCTCATTCCATCACTAGTTTGGAAGATTTAGTTAATTCTATAGTATAATAATTTAAAACTAGTGACCTCTCTAAAAATACCTTGGCTCATTTTATTAATTACAAGTAACTTGAGATGGAAACTATGCAAGCTTTCATTAAGTAGTGGAAGACCTTGTCTAATAAATGTGAACATAATATGGAGGATGTTAACCTCTTTAATCTATTCACTAATTATTTCTATCCTAAGTTTCAATATCAAGTTAGGAATCTCTCTCCATGAACTTTTGAAGAGGCTCTCGACCAATCCAAGTGCCAAGATTTTCTCATGCATCAGTTTAAGCCCATCTCAACCTCCCGTGGGCACTCACATGCTCATCAAAAATAAAAATCACGATAATAATAATAATGATGGTCTCACTGATTATTATGATACCATTCATAATATTCAAGTTATTAATCCTAACCTTGCTTCGAAAAAAGATCCCCCTATAAACCACACCCCTCATCCTCAATTCTCTCTAATAAACAACATCAATGTTCATAATCCATTATCCTTAGCATAACTCTAAATGTTTCTACCAAGACCTCTTCCATGAGAGCTTGATCCCACTTTCCCTATTAAATCATGGTATTATCCAAATAAATTATGTTAATTTCATGTTAGTGGGGGTCACTCTCATGAAACTTATAGGCAACTGCATAACTTAGTCATGGATTTCCTCCTAGGTCCAAATTTTGATCATGATTCCCTCATTTGTAAATGTTAATAAACCTATTACATTGCCTTCAAATCTCATTCAACATAAACTAAAAATCAATATTTGAACCAAGCTAATTCTTATTTATCCATTTACAAAGATCCTCTTCCAAACCATCAAGACAATAATGATAATCCTAATCCTTCCACAAATAATTTTGAAAGTCTTATAGACCCAACTCCTGAAGAGAATGTGGTAAATATGACTAATATGCAAAGGGTAGTTGCCTTCATTGATTATCATCCTACCCACATGTACCAATAATTTCACACTTTTAGTTTTATCTAAGATTCTTCCCCAACTCACCTAATAAAGTTGGGGTAAGATGACCTTATCTCTTTTGACAAATATATTACAAAACCTCTATTGGATAACCCCTCTCATGCCATTTCTATAATTTTTCCAACCTCTTTACCCATTGACAATAATATTAAACCTTATAATACCACTTCCTCAAATCTATCACAAGTTAAACCTACATTAACTTCCCCATCCTCTCCCAATAATCAATTTGTCCCCCAATTAAACCTCTTACATCCTATCAACACAAATTGACATGCACTTTTACTCCTTTTTCTGAGGAGATACTCCAACATTATGCACCTCTCTCTAATAGTCCACTCATGGGTTATGATGAATGGGACCCTATAATGGAGCTTACCAATATCCCATCTCAAATTCCCTTTCTCAAACTCATGCGGATTTCTTCATTTCATCACAACCACCTTATGCAACTCTTATTCAAAATGAACATCCCCCATCCTCCCCTAGTAGGAAATTAAGTTCATTAAAAGTCATATAATGTTGGTTTTATATATAAAAAGACATTATCATATATAAATTTCATTAATACTACATGATTAAGTAATTGGAGCAATAGATTATATAAGTAAGCATGTGGCTATTTCACCTTTTAGATAATTTAACAATTGTCACTTGCAAATAAGGAAAGTGAGAACCAAAAACATGAAAAAAGCCATTATTGTATACAAAATTAAAAATAAAAAATTCAAATTATTTTGAAAGGTCAAAGCATTTTTAGGTCTATGTCAATGGTGAATAGTATATAGATCATATCTATTAGCTTTTATAACTGTCAAATGAAAAGTAAAGTACATATCCATAAAACAAAAAAATGGCTATTTTTTTCTACATGAAAGTAATAAAAAGTTTATATTGATTATTTATAAAGTATAGAAAAGTAATCTAAACATTATCAGCATTAGTAAAAATGATAAAACTATGTATCACATTAACATGGAATATTATCATATCATGTAATTCAATAAAAAAAGATGATTGTATCAGTAAAATGAAGGGATAGTTGTAGTTTTTTTTTTTTTTTTAAAACTATAAATCATAATTCCAAGAAACTTACCAATATCCAAACATCATCTCTTTTTGTTTAATATCACAAATAGTGTTGTCCATGGCAATTGAATATCATCCATGTAACAAAAAAATAACTACTAAAATGTCTTATTTGCATTTCTCAAAAGATATGGTTGTAAGTTTTGGAATAAATTTATCAAGCATAGGTTTATGTGCTATGCATTCAATTTTGTCATCCTTTGTATAGATATTTCATGTGAGTGAATGAACATAGGAATGGCCTGAGTTAGAAAGGAATCTTGAGTAATGTATAGAGTAAGTATTATGAACATCCACTACAACACTAACATAATTATGTGTTTATAAGAATTATAAATTGGCTAGAAAAGAGCCAAGTAAATATTATTTGCTCTTAATATTCTCATGTCCTGTATAGACTGACATTAGCTTTTGTTTTTTATTTGATACCAATTTTTAAGAAGTAAGAAAAAAACATGGGTATAAGTTATTTTTCTATAAACAAGAAAGAAAACTAAATAAATATTTGTGTATTAACCTTGATGCTTATTTTTGATATTGTTTGAAACATCTTGATAGTGCACTCATCAGCTAAAGGCTCTATAAATGAATCAAAATTTTCTTGAAAAGTTTGAGAACCTTTTTGGCCTTTGTAAATGACATTCTTGAAAATGTATGTAGGTTTTTTTGGACAACAAATAATCTTGTATTGAATTACATGATCACTAATGTTGTTTAACAAGATAAACCTGGAAACAAATAGGCATAATTGATTTTAAATCAAGTAAAACCAAAATGTAAGGAAAACCTTTTTAAAAAATGAAACTTACAATTACAATGTTATATTTTGTTTCTCCATCTTTGATGTATAAGTTAAAATTTTTGTTTATTTATTGGTAGCTTGTCATCAAAACTTTAGACGACCCAATTGAGTACATGTCATCTGAGTCCACAATGTCATCAATTGAACTATCAGGTGTCAATTTGCATTTTTTTACAAATTGTAGGTATGTTTTGTATAGTTTTCTTTACACTTTCCACAATATAGAAAGAAACATTGCCTCTTTCATATTTTATTTTTCATTTATCCATAATTTAGAGATGTGAATGCTTTTATCTAATTTATGTACATTTCTAACTTTTGAATTAATTTATTTTTAATTATAGTCATATAAAGTGCAAAAATTGGTAACTTGATCATGGCTAATGACACCCAACCCTTAGGTCCCACTTGATTAATCTCAAGACCCTCTTAGGATTACTTTCATTGATTCCCAGTCATTTATGGCCTTCCAAACCTAACCCTAGCTAAGCCAGGACCCTCTCTTCATGACTAATCCATCCCCATATGTCTCATCTACTTAGGAAAAAAGTGCCACAGTTGGCCTATAGCATTGGACCCTAGGGTGTCTCCTTTTCAGTGCACCTATCTAATCAGAATTTGAGCCTAGATTACCATTTTTCCCCAATTACTCTTATTCATTATATCAGCCTAGTCTAGTTTTATCTAAACCATGACCAATAGATCCCTATAAAATTCCATTTAGAGATCATTTATAAAGGGTTGGCAAATATCATTCAAAAAAGAAAGAATATAATCAAAACCACTCAAGCAATCTTCCCTATTCTTTGTATACAACCAACCTATATACTTTCAATCCAATTAAATTCCTTACACTGGTCCCTAGTCATCTCAAGCATACCCAATTTTAGTATTTATTGCATTTCAATTCACTATTGCACAAAACACTCTTAAATAGAGAACTACATATGGATTTATCCCTCCTCAAAGTATTGGTATGTAGGTAGCATGCCCACACATGGGGTGTGAAGCACATCTAGTGCATCTTACACACACTAACCCCTCTTCCCCATTTGCCAAAGTTTTTTTCAATTGCATAGAAGACATAAGTACATGAATAAGCAGCTCTAAAGGGAGCTCTATTGATAGTGAGGACCTAAAAATTGGTATACATGCTCACACTAAGTAGGTGAACAAAACCTAAAAAGATTAAATCCTTAAGACAACAACATTAGAGATGGACTACAATGCCAGAGCCTAGGGTGTCCAATTTTGGCACTCATGTACAATCAAAAAATGAAGTCTAGGATCCTATTTGTAATAGTGTCTCAGTCTTGCATACAAATTTCTAGACCTTATCTTAATTGAAATAGTCTAGAATAAGCTAATTTTGATTTTTTCTCTCTCACTACCATTTTTAGAAAAGGTTTAATTATAATTTAATTTCAAAAATTAGTATCTTTAATTAGGAATATTATTTAATATTTTTTCTTAATCAGACCTATTTATTAAATAGGAATAAAATTCTATTATTCCTAAAAATAATAAATCATTTGGTGAACCCAACTTCAAATTTTGCATAAAAACCCTAGAAACCCTAGGGTGAATTCTTAGCTAATTTTTTATATTAATTATTGAATTTTTATTGAATATTAAAATTAGAAATTACTCTCAAATTTTAAAATTTGTATTAAATTTTAAAATAAATTTATTTCAAACCCTAGTTGTATACACGAGGTCCTAGTAATTTTCTAACATTAATCCAATAATTTCTTGATTTTTTTCTTGCACATATAAATCAAAAATTTATCTCAAATTTTAAAATTTAATAGTAAATTTTAAAAAATAAATTTATTTCAAACCTTAGTTGCATCAAATAGCTCCTAGTAATTTTTCAATAATTTCTCAATCATTTTCTAATTTTTTAGTTGCATATTAAAATAAAAAAATCACTTCAATTTTCAAAAATTCATAGTAATTTTCAAAAAAATATTTTTCTCAAAACCCTAATTACATCTACTAGGTCCCATTAAATCAAGCACTTTCCCATAAATTTTTGAATTTTTTCTTGAATACTTGACTCATAAATTCAATTTCAATTTCAAAAATTCATCATATTTTGCAAAAATATTTTTGAAAAATCCCTAGTTACATGTACTAGCTCCTATTTTGCTTCTTGAGGTATCACCTTACATCCATAACAAATTTCAAAAATGATTCTCACTTATGTACAATTTTTTCTTATATTTTTTGCAAATAATAAGGAAACCATAATGGGCCCTATCATGTACATGAATGATAAAGTCTCTCATATGTTATTACAAAGCTTCATCCTTTGTTTTTCATGCTTATGTTTCATTATATGAGATGATATTACAAAATTCATTGTCAAAAATGCACAAAATTTCAAAAAAAATCTTGCATATTCTCTTTTTCTCATATTAAATAATTACCAACTCAATCTTTATCAACACATTCAAAATGTTATGTTACATGTCAAAAGATTATATGCCTTTACACAAAAATTCATGATCTCTACCTTTTACTTTATAATTCTCATGTGGAAATTTTTTCAAGTTTATCATGCCAAACACATTCAAAATATTATGTTACATGTCAAAAGTTTATATGCCTTTATGCAAAAATTCATGATCTATATCCTTTAATTTCTATCACTCATGTGGAAAAATTTTCAATATTATCATGCTAAACATGTTAGAAATGTTATGATTCATGTCAAAAAAAATTATGAATTCATGCACAAATTTATGCTCTCTCTCCCTTATTTGCTATCTCTCATGTGGAATGCTCTTTAGAAACATATTTGTATACAACTTATAACTCTAATTACAAGAATTTTATCCCACATACAAGGTTTCTACCTAGAGGATCCATTACATAAGCTAACAACCACCTATTAAGTTTCAATGTCATATCTTATGCACTAGAAATAATTTCCTTATCTTCCTCTCCCCCAAGAGGGTGATAGCTATTTTCCCTCTAACCAGGTCCATGCTATCACCCCTCCAAAAGGTTAGGCATACTACACTATTATTCCTAATGCATACATTCATCCTATAGCTTCTTCAAATCTTCTTCAACATATGTGCTTACATGTTCAATCAGAAGCAACTAGGGCTTGCACTTGTAAGGATCTAAAGGATCAAATCACCAGTATGAGAAACTTAATTTTAGATTTAAAAATTTAGAATCAGATATTACATGATAGGATCACAACATTGTAAAATAATATTATAATAAAAAATCCTCAAAGGCACCCTAGTGTCAATCATGTCTATGCACCTTCACCTAGTCAAATGGTTACAAGCAATGTTACATATCAAAACAAGAAATCACAAAAAATTAACTCTACAACTAGTGACTTAAAATTCATTAAATGATAAAATAAGAGCTCAATTGAGGTTATAAGGGAATTGATTAAAGATAATTTTATCAAACTAACTCCTCTATATCTGATGAGAAGATCTAGATATTATTATGCATATCATAGAATGCATGGGAATCACACATATTCATGTTTGGAATTGAAACAACATATACAATAGATAATTTCTCATGAGGACCCTATATAAGTTAAATCTATCAATAAATCCATGATGGCATAGGAACACATTCACAAATAGTCAAATTTATAAACAATATAAAAGTGGTTACCAAAGCATAACTCAGAACAACAAAAGGATCAAAAAAAAATAGAGCAATAAATAGTACCAAAAGCATAGGTAAAGCATGAAAAAGATGCAAATATACCTCTCTAAAATGAGGCTCAACTTTCACAGCAGTATGGGTTTGATCACAAATATCTACAACAGTTTGATTATCAAGGTCAAGGGTTGGGCAAGCAGGCTCAAGGCATCACTACTTTTATTCTAGCAATTGATAATGTTTGTCACCAAGGATTGGGATTTATTGAACATCATAAAAAATATTATTCAAAAACATAATTAATCAAAGGAAAATATCTAGATACAATAAAATTCAACAATATCATTCCATTGGTTCAAACTCAAGATGATAATCATGAGTGGAATAATACAGGTTATTATGATTTCCAAGATACCAATAATGAATCCAAATATTTAGAATCATATTTGAAGCCATTCCCTCATGCTTCACAATCATGAATGATTCCTTTATTTGATATAGGAAACCATGATAGGGAGTCTCTCATGAGACTCATCGGTTAGTATTATTTTTTCTCAATTTTTCTTGTATATAGTTTCTTTTTATTTACTCTTACATAGTTTCTCAGTATTTCTTGTACATAGTCTTCTCATGATTTATTATAAATAGTTTATTTCAAAAATATAAAAACATGCAAATAATTAAAAATTCTAAAAACATTTCAATTGTATGCATCATCCATGTTTTACATTGCTAATATCATGCTAGGACTTACATTTATTGTTTAATATTATTATATGTCAATTTATCTACATTACCATGCTTCACTTGATCTTTTTTGAGCATATGTAGTGACATCCAACTACTTGATTGCTTCACTCTACCCATTGAGGGGTAATATTACTTCTACATTCAAGACAAACTTTGATATGCATACCCACTAGGGCCATCTTCTACATGACTAGACCATCCAGGTTATGCCATTCCTATACCACACACTCTAAGTTATCATGTTGATGTATATTACTTACTAGATTACATAGGTTATCAATTTCACTAGTAACTAGCACTTATGTATTTCTTATCATATACCTAGTCTTGTACTAAACATGTCTTGCATACTTTCACTCTTGCTTTGATTAGTTAGATGTGATTCTATCTTTTCAATTATTACATGGTTTCTCTTCTTACTTAGCATAGCTTCCTGGATTGTATTTCCAGTTCTTGCTTGTCTCATGTATGTGCCATAGGAAATTTTATAATGTCCTTTACTTTTATTCATGTGTGTACCTTAGGACATTTTCCAATGTCCTTTGCTTTTACTCTTCTATGAGCCTGTGGCCCTTATGCCAACTTTGCTTGCTCCACTTGTATGTGTATATGGCATTTGAACATGCCTTGTATGCTTGATTTCTAGTTTGATTGACATGTGCCCATATCCCTTGTTTTTATGGTCCCTTGGCCAACCTTGTATGCTTCTTGATTTGAGTTTTCATTTAATTGATTTCATCTTCAATTGTTGCAATGCCATGATCCATATCATGCATTTTTTCCTATTTTTTTGGATATCATGATAGACATCATGTTCCATCCCTCCAACTAACAATTAAAAAAATAACAACTAACACTTTTAGTTCTATTTTAGGACATTGCACATGTTATTACATTGTTACATCTATCTATGCATACCCCTATTGATCTAACAATCTCTCAAATCAAACCATGTTATACCTTAAGATATCTTGTCGATTATCATTGCTATATCATGTATATTTCTAGATTAACATACTTGAAGGGCTTATTATTTTAAGGGAAATCATTGTAGGGTACCTATTCCTAATCTCAAAAGAGGGGGGGGAATAAGGGTTTTATTATAGAGATCAGAGCTCTTAATCAATCAAAAAATCTATTTTTAGAACAACCAAAATAGCAACCAATCATCAAGCCACTCCTAGGTAGACAGTCAAGATTCCAGAATAGTAATCAATTTTAGACTAGGACAAAAACACTAAGGATAGACTATAACATAGATATCAAGGTATCTATTTTTGGTTCTCTTATCCAAATATCAAAAAAACCAAGTTTTCTAGAAGCAGGCAAAAAGGTCAGTTCAACTATAGTTTTGCACAATTAGACTAGTTCAGATCAGTAGTTTTTAGTATAGTTTTTTAGAGAATCTAGACATAGGGGACATCGTGCATGGCATGATTGGTTTTCAATTCTCATTTTATATATGATAGTTGATATAATTTATAGATAAAAATCCATATTTTAGACACCAATGATTGATGGTAGATTGCACAACACTTTTGCTTCTTTTCTTTCAATTTTTAGCATTAGCCAGGCATTCTTAGTAGTTGTGTGCCTTATTCCATCTATAGGTGGTTGGCATCATTTCAGAGTGGATTTCATACAAGCCTAACCTCCATATTTCCCAAGTACCCAAGTTCTTGAGTGGCTTCCATCTTTTCTGAGTTGGCCAACATTGGCCTAGTTTCCAAGACACATTTAGCTATCCACACCACATTGTCAAATTTATAGAACATTTAGTGGATTTAGAATCCATATCATATGACATACACATTCATATATATTGGTATTAGTTCTTAACTTCACTTCATGAGGTAATGATGGATCCAAAGTTCTAGGCTTTGTATTCTTGAGCCACCTATTCAAAGGGATTAGATACATAGTCCAAACATTGATTAGCATACGCATGATCATCTAGCTTCACTCAATAGGTAACGATGAATCCAAAGGTCTAGGATTTGTATTCTCAATCCACCTATTCAAAGGGATTGGACACACAATCCAAAAATTTATTAGCACACACATGATCATATAGCTTCACTCAATAGGTGACAATGGAGGTAAAGGGCCAGCCTTTGTATTCTTGAGCCACTTTCTGGGGAATTAAGTACTTAGCTCCAGTAATGATATAACTTTTGGTAAAACATAATCTAACACATCCAACATTACTTAGCCTTACTCATTATCACAACAAGTTTTGTATTAGTTTGTGTACCTGATGAGGTGTATTAACTCCTTTCTCTTCCTCTCTCTTACCTAGATTTGTATGTTCTTGTTTTATATTTCATATAATAAGGACTGGTCTGCTATTTATTTTAATTTCATATATTCACACTTACATAACATGCTCTCTATATATTATCCAACATTACTTAGCATCACAAGCTTCATGGGCTTCACCTTTATAGGTAAGTTTAGGTATGATTTCTATTTTCCTTTATCCAAGTATTTCACTTTGCTACATCACTAAAATAAAGGGGGGGAAATATATTCATATAAAATGCAAAAATTGGTAAATTGAGCATGGCTAATGACACCCAACCCTTAGGTCCCTCTTGCTTTCTCTCATAACCCTTTTAAGCTTAATTTCAATGATTCCTTGTCATATGTGGCCTTCTAGACCTAGCCCCAACTGAGTCAAGAGCCTCTCTTCATGACTAATCCATCCTCTTAGGTCTCATTTATTTAGGACAATAGTTCCAAAGTTGGACTATAGCATTGGACCCTAGGGTGTCCCCTTTTTATCTCTCCTATCCAATCATAATTTGAGCCTAGATTACCATTTTTTCTTGATTCTTCTTATTCATTATGTCAGCCTAGTCTAGTTTCATCTAACCCATGACCAATAGATCCCTATAAAATCCCATTCAAATATCATTTATAAAGTGTTGTAAAATATCATTCAAGCAAGCAATACCACTCAAACAATCTTCCCTATTATCTGCATATAGCCAATTTATACACTTTCAAGCCAATTCAAGTCCTTAAACTAGTCCCTAGTCATCTCAAGCATACCCAATTTTGGTATTTATTGCATTTAAATTCACTATTACACAAATCTCTCTTAAAGGGAGAACTACATATGGCTTGATGCCTCCTTGGAGTATTGGTATGTATGTAGCGTGCCCACACATAGGGTGTGAAGCACGTCCAGTGCATATTACACATACTAACCCCTCTTCTCCATTTGCCAAAGTTTCTTTCAATTTCATATAATATATAATTACACAAAGATTCATCTCTATAGTTATATTTATTGATAGTGAGGACCTAAAAATTGGCACATAGGCTCACATTGAGTAGGCAAACAAAACCTAAAAAACTTAAATCCTTAGGACAATAGTGCCAGAAAAAGACTACAGCATCAAAGCCCAAGGTGTCCAGTTCTAGCACTCCTATCAAATTAGAAAATGAAGTCTGTAATCATGTTTTAGATAGTGTCCTAGTCATACACATATATTTCTAGACCCTATCTCAGTTTAAATAGTTCAGAATAAGCTAAGTTTGATTTTCTCTCTCTCACTGCTATTTTTAGAAAAGGTCTAATTGTAATTTAATTTCACAAACTAGTAAATTTAATTAAGAATATTATAACTAATTTTTTCTACTCAAACCTATTTATTAAATAGGAATAAAACTCCATTAATCCCAAAAATAACAAATCATCAATATTAAGTGTTATATTCATCTGGCCATGGACATCAACCATATCAATATGCATGTGTAGGGTCATAGATAGTCAAAATATCTCCTTCAAAGACAACACTCACCTTTATAGAATAAATGTCTAATATTTTATACAAATAATGTGATTTTATCCTTGTCTTGAAATAATTTTTTTTTTTTTTTTTGTATTATAAAAAGTACAAAATAAGATAAGAAGAAAAAGCATGTTTTTTTTCTAAATAGCGGTAGAAATATTATGCATAAAGTAGCCAAGATGTTATTTTTTCTAAATAAAATAATAATATTAAGTAAAAAACATAGAAAAAAGAAAAAGAAAAAAAATCATTTAGGGCTTACTGTTTCTGAAGTTGGTGCTGAAAATAACTAGTCTTGTCAACTTTAGGGAAATTTTTTTCTGCTTCTTCACTGGTGTTTGCATCTTGCAAGACATTTGTTTGTGATTCCATTTTTTATCTTCATTTTTCTTGGTTTTTATGATAATTTTTTTTATCTTGTTAGTTTATCTCTTAGACAAACACAATAATCAAAAAATTTAAGACTTACAATTTGCAAAGATCAAACTCAAGGTGTGTAATAAAATCTTTTTTTAATCCAATGACTAAGTCTTGTTATCTATGACTAGACAAATAACATCATGATTGGTCTAATATGTGTCTATTTTTATGATATTAATTCCATGTTTTACATTTTTTAACCAAACATGGTCTATTATTTTACTTTAAATATGTTCATGTTTTTGTGGCAGCATACACATATTGAAAATTAACATATGTTCTTTAAACAAAAATGTTAAATTATTGAAGCTAGACATGTAAATTCTAAAATATTCTAAGATATAAGTTTATTTTCATTTGTTTTCATTTAACAATTACCTTTTAATGACATTTAAAATGTTTAATATACAAGTAGAGGGAGATGCATAGCTAATCACAATGATGAAATCATGTTCATGTATTATACAGTTTATTGTCAATGCTTCTATTTCATTTGCAATGTATTACATTGGATATAAAGTAATGGAATTATTTTGTGCACATATCATGATGTCATGGAAATTATGTATTAGGCCACAAGTGGCAAAGTTTAGAATATGGTTATATAAATCACTCGATGCAATGTATGTTTCTTGTAAACATAGTATATCACATTTCATCAAGTTATGGTCATGAATAATGTCTTCAAGATGGGGTTGAAGACTATGGATGTTCAATGAACATACAATAATATATGAAGCAAATATTCTTGAAAAGATTATGATATAAAACCCATTTAAATTTTGATTTTAATCACTACATTTCAATAGTAACTTTTTTTACTCTAATGTTTTTTCTATAAGTGGGTTAGTAAATATGACTATGGTTTTTACACTCGAAAGTGTTATATATGCCAAGCCATTTTTCTTAACTCTAAGTGGTTTGAATGCAATGCCATCCATTTTAAGACCCTGTGATATATGTATTATTTTGGCATAAGCTAATTGAACTATAAATTAATTATGTATTGTCAAGTTTCTTTTGTAAGCATGCATTTAAAGTGACTTTGAAACTTAGAAAATAGAGTCCAAACTAGAGCAGTATGAATTTTATACAATTGTATATTTTTTCTTTGTGAATGTCAAATATCACTATCATATAATTTTAGATAAACAATTTATTTGTCATTTTCTTTGGTGTGTGGTTTAAAAATACCATCTGAACCATTGACAAGACCATTTTATATATCATAATTTCTAGAACAAATCTCAACCAATATATTAGGTTTAAAAATCATTTTTGATAGTAGGCATATAGCTTTGGCATAGCCTTGTGATTCATTGTATGTATCTTCTTCTTTGTCTATTGCATGGATCATAATTTTCTAGTGGCAGACAAGTGCTAACATTTTTTTGTTATGTCTTTCAACATCATTATTTAAGTAAAAGAAATATTAAAATAAAGGATCATTTGGTGTTGGACATAAAAATTTATTTATTTAGATATGTTATGTCATTGTTAGTATGTGATCATGTATGTATTCTATTTAATATTGATACAAAGACTTCATCCTTTTGGTGTAGAGTTTGATGTAATTGGTGGCATTTAACATTTTCTTTCCAAAAAGAATAAGGTATCAACTCAATGTTCATTTTTGAATGTTCAAAGAGTGGGCGATCACATACAGGTTAAATTTGATAAAATTCTTCATAAAATAGCATGTTGATATTTACAAATTACAAAGTGGGAAATTGCATAATGTCATGTGATCACTTGTCAATGTAGTATAACATTCATGTTCCTACTAAAAATATTTTATAGATTAACACTATGCATAACTGATTATATTTTTTAGAAAATACATCAAGACATTCACTATTCAATGAAATAAGGTATGCATTGTTAAAAGGTAATAAATAATTAGAATGTAATGTTACTTCACCTACATTGTATGTTGGTTTGCCTATATATGCAAGAATAAGACATTTTGGCTTGTTTGGATCAATATTAATAGATTGAGATAAATACAGACAAGTATTTCATATATAACTTTTGTTGTGAAATTATTTCTAGTGCCAGCACCCCCTATTGAAAATAAGTACAATTGTTTGATTTTGTTATTCATTTTTTTAAATAAATGTCTTTAAAAATATCCCATTACTCTTTTGTTAGTATATGTTTATGTTTATTGTAGACACTCAAAAACTACCTCATTTTTAATGTTAAAACACCTTGGACCTTCAACCTAGCCCATTTTTATTAACTTGTTAACCTTACCTTTTTAACCCACCTCTTTTAACCACTTTTTACCTGTATTCCTCTCAGACCATGACCACCAACGGTTAGGGTAACCACTAATGGTTAGCTAACCATCAATGGTTAGGTTCCTTAGCCTATGTTTAGGTAGTTTCTAGCTTTGTGCAAAATCAGATTTACACCAAACTTAGCAACTTTCTGTTTGGTGATACAAATCAGCTTTGTGGTGCCCAACTTAACATCTTTATCCCTTACCTACTTAGCAACTCATTCCACTCCAATAGGAAACTTCTTCCTATAAAGGACAGATACAGGAAGGAGAAAGGATCTGAGAAAATTCATAAGCACATGCTACCAAAATCTTTTTATAGGTGTCTACCATTACCGAAACACTGCCCAAATCATTCTCAGATGCTGGAGTACTGTTACATTGGAAAATTTCCTCCAGGTTTATTCTAGCCTCTTCTACATAATTTATCACAAGTATTTTATAATTTTTTTTCAATTCTTTTATTGTTGTTCTGAGTTTTCTACCTTATCAGATCTGATAGTATTCTATCCTTCAACCTTCAAGCTTGTATCAAACCCTTAATTAACCAATTACCCAACCTATAACCCTTTATCGAGACATTCCAAAAATTTGATAGGTAACCATCACTAATTTCCTAATCACTACCTATTAGCCTTAACTACCACTGATTAACCTTAACTATCACCAGTTGCCCAACCACTATCGGTTAGCCCAACCGCTACTAGTTAGCCCAACCATCACTAGTTACTTATTTGTAGCCAAATCAGCCCTCCAACCACCTACCAAACCTTAGCCAAAATTATTATTTATGTGTCCCTATTACCCTACAAACCAAAAACAATAACTAAACCAGACCTAAACATCTCTTTTAATAATCTAGCATTTATCTTAATGTTGTTTTATTAGTCCACTAGCATTTCATTTGAAAGTATTTACTTCTTTAGATTAATTTCATTTTATACACCTTTCATTTCTTTTTGTCCCACTTTTCATCAAAAAGGGGATTGATAGACATCTTAGCAAGCTACTGCTTTCTCAGATCTAGCACACGTTATGTAATCCCCTATCTTATTGTCTAATCAACAAGTTTATTTTATGTGCTTTCTTATTGCAGGTCTTCCTCCCTAGCCAAAGAGGAGCTCTCACTTCATCTTGATATTAACACATGTGCATTTTCAACTAGGTACCCTTACACACCCCTTTCTTTTAGTTTTACTTCTACCTTTCAAAACTAAGAAACAAGGAGAAAATTTGAGTAAAACATTCTGGCATGCTCAATGAGACACTCCACCTTTCTTTTCTTAGTTATCATTGTATGCTTTCTCTCTCTCTATTGTTTGCTCATTCAAAGAAATCTAAATTTTAGTTTGGGCTTAAAATAAACCCTGTATCCATTTTTTCTTGCAATTTTAGTTCACCTAATAATTAAAAGGCAAGTAATCTATCACAGATTAATTTTCTTATCACACATAAAACTGAACCAAAAAATAATTTACATATTAAAACAATCCTTGAGACAAGGACCGATCAGGATTTCATCACCTGGTGGCAACCTTACCCTCATCTAGATATCCCACTTAGATTTCACCACCAAGAGGAGAACTAACTCAGCTCTCTAGTTGAGCATAAACTCTGGACTCAGTATATCTTAGCTAAGTACCCAAAACCCTTATTGTTGTGGGATTCTAAAGTGAGGGGGTAGGCCCCAACACCAAGCCACATACTGAAGTTTAACATAGATCTTCCTTTTAAATGCCTAAACATTACTTGAAGCCATATTTAGCTTTCTTATCTAGTACCAAATTCAAAACCAAACTACCCTCACACATTTTTAACTAAGGCATAAGCCAACATGAGATAAAATTTATCCTAGGAGCTAATGCACTTAGTGTATGCATTATTTTCTGGACTTTTTTATGTTTTCTTTTTGTTTGAGTTGTGAGGAATCAACCTCATACCATCAACCTTCCATCATTTTGACCTCATTTACCCTTATCTTCATTACCTTGTTTGAATTGAGAGCCCTCTTATAACCTTTTCTAGATATCCTATCCTTGTTAGAATCTCATACCACAATCATCTTACATTCGAGCATTACCTAGCATCTCGAGATAGCTATGTTCCTTACCTTACCTACAATCAACCCAAATCTACCTATCACCCATCAAATTTCAACCACAATCAACCCCTAAACCATCAACTACCACTTGAACTGGTTACAATGTTAATGGACTGAATAAGCAAAGTAGACTTATCTATTTCTAGTACCCATGACCAATCAACCCTTACCTACAACCAATCAAATTTCAACTTCAACCAACCAAAAATCTATTAACAACCCTTTAACCATTATCTTACCCAACCAATAATTTATCAACATCTACCACATCCACCACCCCAACTTTGTCAAAACTTGGGCCATCTACCCCAACCCTCATATTAGTTACCTCAACCCACCTTATTAACCAACCCACCAACCTATCAACCTATCAACCCAACCTATCAAACCAGCCTATCAACCTATTAATCTAACAAATAACCAACATACCAACATATTGATCCAACCAAACCAATCAAGCCAACTCACCTCATCAACCTTAATCAACTTATCAAATCAACCCAATAACTATTAATCCAACCCTTATCAACTAATCCTACCCAAATATCAACCAAACTTACCCAATCAATCTAACCTATTCAACTTAGCCACCTTATCAACTTCACCCACCTTATCACCCTTATCAACCTTATCAAAACCAACTAACATTTACCAATAAAACCTACCTAACCTATCAAACCTCCCTAACATATCAAACCTATCAAACCCACCAAGCCAACCCAACTCATCAAACCCACAAACTAGCTCATCAACTCAAGAGCCATTGGTGCACCCTCTTCCTAGGTAGTACACCCCACTAAGGAAAATATATGCCTCAATCCTTGATACATTCTTGGAGGCTTCTATCATTAACCTTCCTCCAATCAAACCTATCAATATTTCTCGTCCAAAACCATTTTGGTTCATAAAATATGAATTTTGTGCCTATCATCACACTAACGAACATGGGGTAGATAGATGTGGCTCTTTTAAGATGCTCATCCAAAACCTTATCAATCACAAGGAGGTATAAAAACAAATTCTTTGTGTTCCCTCCAACCTAGCCTTAAATATCATCTAACAATCAATCATGGAACCTCTTCCTTTGCTCATTGTTGAGGAAATAATGGTCCAACCATCAACCAAACCACTTGTTACCCAAGTAGAACCTTATCAAATTTCCTTGGAAACCACATTCAAGGAACCAATCCATCAATTCTTTCCACTTACCCATGTGGGATAAACAAACTAACCTTTTCCACTCAACCATGTGGAAGCAAACAACCTACCTTTTTCAATCACCAATTCTGTGAAACCTATTAACCTAGCCTTAATGACCATCAATCAAACCAAACTGACCATTAGCCTAACTAAACTTACCATTAACATAGCCTTATCTAAAACCATCCACCCAACATTACCTTACCAACCAAACCAAATGATCCAACCAATCAAACTAATAAACCAACTCAACCATTTATATTACCTCTCTCAACCAATCAAACCAACCTCTACACCTCACCAATCAACCATAATTATCATACCTTTTTTCTTAACCATAACTAACCTACCTAGCCACCCAAACCAAAATCAACCTATCAAACCTACCCTTTCCTACCTAAATCCAACCCAACTACCTTTTCCTAGCCTTGGTGCACTATAGGAAATCCCACTAGAACCACCACCTATGAACTTGACCTATGAACCACTAACAACCCTTGGGGAGGTGGGTAAAGTCATCTTCACCCCTCCTAAAACCTTCTTACTAACCATCACTTCACTTCAGGATCATTTCCCCCTCTTTTGACCATCTATGGAAAACACAAATTGGGGAAACTTCCCCTCCATAAGGCTTTGACCATCTGATAACCCAACCCATACCTTAATAATTAACCAAACTAAACCTTGGAATTTTTGCCTTAAAATCATCTGCCCAACCTATCCAACCAACCAACCCTACCCATATTACCTAACCAATCAACCTTTTTAACCTTACTCACCTTATCTAAACTTATCAACCAACTTAAAAAACCCTAACCTATCCTACCTAACTAAATAATCTTAGCCAACCTCATCCACAACCAATCAAACCTTACTTATCAAACTTCAACCACAACCCACAAATTGTTAGCACCACCTACTCATTTTGGGAGTCACCTTCACCCCCAACCCATTAGAGATTAACCCTCTCTACCAACCTATCCATTGGAAATTACCCTTCACCCATAAACCAACCAACTAAATAACTTTAACCTTATCCATCCTTGATTACCTTTTTCCACATATTTTTTTACTATATTCCTCCATTAAACTATCACCTAACCAACCTCACCTTTTTGTCAACCCATACCTTTTCCCCATCTACCCAAGAGTCATAAAGTAATTATGGGATGTCTACTCTTCTGATTGACATTACCCATCCATGTAAGCATGGACTCAGGGCATATCAAGCTTGGACCTCTTCAATGCTTTTGCTTTCACATCTATTCTTTATTTAAACCAAGTTCCTTGTCATTTTATGTGTCTAACTTAAGCTCATCCCTTATTTTTAATCACCTTCATATCCTATTTTTAAGGACAACCAATTAAAAATAAGATCATGTGATTACCTATCACAAACTTTGCCTAATGATAAACATGGATACCATGGTTCTACCTATGGCATGATCCTCATGGATACTTTTCATCTCTAATCAGATGGAATCCCATGGTCATTTTCACTTAAAACCACCTCTTCCACCCATCATCAGCCTTCTTGTGCCATGAATTTTCATCCATAAAGGAAAACCTTAGGCCTATATAGATGGTCCATGTCTAAAAAAGAATATAAACATTTGGGATATCTTAATATCACTTGGGTTAGCATATTTAATATGTTGACTACTCCCTTGAAGGATAGTTGCTTGAAATAATCAAAAGTGATTGAACTTAAAATAGAATTATCCCTTGAAGGATAGCTATTAAATATAAACAAACCTAAACTTAGACCACTCCCTTGAAGGATGGATAAGTTAACTTTATTGAAAGCAATCATTTTAAGCTTCTCGCATTGATCAGCTTCACCAGCATATCAAAACAAGTAATATAAGACCCTGTATCAAAAAAAAATTATCTCAAGAAAACTATAATCAGTTTTCATCAGTAGACTTCCCACACCAATCAGTCTACACCTAGCATATGATATGGACTTATCCATCATGTTTCCTAGGTCACCTAAAAAAGGGGCAAGCCATCCCTATAAGATGGTTGCCATACCTATCACCCACTCTCTATCATCCATTTCCCCCTTTGTCCTCCAAAAATCAAGGGATACTAAGATTACTTGACACTATGTGATCAAGTTACCTTATTTAACAATTGAACTAACAATAAAGCAAAAATGTGACAAAAGATTTTATGTTCATAAACCCACCCATCTTGCCATCATGGTCTTGTCAATTAGAGTGTTTAGTCTTGCCCTTATACTTTCATGATCACCTAGGAAGATGTGTCTTCTCCCTTTGGTTTTATTAAAACCAAATCATCACCTAATCAACCAAAAAAAATCAACCCAGCCTCTAAAACTAACCTTATTTACCTTAACCAAACAAACCAATAACTATCACCCAAACCATCAACTACCAATCACATTCACCCAACCCATCTAATCAAGTTAACATATAAAATAACCAACCAATGAAGCAACTTGACCTTTTACCTTTAGGAGTCACCTTCTCCCTAAACCTTGGAGGTTACCTTTCTCTATAAACCTAACCTTTGGGGGTTAATTTTCTCTGATCACCTCATCTTCCTCTAATCAAACCCATCAAACATCAAATTTAAAGAACTAAATTTGGCCTGAAGTTCATGTTAGATCCACCATCTATGAGACTATGTAGGTAGCATCCTCTTACCTAGTGCATAATGATTCAGCTTAGCCATCCTTTACCCAATTAACTTAACCTAGGAAGATGTGTCTTCCTCCTTTTGATCCATTAAAACCACCCACTTACTCTAAACACCAAACTATTGGGGATTACCTTCCCTCATGAACCTTCAACTTGACCAATCCAACCCTACCCTTTTAGGAGATTTCCCTTCTCCTACCTTTTCCAACCCTTTGACCATCATCCTACATAACTAATAACCCATCAACACCAACATAAGAATCATTTTTACCAATCTTAACTCCAACCTATCCAATCTCATCAATCATTGGGTTATCCACCCCTAACCACCATCCTCACCTACCTTGTCAACTTTACCTAACTAACATAATCTGTCAACCCAACTAACCTTATCAACTTCATCTACCTTATCAAACCAATAACCATAACTCTAACCAACTTTACCTACCTTACCCAACCTATACAATCAATCCATCTTGTCAACTTCCCCTAACCTATCAAATCAACCTATTCAACCAACCTTACCAAATCAAACCCTTACCTATTAATAAAACTTCTTAAACCTTACCTACCATGATTAAAATACCTATCTACCCAACCACATATCAATAAAATTTATCCATTTAACCTAACCTATCAAATCTAACTTTACGTATTTTATCAACTTTATCAACCCTATCGACCCAATCTAAACCAAGTGGAATACCCAAATGGGGAAACCCATTTAGACATCCACAAACCTATTTGGGAGTCACCCTCTCCCTCAAATATTGGAGCTTACCCTTCTCCACTAACCTATTATGGAATCACCCTCTCCCTTAAATTTTTGAGATTACCCTTCTTCACCGAACCTCCCACCCATTCGACCACATCCACTTCGACATTGGCCATTTTTGACCGAACCTATTCACATATTTTGTGACAACCTTACTTTGGTCATTTTGATCATTTAAACCAACCTTGACATGTTGAACATTTGAATTTACACCACCTTATACACAATCAACTAGACCATTTGTGTTTTTTTAGGAGCACTTCCTACCTTTGATACCTGAGTAAACACTGACCCTTTCTAAGAGATGTGATAAGACTAATCCAATCAGTTATGACCAATACTAGTGACTGGTTACCTTATCATTTATCCTAAAACCCAACCTTATTATTACCAACATGGAAATATTAGTCTTTACATGATTTTGGCTATCACACTTAGTTGCATTATGTGTGCATGTTTGCATTTCAAATGCCTAACCTCACCTTTTTATCACCCACCTTGAAATTCATCATCTCCCATTTATCAAACACTAACCCTATTCAACATTTACATCATTGACTCCCAGTTTGAGGGGGAACACCTCCTCCCATACTCACGGCAATCAGACCTTTTTGAGATGACCCTTCTCCATAAACCTTCACCTAAACTAAACTGTGTGATTCTTCAATTTGGGGGCAACCCAGTTGAGTATCACTACCTTACCCTTAGAGCACTCCTATTCTCTGCAACCCACTCATGAACCATTCAAGAACTAAATTTGGCCTAAATTTCTTTTTGGGCATTATGTGAATAGAACTATGTAGGCCATGTCCACTTACCTAGTGCACTTAGAGTCAGCTCAGTCATCACCCTTCACCTTAAACTTTACCCAGCTTCTATTTTTATTTTGTATCTTATTGACCCAAAGTCACATAAAAAAAGGGAAAAAATGTAGACACTCAAAAACTACCCCATTTTTAATGTTGAAACACCTTGGACCCTTAACCTAGCCCACTTTTATTAACTTGATAACCTTACCTTTTTAACCCACCTCTTTTGACTACTTTTTACCCATCTTCCTCTCATACCATGACCATTGAAAATTAGCGTAACCACTAACAGTTAGCTAACTATCAATGGTTAAGCCTAACTACTGATGGTTAGGTTCCCTAGCCTATATTTAGCTAGTTTTTAGCTTTGTGCAAAATTATCTTTGCACCAAAATTAGTAACTTTCCATTTGGTGATACAAATAAACTTTGTGGTGCCCAACTTAGTATCTTTATCCCTTACCTACTGAGAAACTTATTCCACTCTAGTGGGTATCTTCTTCCTCTAAAAGGATAGTTGTATGAAGGAGAAAGGATCTAGGAAAATTCATAAGTACCAACTGCCAAAATATTTTTTAGGTGTCCACCATTACCAAAATGCTACCCAAATCATTTCTAGATGCTAGAGTATTGTTATGCTGGTGTATTTCCTTCAAGTTTCTTTTACCCTCATGCACCTAAATGATAACAAGTATTTTCTAATTTGTTTTCAATTCATTTATTATTGTTCTAATTTTTCTACCTTATTAGATCTGATAGTATTCTACCCTTCAACCTTCAAGCTTATATCAAACCCTTAATTTACTAATTACCCAACCTACAACCCCTTTTCTAGACATTCCTAGAATTGGATAGGAAACCATCATTTGTTTCCCAATCGCCATCAGTTGGCCTTAACCATCATCGATTAGCTTTAACCATCACTGGTTACCCAACCACTATCAGTTATCCCAATCATCACTAGTTAGCCTTACCACATTAGTTACTTATCTAAAACTAAATTATCCATCCAACCACCTACCAGACCATAACCAAAATTATAATTTTTGTGTCCATATTACCTTACAAACTAGAAATAAAAACTAGACCTGACACATCTCTCTTAATAATCTAGCATTTATCTTAATGTTATTTTATTAGTCCACTAGCATTTCATTTGAAAGTATTTACTTATTTAGATTACTTTCATGTTTTATACCTTTCATTTCTTTTTGTCCAACGTTTCATCAGAAAGGGGATTGATAGCCATCCTAGTAAGTTGTTGTTTTCTTGAATCTAGCACACACTAGGCAATCCCCCCATCTTATTGTCTAATCAAAAAGTTTCTTTTAAGTGATTTATTATTATAGTTATGCATCCCTTTCCAAAGAGGAGCTCTCACTTCATCTGGATATCCATGCACATGTATTTTCAACCAAGTACCCTTACACACCCCTTTCTTTTAGTTTTACTTATACCTTTCAAAACTAAGAAACAAGGAGAAAATTTGAGTAAAACATTTATATTATTTTGAATTATCATAAATGAATTGATGTTATGCAGTTTCAAATGGTTTTGAGATTCACTTTTTCAACATAATGTTTAGAAACGGAAAGTCCATTTGCAAGTCATAGTCCTCTTCTCTATTTTGTGTTTTAGATAAATCATTTTCAAGTTCATATTTATTAAATGTATCTAGTAGAACCTAACAAGTCACATTTTCCATGTCACCCCAAGTAATATTTATGTAATAATTAAACTTGGACTCATTAAGTTCTAATATTTTGCTTTCTAAATTATATGCATGATTCCATGTTGTTTGGCCTTTTTTCAAAGAATTTTCATTGCTTTGAAATGGCATATACAATAATATCCTTTCCTAAAAATATTTTTTAATATCCAAGTGTTTTTTGTATTTGAAAAAGTGTATAACATGTGTTTTTTCTTTTAAATGGATTCATGTTCTTCTTGTATTAAAAAAAAATTAGCTAAACAAACATGTTCAATAGTAATAGCATGTGCAATGTAATAGTCAAAAATAGATTTATATATGATGTTTTCAGATTCATTTGGTTCATGTCTAATCAAAATATAATATTTTAAGATAAATGTGTATTCTTCTAGGCAAGATGTATTTATGAAAGTACATGTTCTTGAGATTTGATTCAATAGAGTGATAACACCAAATGAATAGCTTGTTATGTAGGTATTTATTGGTATTTTAGAATTACATTTCCAAGTCTACATAGCATTTGAATAAAATATAAATTTATTTTTACATGTTTTTTGCATATTTGGTTAAAATTATGCATGGTTTTTGGGTTTATCTTTGTCATGTATAAGCTACAATATATTGTTGCAACATGTGCATTTAGAATAAACTATGCATCGATATTAGTTTACCATAAATATGGCATGTTTGTAATGAAAATATTTCTCCATATTTTCACTGGTATATGAATTATGAATATTGTAGTCTATTTAATTTTGCTTTGTATCGTTGTTAAGTATTCAAACTTTTTTATGCCAAGATCATGTAAAAAAGTGTCAAAGCCATCAGAAATGGTATATTATTTTGTCCTTAGTAATAAATAAATATACTTTGATGTTGCAGTTATAACTTCATTTATTTATTCAAAAGGTTCAAGAATAATAGTATGTCACATTAGTGGTTTTATAAATTATATCTACCATTGTTTTTCTTTTTTCTGTAACTACTAGTGTGATGATGTATATATAATTTGACTATGCCATGTTCAAGAATATCAGTATTGCAAGATATGTATTTTTTAATAAAATGTATGATTACTATTTTTATCCTTTCCATATATTAATGCATTTTTTATTTGTACTATCCAATGATCATGAAAATTACCTCTTTGTTATAATTAAGTTACATAAAATAAATTTATGATTTTTCCTAATAAAATTTCATTGTTGCATAGAAAATTTCTCATCACATTAATTCAATGTTTATAATAGCATGTATGCCTAGATCCATCTTTACAAAGAAAGAATAATCATTTGTTTTGTTAAGTTGATGAAGCTTAGAACCTTTTTTTTTATGTTTTAGATATAATTATTTCAAGGCATCCATCAGTGGTTGCCAATGATGTTCAACACTTGAAAAATTCAAGAAAAAAGTTGGTGGTCCTAGTTGACATATCATGGCAAAGGAATGTTTTTCAACCCTTGTATTTAATCAAGAGAGATCCATATTTTTTTGAAATATACATATCCTATTTTAGATTTTAGTAGCTTTTCAAGATTTATTTTTAATTTAACATCCTTCACCAAAAATTTTCTTCCCTTTAGTTGGCCTTTTCTAATTTGAACCCACATAGTCTTTCCAACTTAATATATGATTATTTTTATTGTTTTGAAAAATAAATATTCAAGATGATATGTAAATCAATGATCAACATTCATTAGTTCCGATTGTGTGATTTTTTGATAGGTGAATCTTGACATAATATCTTCATCATGAGGATCTCCAAAGAACAAAATTGGAAAAATCATTTCATTTGAGTCTTTATCTATAAAAAAATCCAAGAGGTTTATTTTATTCAATTAGGGTTATTATAATTATTTTGTCCTAGAATTTTTTAATACGTGTTGAGTCCACAAATCCATGTACCAAATTATCCATAAAATAGACCTTATTTGTATCAGAAGACATAGTCATGTCATTGTCAGCATCATTTTCAAATTCATTGGAGAGGTTATCAACATTTACATTATCTATAACTCCAATGATTATGAATGATTTCTAATTAAAGTTTATTTTAAATTGTGAGTATTATACAACTTTCTTTTACAAAGTTCTTGCAATGCTTGCATAATGAGTTTTGGATGCATAGATATTGGTGATATGTATTTTTGTATTTTAGGCATCCTTTTAAAGCTATAATAATTGTTGTTATTTCATTTATAAATCTAGGAAATGATTTTTAATTTTTGTTAATGCCTGATGAAACATTGATAATTGGACCTTTGAGTCCAAGTTGTGGTTTGTTATAGCCTAGATGTCATATATGAGCAAATTCAATCCTCAATACAACAAGCTTTTATTTAAGGTATGTTAGCATAAGCACATTTTTTTAGTGTTTATTTATTCTAATGTTAATAGGCATTGCAAATATAGGAATAATTCCATTTTTCAATGATTAATTATAATTTGTACATATATTTTTTCCATGAATAGTTGTATTATTTTTTAGCAACTATTATAATGTGTCTTGATCATCCTAGTTAAAGAAATATATATTATGATTGAAATGTATTTGTCTAAAAATAACACAATAATGTATTAGAGTGTCTATAATTTTTTATTAAAATTATTTATTGCCTATTTTATAAGGATTTTTCCAAGTTTTATGTTTATGATTTTTCTACGTGCAAGTTTCAATGTTTGCAGCAAAGACAAAACAATTTGCAACATGAATTATTTTTGCACCTAGAAAAATCATCCATATGCTCTTTAGTATCATGTTACATTGTGTTATCAATTTTTATTTCAAGATTTGTTATTGTATTTTTATATTTTTTTTACCACTTTCATGTTTGTGTTCTTTTGATGGGAAGCTTCAACGTTTGCAACAAAGATCAACTATTCATTTTTTTTGGTTTATCAATGTGCCTAACAAAAGCATTCCTATAAGTTTTGGAATGTCATTACATTATTAATGGATGATAATTCACATGTTTGGTATTTGTTTCAAAAAATATAATGTTGTATGTAAGTGTTTCTAACTATTTTTCACTTTTCACATTCAAAAGAAATAAGAAACTAAGGGTTAATGGTCAGGGGTTTGTACGTACCCGAATGAAGTTTGCACACCGTATCTAGACGATTGAAGGAACTCCTCTTTGGCTGTAGAGGATGACACCTGTTAGATAAGAAGAAAACTAAAACAAAGAAGATGTTAGATAGATGTATGGTGGACTACCAAGCAAAGCTCGGTCCCAAAGACTTCCTTGAGGGATGATAGTCCACTTTTGATAAAAGAGTGTTGCTAGAAAGAGAAATGGTGAAAAGACTGAACAAAAGAAATAGAGATAATGTGTACCTATATTTTGTTGTCGGTCTGTCACAGTCACCGATGCTGGTTAGTTTGCCATCGTCAGTTTGTTAATGTTGTCGATGACGGTTAGTCTGCCATCGTCGGTTGGTCAGTATGCCGACATCGGTTATTCTGTCGATGTCATTAGGGGCAATGGTCCTCGAACGGGTCTCAGGTTGTGTCTTTGGTTGACAGAGTGGTTTGTGAGATTTAAAAGATTTGTACAAGGATGCGAGATAGTGGACAGAGTCTTAGGAAGGACAAGGTAGGGGTACAGGTTGTCAGAAAAGGGGTAAGGGTAGGAGGAAGGCCTCTCAGCCTCTCCAGGAAGAAAGTCAAGTTTGGTCTGGTCTACAGTACTTAGAAGTAGCAAATGGAGACTGATTACAAATACATTCTAAGTTACTGGGATGAAATAAAATAAGAATACTTAGCTCTTGCTTGTTGAAGGAGTGTAGAAGACTTGTTGCTGATGCAGCTGATGTAGAAGACTTCCTATAATGTTTCAGTGTGTCGTGTGACTGATGCAGAGTTCCTGTAGCCTGTGATGCTTGGCGTGCATCTGGGAGAGAGAGAGAGAGGTCAAATTCTGAGTGTAAGAGAATTCACATTTGGGTCTGTGATTGATTTGGGGGGTCGAGAATTCACCTTCGGGCCTATTTTAAGAAATTGACGTCGGTGATCCCGTCGACATCGGTTGACAGGTAACCAACGTCAACGGCTAGAAGATGGGAAAAAAGGCTATTTTTAGCCTTTTTCCCATTCTTCCATCTGTCGAGTTTAGATGCCATTGGAAAATGGTCCAAAGGTAGATTAAATAGGTGCGAGAGGTTAGGGGGAGGGTTGGAATGATTAGTCATAGGGTGATAAATGAGGGTATCCAAGGGCAAGGAATCCAAGGTGAGGTGTCATGGGTGATGTGTCAAGGGTGGTGTTATTAATTTAAAATAGGTGATTTATTTTAAATTAATAAGTGTGTGGGTTAGGAATGTTTAGAAGTGGACCAAGGGGACCAAGGGGGAGTTGACCAAGGAGTAGACACAATTTTGGTGTCTACAGTAAGGTGTGATTTGGCACATTCATCATAGAATTTGACAATTTCATAGTTTGTTGATTACTAGAGATAAATTATTACTTGTAACAAGTATGAAAGCCATTCAACAATAAGCATGCCACATTATATACCACCTTCATCATGGATTTAACCTAACTTAACAATATATCCTTACCAATTCATGATAGTTACAATGTTCTTGATAACATTTTCTATCAAGTTTTTCTCCAAATAGGCATATACTTTCACATGCCTAGAAACAAATGCATATGCAGTGTAGTCCTTTAGTAATAGCTACAATGTTCTTAATAACATTTTCTATCAATTTTTTCTCCAAATAGGCATATGCTTTTACATTCTTGGAAATAAATGCCATACTAAATTACTGCACCACATAGTACTTCAAAGACTATAAATTGAAAGTATTATTTGATAAATGGAAAACATAATTGAATATGTTATCACTAAAATAAGATGTGTCTTGAAAATTTATATAAAATCTGCATAGTTTCATCTTTGCAGAATTTATCTATTAATGAGTGGAAAGTATAGCACATGTTGATAAATATCTTTGTCTTGAGGGGCCTTGAAATTTGTTTAATTTGTTATATTACAATGGTTCATAGTGATTGTACACTAGATTTTAAACATGAAAAAGTATGCAATATGGTGGAAAATGTATGTTATCATTAAAGTGAAAATATTATTTCTTTCTTGTCAAAAACCAAATAAAAATGGGAATGTTTAGCCACTTTGAGAGATAATTTATACAAAAATTGTATCCCATTAGCACAAGTTCACCAAAAATTATTCTTGAAGTTGACAAAATTTACACACAACAAAATTACATGTTTATGTCTAGTACTTGATGCAGTCTATACAACTCTTCAAGATCCAAATCTAGTTGTAAATATTTGAGAACATCAAGGTCTTTTTCTATAATGAATTATAAAAATGCTATATAATTCTTATGTAAATTTCTATAGATGTGTGTCAAAAATGTAATAATACTTGAAATGTATAAAATAAGTAATCACCAACATTGTATTTTTAAAAATTAGTTATAAAAAAGATTTCTACTTCTAAATCATCATTAATGCTATGAGAACTAGTTTGTGTTAATGGTATGTAATCCTCTACAAAAATTAATTTTTAGTCCCTATGTAAAAGACTTTGAAAAAAAACATTTTAATTTCTATATAGCTATGGTAAATAGAATATGTTTATATTTCTTTATTTCCATAAAAAGTTTGGTTTTTTTATTCATTACATTACTAGCATAGAAACTAATGAATTTTTTAGTTTCACATCACTAGAATATAATTGTTTATGCTAATGATATTATTAAAAATTAAACTATAATACATTGCAATAGAAATATAAAATGTCTTAAGTCCTTAGAAATAAGATTAGATCAATGATCAAGACTATTATATGCAAAGCATTATGAATATGATCTTCATCAAGCTCATCACTTATACTATAATCCAAACTCTTTATTTAAATCTCACGTCGTGGAATATAAAAATGTGACAAATCATAGGTGGTAGAAAGGTAAACAACAATACTTTCTAAAACCTTGGCTTAAGGATTTGAAACTATGAAATAAAATTATTTATATTTAATAGTAATGGTCTAGATTTAGAAACAAAGTAGCTAGAACATGAAACTAACACCATAAAAAATAAACATAAAGTTTTTCTCAGTGCTAAAATGTAATATTTCTAGTGTTCTACTTGTCAAATAAAATTCAAGTCATCAAACACAACAATAGATAATTAGTATGGTTCAAGATGTTAAAATAAAATAGCTACAACATATAGGTAACAACATGCAAAATAAATGTAATATTTAATTAGTGCCATAGAATAAGATTTCCAACATTTCACTTGTTAAATAGAAGCTAGGTAACTAGATACAACAATACACAATCGTCAAGATCTTTAAGAAAATTCACTAAAGCAACTCAACTTGCACATAACCAAAACACATGGATCAGCTATGGACATATATAGTTACAATGGATATGAAAAAAAAAGTAGTTTCATTTGTATAAAACTCTTTTATTAATATAAACATTGCAAGTTTACATGTCATTATTACTTGTAGATGAATTAAACCCCCATTAGAAACCCTAACCAAATTCTTTCAAAATAACTGCAGCAAAAAAAAATAGAAAAAACAAATTACTATTATGAACATAAATCCCAAACAAAAAAAACCCTAGGCTATAAATAAAATCTTCATAACAAAATTCTTGGACTAAATTTCTCTATCAATTCAAGGATCTAATTTTTTTTGGGAAAACTAGTGCAAGAAAAATAATAATAAGGCATGTAAACAAATCAAACTAGCTTTCCATACATTGATTTATAATGCTAGACTACAATAATCAAAAATAGTTTACCTACAATACAATGTTTCTATCCAAATCATTCATAAAACAATAAATTTTAACATTAAATCAGCTCAATTTATGTCTTGAGCATTTAAATGCCATCTAATAACTAGAATAAGCAACAACTCAATATGCCATTGTCTAAAAACATTATGTATCTTAAACCATTTTTTAATAACAAAATTCCATGAAAAAAATACATCATTCAATGACAAATAATAAAATGCATTAATAAACATGGCCTCCACAAATCTAGAATTCAATACCAAATAAGATCTTCACCCTATGCATTTATGTCTCACCATCCTCATCGTGTCATTATTACCTCAAACCACATGAAGCTTGTAACAAGATATACATATTTTGACCAATCAGATTACAGGAAGTAATATTATTTTATACCACCCATTAAAAACCTTGCAAGTTGACCTTGAACAAGAATCACATTTTTAGCTTACAGTAAAATAATGCCATCTGATTGACCACCCAAAAAGCAACCAATTCCATGTTGAACAAAAATTATGCCTATAGTCCTTATGATGGATAAACCCTCTATTACTAATTTATATTTTTTGTTAAACATAGTGAAAGTAAACCTTGCACATGACAAGGATGAACTATCTGGTAGTAATAAGACAATAACTAATTACACGTTAAAGAAAGACAAACATTAGTCCTAGTAATCAATGCATCTATTTAATGAAAAAAATTTCAAGCCACATAATGTTTCTAGAGAATGCTTAGATAAGGCTTTGTTAAGATTTTTTCTCAGCCTACTTTTAATTCAATGCTGAGATGATGTAAGTTGAATAGAATTTTGGGGGTTTCTTCTTTGTAGGTAATTTGTAGTGCACATTTTTTTTCCTATTCCAAGAAAAGTCCATGTCTTGATAAAAATATGAAAAAATTATGTGCCATTGCCTTCCTAGTTTATGAAATAAATGAAAACCCCAAACATTGAATGTTTGGTATCAACAAGTTACTGTTTAGAATCAAGCCTCTTTTTTTAACCTTCTCATTTATAATTATATAAATTATAGGTTTTCACATTGTGCCTAGTATCACATTTCCTAATAGATATCTTTGAACAAGTACTTAGACATATATGCATAGACAATATTTATAAAAAAAACTTGTTTCCACCAATCTATGAACCGAACATAACACTTGCCTACTTACAAAACTTGAAGTCAACCACATAATACATTTTTCTACATTAACCATACATTCACAAATCACTATCCATTTCCACTTTGAAGTCTTGATCTTCATGATTTATTATGATTAATTGCCATAATGCCAGCATTGTGAAAGACCATTCTTCTTTATTTACTAAACTAATACACTTATTTTATTGTGGGAAAACAAAAATTGCATTCAACTTCAAATAATATGAACTATTTGAAATACAAAAAATAATAATCAATTGAGAAGTTTAGCATTGTACACAAGCCTCTAAACAAACTTCTAAATATTGCTTATTGATTTATCATTATATTGTTAAAGAACTTGAAAATTTCCTTGTACAAAGCACTCTAATTTTCATTCTAGTTAAAATACACACTACATGTATCTAATTGCTATTGTATGCAATATTATTTATAGTCTCTATTAGAATTTATGAAATGAACAGAATTTTTGTCTCCTTGCAACATTTATTAGTTCAGGTATTTTTCAATACTATAACTAATGGTAAAGCTTTGTCATCCAAACAATAGTTCACTAAAAAAATAGTAAAAAATGCACACTAGACAAAACCATAAAGTTTTCAACGCACCTATGCAAGTAAAATTTTTGGTAAGAAGATTCTATATCTTTACAAATTGATTTAACAATTTTGGTAATATTAGTGTATTATTCCTAATTTAGTTAAAGGGTTTTAGTAGTAAAATTAGTAAATAAATATGCAATTATTAATCTACTAATTTGTGAAATTTGATTGTAATTCAAACTTTTCTAAAAATAGTAATAAAGGGAAGAAAACAAGATGTAGCTAGAAACTGATTGGTCCAACTGAGATAGAGGTTGGAATTCACTATGTTGGACTAGGACATTATCACAAACTGAGATCTAAACTTCATTTTATGATTGGATAGGAGCATAAAAATTGGATAAGAGTGGCATCGGTGTTGTAGTCTACCTCTATCATTGTTGTCTTAAGGATCTGAGCTTTATGGGTTTTGTTTGATAGGTCTGTGTGACCCTATTCTTGAATTTTTAGTAGCTAGAAGTTTATAGAGCTCCATGTAGAGAATTTTTTTCTTAAAACCCTATTTTCCATTGTGCTTTGACCAATTTCAAGAAATAATGGGGGTTAGTGTGTGTAAGATTCACTAGACATGGATCTACACCCCTTGTGTGGGCACGCTACCTACATACCAATACTCTAAAGAGGGATCAAGCCATATGTAGCTCTCCCACTTTATGTGATTAGTTATATTGTGTGTATGAAGATGCAAAATGCTAAACTATATATGCTTGAAGTTGTTAGGGACTAGTGTAAGGATTTGGATAAGCTTGTAAGTGTATTGGTTGGCAATATGAAGAGAATAGGGAAGATTGCTTGAGTAGTCTTGATTTTATTCTTTCTTGCTTAGTAATAATTGTTAACCATTTCCAAATGATCTTTGAATGGGATTTTATAGGGATATATTTCTCATGGTTTGAATGTGCTTGCATTAGGCTAACAAAGAGAAGGATGGGGAACTAGAACAAATTGACCATTGGGGCTAGAAATGGACTTAGACAACAATATTGAAAGTGGACAAGAGTGACACTAGTGTTATATTCCTAGTGTTGTAGACATGACCTAGGGGGATTTATCGGTCATAGAAAGAGGAGTCTAGCTCAACTAGGATCAATTTTGAAAGCCTATGGATGACTAAGAATCAATAAAAATAATGCCTATGAGGGTCATAAGATCAAGCAAGAGGGACCTGTGGGTTAGGTGTCATTAGCCACATTCAAGTTACCAATTTTCATATTTTATATGACTACATTTTCCCCCTTTATTTTAGTGGTGTAGCAAAGTTAAATATTAAGATAAAGGAAAAATTGAAAGCGTACCTAAACTTACTTGTAAGGGTGAAACTCATGAAGTTGTGTGATGCTGGGTGTGTATATAGAAAACACACTATGAAGTGTGAATCTACAAGAAAAATAAAGAGTAAATAAATTCTTACTAGATACGCTATATCTAAAATAAGAACATACAAATCTAGGTAAGAAAGAGAGAAAGAGAAAGGAATGAATACAACTCATCAAGGATGTGAACTAATACAAAACCTTTTATGATGCTAAGTGATGTTGGGTAATGTTGGATGATGTTGTACCAAGAGTAATATCATGAATGCAGCTGAGTGCTCAATTCCTTGAAAGTAGCTCAAGAATGCAAAGGCTATCCCTTTGGCTCCATCCTTACCCACTAAGTGAAGATATATAATCATGCATGTGTTAATCAATGTTTGGACTATGTGCCCAATCCTTCTAAGTAGGTTTCTCAAGAATAAAAAGGCTAGCTAGTCCTTTAGCTCCATCATTGCCCCATGAAATGAATCTATGAACTGATATTAGTTTGAAATGTGTGTCATATGAGATGGCTCTTGAAGCCCATGAATGTACTATTATCTAACAATATTAGTGTGGATAGCCAAATATATACTAGAAACTAAGCCACTCTTAGCCACTCTAAAAGATGGAGATTAGGCTTGTATGAAAGCCACTCTGAAATGGGTACACTAGGCTTGTATGAAAGCCACTCAAGAACTTGGGAACTCAACAATGTGAAAATTAGCCTTGTATGAAAGCCATTCCAAAATTATGCCAACCACCTGTAGATGAAATAAGGCATTCAACTACTAAAAATGCATAGGTAATACTAAACTCAAAAAGGAAATAAAAAAAATGTGTCATGTACATTACCCCCAATCACTGGTGTCTAAAACAAGGATTCTAATCTGGAAGTTATATCAACTACCATGTCTAAAATTAGAAGTAAGATCCATCATACCACGCACGATGTCCCCTATATCTATATTTTTGAGTAAAAGTGTACTAAAATTATTGATTTTGAACTAGTCTAGTTATGCAAAATTATAGTTGAACCTACTTTTTTGCCTACTTCTAAAAACTCTAGTTTTTATGTTGTTTGGATAAGAACACTAAAAGTGGATATGAATGACACTAGTTTTGTATTCCAAGTTGGGCATTGTTGTCTTGGGCCAAATCTAGCAACTATTTTAATATTCTCACTGTTTGTCTAGTTCATTTTGACTATTTTGATGTTTGGTTATTGTTTTGGGTGTTTTGAATGCTACTTTTTTTACCATTTAGGAGCTTTGATATCTGTGACAAAACCCCTATTTTTTCCCCCCTCTTATGAGGGTAGGAATGAAGACCCTACAATTATTTCCCTCGAAAGAAAGATCCCTATAAGTGTGTTATGTTATAAAGATACATGATATAACAATGATAATTGACAAGATATCTCAAGATATAGCATGATTTGTATTGATATATTTTTAGATCAATAGGTGTATGCCTATATGGATATAACAATGTAATAACATGTGTAATTTAATGAACTGAAAATGAAAGTCTGGTTAGTTGTTAGTTGTTAGTTATTAATTGTTAGTTATTAGTTATTAGTTTTCAAGGAAGGATGGATCATGATGTCCATCATGGCATCCAACAAAAAAAGATAAATGCATGATGTGGATCATGGCATTAAAAATAATGAGAAGAAAATAACCAAAAAGCACACAAGGCAAGAAGCAAGAAATCATATAAGCGTGGCCAAGGGGCCACACAAACAAGGGACATGGTCATATGTCACTCATACTAGAAGGCAAGCATACAAGGCATGTTCAAATGCCACATACACATATAATTGAAACAAGAAAAATTGGCATGAAAGCCACAATTACATAGAAGAGTATAGATAAAGTACATTAGCAAATGTCCTAAGGCACACACATGAATAGAATCAAAGTACATTATAAAATGTCCTAAGGCACATACAAGATACAAACGGGACTGAGAAATGCAAACAATCTAGCAAGAAAGGAAAACATGTAATAAATAGAAATACAATCACATCTAACTAATAAAAATAAGAGGGAAAGTATGTAAGACATGTTAGTAAAAGACTATGTATATGCTAAGAAATACATAATTTTTATATACTAGTGAGTGTCAATAGAGTAATATATGTAAGCTAGTAAATAATGTGCATCAGCATGATAATTAGAATGTGTGGTTTAGGAATGACATAACGTGGATGGTGTAGTCATGTAAAAGATGTCCCTAGTGGGTATATATATCAAGGTGTGTCTCAATGTAGAATTAGGATGCCTCCTCAATGGGTAGATTGAAGCATTCAAAGAGTTGCATGTCACTGCACACACTCAAAGAAGATCAAGTGAAGCATGGTAATGTAGATAAAATTGATAAACAATAGCATAAAATAGCAAATGTAAGTCTAGTATTGTAGTATAAATGTAAATCATGGATAATGTATACAATCAAAATATTTTTGGTGTTTTGGATTTATTTGTATGTTTTTATATTTTGAAATATTTGAATGTTGTATTGTTTTTGGTATTGTTGATATAAGTTATGTACAATCAAGGATAAGAAACTATATATAGGTAAACTAGGAAAGGATGATACTAATCGATTAGTCTCATGGGAGACTCCCTATCATGGTATCTTGTATCAAGAAGAGTAATCATGTGTGATTATGAAGCATGATGGAAATGTTGAGTTTGTGGCTCTAAAAGCTATATATGTTGTAAATACTCTGAAATGTTTGAAGTAGAAACTGAGTGTGGGGTCCCCCTATAACTCTAAGAAGTGGATGCAGCTATAGGGTTCTTAGTGACCCATCTGGTAGTAGGAGTTCTTTGAACATGTGTTATGTGATTAGATGCATGAAATATTAATGATACTACCTTGGGTGTAAACATTATAGTTGGTAGATATCTAGAATCCTAAATTTGTGGAGGTGTATGAACTCTTTATGTTGGTGATGGATGCCTCAATTGTGTCTGAATTGGAACAAGAGGAGGAACTATAACTAGTGGAAAAATTGAAATTGGTGGTAAAATTGAAACTGGTGAGTGCAAAGTAAAAGATGGTTCTGAAGTGGGAAGTGGTAACTCATATGGATCTCCACCAACTATAACAACTTGATTAACATGAATGAATTTCACATGTCTATGAACTATGGATGGCACTACTTAAATTTTTTTGATCCATGGTCAACCAAGTAACATATAAAAAAACTCCTAAACTAGGAACTATATTAAATGGTGTGGCTATGTGTGTTGGACCAACATGTAGAGGAAGTACAATCTCACCTAATGAACTCTATATGTAACCACTAAATCTACTGATAACTATGTCCATTAGGGTCCCAAATGTTGCAATAATGTCATAGTGCACATGTTCACACTGTATCCATTGTCTATGAGAACACTATAAATAGGTTGATTATGAATGTAAGCTCAAATAAAGAGTGCATGATAATCCAAATCATCCTCAACAATCTCCTACTCAAAGAAGGAGATGGAAGGTCTAGATGGAACTCTGGAATTGTATACACTAATTATGTTTCTCAAAGGATGTGTCTCAAATGAAGGTGCTTTATATGTATCTAATGGTTGATGTGCATTATATGCATGGTGAACCCATGATGTGTCCCTTGTCTCTTGTTTAGAATTTTTTGAAAAGGCATATGAGAATATTTTTAAAGTTTTATCCTATGTATACTTTTCCTAATGAGGCTCAACTAAAGTGCCAAGATCAATATGATTGCCATCTATTAAATCCTATATCTTGTGTCTCAAACTGATGCATCTATTTTTTATATGGCTTGGTGCCCTATGAACCTCAAAAAATGCATACTGATCATATCCCTATGGAAGAGGCTTTGTTGGGTCAACTTCCCAAATAGTAGGGAGAGATATGATATTACATTTCAATAGCTACTATAAAACTCTAGCTGGAGAAATTGGTAGATTTGTGAAGGTTCATCGAGGAGGTACTGATAAAACTACTCAGTGAGGGGGCTTGAAAGCTACATCAACTATTAGTTGATTTTGTCTCTTGTTATCATTGACCTTGACTTTGTATGGTACTTTATTGTTATTCTTATTTATTATTTCTGAGATACTTGTGTACTTGATTTTTCCCATTGAAATTAGTTTGACTTCTCTTTCCTTTAGTGTGTGACATAATTCAGTAAAGGAAGAGAATATTTTGAACATGATTGATTCATGTAAAGTTGGTAGAATACTCTATTTGAATATATCATGTAACTCTTGATCGGCCATGGGGCTAGTCATCTTAGCCAAAATAGTCTTATATCAAAGAACACAATCTGTCAGATGCTCATTTGACCTTTGTTTCTATTGTGAAAATTGGGCATATGAAACCTTGTCATCAATGTTAATGTTGAAATGAGTTAGGAACATATCAACTAAAAGATTGAATGTATTGACCAACTGATTCGGGAGACTATAGAACCATTATAAATCATAATCCTTTAGGCTTTAGAGAAATAACTTGGTAAGTAGCTAGTCATTTGGTACATAGTCCAAGCATTCTATGTGAAAATCTCTCAAATGTGTCTAGGGATCACCCTTGCCATCATATAGAGTAAGCTTGGGTTGAACAAAACCTTGTGGCAAGGGTGAAGAAGTAATGTGATGTGCCAATGGTGTATGCAATAGAGTAGAAGAATCCAAAGCTTGTATAGGTCTAGAGGCACCTTGCTCAAGTTGTATCACCTTGGATTGAAGAGATTTTATCTCTTGCACAAGGGTTGCCACATTAGGAGACAAAGATGCACTAGTTACAGCTGGTGGTATAGGAGTAAGTTGGGCTGCTATAAGGGGTTGTTAAGACATAGTTTCCCCTATAGTGTCATTTGTAACTAGTTGTTATGTGGTTTGGAAAGATTGACCATTGTTTAGTCTTTGTTGTTATTCTTATAATATTTTAAGCATGGTATCTTACATGTCAGGGTGTTTACTTAAGAGTTCTTACAATTCCCTTTTATTGGTTTCATCAAAACTGGTATATTAGGCCATTGTTAAATTAGGAAAACAATTTGAAATTTGATTAAAGTTTTTGTAGTAATTTATAATAAACAAAGTGATAGAAAATTAAAGTACTGAATATAAAAATGTAAAGTCCTAAAAATAATTAACTAGAAATTGTATAAAAAGGATACGAAACACACAATCATATAAGGTAATACCTCAAGAATCAAATAGGAACTAGTACATACAACTAAGGTTTTAAATATAAATTATTTTGAAAATTCCTATGAAAATTTGAAATTTAAAGTGAATTTTTGAGTTAGCTATGCAAGTAAAAAAATAAAAATTTATTATAAAATTAGTGATTTAAAGAGACCTAGCAGATACAACTAGGGTTTTGAAAAATAAATGCTTTTGAAAATTACTATTGAATTTTGAAATTTGAATGGATTTTATTATTTAAATATGCTAGTAAAAATTTAGAAAATGATTGGAAAAATACTAGAAAAATACTGGGACCTAGTATGGACAACTAAGGTTTGAAGGAAAAATTATTTTAAAATTACTATGAAATTTTAAAAGTTAATTCTAATTTCTAATTTTATTATGTAGCTAAAAAATCAAAAAATATAGGAAAAAATTAGTAAGAAATTTACCCTAGGGTTTTTAGGGTTTTTATGCACAAATAAAGTAAGTCGGTATCATTAAATGATTTAACAATTTTAATAATATTGGTGTATTATTAGTGATTTATTTAAAGGGTCTAAGTAGTAAAATCAGTAAATAAATATGTAATTATTAAGCTACTAATTTGTGAAATTCGATTGTAATTCAAACTTTTTTAAAAATAGTAATAAGGGGAAGAAAACAAGACTTAGCTAGAAATTGATTGGTCTAACTAAGATAGAGGTTGGAATTCACTGTGTTGGACTAGGACACTATGACAAAATAAGATCTAAACTTTATTTTGCGATTGGATAGGAGCATCAAAACTAGATAGCAGTGGCACTATAAATTTAGTCCACCTCTACTACTATTATCTTGAGGATTTGAGCTTTTTGGGTTTTGTTCACTAGGTCTATGTTGTTCCCAAAATCTGTCACTCATTTTTGGGACAACATATGAACTATCTTGGGCCTACAAGCCAAAATTCTCTCTTCCCTTCTTAAAAAATTGTTCTGAGCATTCAAATTCTTCATTATTCAAGCTTTTTTTTAGCTACGGGACTAGCAGGTTCAATAGGTTCAACGACTTCAACAGGCGAGCTCTCTCAAAGAAATAAGTTCCCAACACTTAGGAAATTTCAAGACAGGTTCAACACCGAGGTTCAACCAAAAGGTTCAATGGGTTCAAAGGTTCAAAGACATTAGCAAGCTTAAAGAGTTAAACACTTCAGCAAAATTTCAAAGTTCAACCACTTCGGCAAGTTCAATGGCTTCAAAAGACTTAGCGAAAAGAAGGAAGATTGAACCATTGAACCTTGAACAAAAAAGGTTCAAAGGTTCAATATGGTTAGTTCAAAGTGGTTGGTTCAAGCGGTCAATTGAATGAGCAGAACACAAGATTGAATTGTTAAACCATTGAATCATTGGTCAGTTCAATTGGTCATTTCAAATGGAAGGTTCAAAGGAGTGCCCCAAAGCCCAAAGGGAAAGTGCCCTTGCGGAGGGCAGTGAACCAAAGGCCAAGTGCCCTTACGGAGGGCAATGAACAAAAGTAGACAAAGAGATATCTTTCAAAAATACTTTTCATGGCAAATTTTATAAGGCAAATCCTTTGGACAAAATGTCTGAAGGAATTCCTTTAGACATTTTGTCCAAAGGAATTATCAAAAGCCTAACAAAAAGTGGCTAAGGCAAGGGAAGATTTCCTTCAAACAAAATGTCTGAAGGAATTCCTTCAAACATTTTGTCTGAAGGAATTGAAGACGAAGACCACCCAAAGGACCCCAAAGGGCAGGTACCCTTGTGGGGAGCTCTTGGTGACCAAGAAATGGACCTTTCTCAAGGCCCAAAGGGACACCTTCCCTTTAGGAGGTTATAAATACATTAAGCTGAAGTAACATTTCTACAGACTCTGTAGACCCATTTCTATGGACTAGTTTCTATGGACTCTACAAGATTGGATCTACAGACTAGTTTCTACGAACTCTGTAGGCTTGGTTTTACGGACTCTATAGACATGTTTCTATGAACTCTACAGGCTTGATTCTATGGACTCTTTCAAACCTTGAGAGACTTAGAGGTTTTTACAGACTCTGTAGGCTGGTTTCTATGAACTTCGTAGGTTTGTTTCTATGAGCTCTGCAGGCCTGATTCTATAGACTCTTTCAAAGCTCAAGAGACTTAGAGAAAACAAAGGCTTTTTAGAGAGAAGATGAACCGTTGAACCTTGAACCAAAATGGTTCAAAGTTTCAATGGGTTCAAAGGTTCAAAGAAAGCTCTGAGCAAAGGAAAGTGAATGAACCAGAGAAGCGATGGAACTAAGGAGCTGAGAAGGCCACCTGAATCATTGAAACAGTGAACCAATGACGTCCCCGTAGATGTCAAATTCAGGGTAATGAAATATCCATTGATTTTTAAATATGGCATGAAACCTGAAAACAAACTCAGTGACCAACTGAAGAAGGAGCCGAAAAGGCTAGCAGAAAGGGTAAAAGATAGCTCGAGAGCTCAAATTGTAATAGGAAAGAGGGAAAGACTAGAAATATCTACGAAGGAGGTATTTCTAGTAGGTGGAATAGTCCACCAAGTAGATATTTGAGCTTGCAAACATTAAAGGCATAGCCTATTTTTATCCCTTGGAATAAAAGTGAGGGGATAGCTGTGTACATATTTGGTGAAATACCAGACAACCCATGCTGAGGAGAAGACATTTAAGATGAATCAACATGCCATAGTTAAGGCAGATGCCCTATTTCAGCATGGCCCTCTTTGACAAAACTAAAAATGCATTCAAGGCATTGAATGCAGCATGGGCCATTCTAAGAAACAAAGTGCCAAGCCTTTCTTGACTGCTATATATTTTAATCTCCTATCTGATGCAAATGGAGATCTCTCGATTATAGAATCAAAACTCTACCCAAATTGAAAGGCATTTCCTAAGACTTTGAGCTCAGATTGTTAATCATATTTATTTATTTTAATGAGAAAACAAGTAACCTTTTAGAATTTGTGCTAGAATATCTTGTCTTTTTTAGGAAATTGTTATTATGTCTATTTCCTAGAATCATTCTTGTCCATTTAATTTAACAAGTAGAACTAGTGAAAGTAATTAAGAAGGTGTCCTGAAGCTGACTGTGGAGAGACTTTGTACTGCCACAATTATCTTTAGTGTGTTTATTTTCTTTTTCTATTTAAAGGATCTTGGGATGACTTTGTGCCCCCATTATCCTTCATATTTCACTCTTTGGTAGTTGAGGGGGAGACTTTGTGCTACACCTCATTCTACTTGTTACTATGTCCAGTTATTGTTACCCTCCAGAAAGAATTCTTGTTGTTTGTTGCAGACCACTTCTAAAAGAAGAGAAGTGCCTTCTATCATTTCACTAGGATTTCTCCTTTGTCTGTGAACATCATCTCTGAAAAAAGAGAGATGGATGGTGTTATCCTACCCTTGAGTGTTATTTTCTACTTATATATATAGTATATAGCACCTCATATTTATAGGGAACCTCCCCTTGATGAGAGGAGAGATTTGTCCCCTTTTGATGTGGTAAACCTACACATTTGGCTGACCAATCTCCCTATGTTGTGGTTGAAACAACCTATTTTGCCCATCAGTTAGCTGGTGACAAAATATTCACCCAACATATGTGACCCTATCCATGAAGTTTTGGTATCTAAAAGTCTATATATCTCCCTATAGAGAAGATTTTATCTTCAAACCCTATGTGTCATTGTGCTTTGACCAATTTTGAGAAAGAGGGGGGGTTAGTGTGTGTAAGATTCATTAGACATGGATTCACACCCCTTATGTGGGCACGTTGCCTACATACTGATAATACGAAGAGTGATCAAGCCATATGTAGTTATCCCACTCGATGTGCTTTGTGTAATTGTGTGTATGAAGATGTAGAATGTTAAATTGGATGTGCTTGAGGTGGCTAGGGATTGGTGTAAGGATTTGGATAAGCTTGTAAGTATATTAGTGGGTTTTATGCAAAGAATATGGAAGATTTCTTGATTAGTCTTTCTTGTATTCTTTCTTGCTTAGTAATAATTACCAACCCTTTCCAAATGATCTTTGAATGAGATTTTATAGAGATCTATTGCTCAGGGGTTGAATGTGGACATTTTAGGCTGACAAGGAGAAGGATGGGAAATCAAAAGAAATTGACTACTGGGGATAGAAATGGACTTGGAAAATAGCATCAAAATCATATAGGAGTGGCACCATTACTATAGTCTTAGTGTAGCGCTATTGTCCTAAGCAAATAGGACCTAGGGAGATTGATCTATCATGGAAAGAGGAGTCTAGCTTAGATGGGATCAAGTCTAGAAGGCTACAAATGACTAGGAATCAGTTAAAATGATGTTTGTGAGGGTCATGAGAGTAAGAAAGAGGTACCTATGGGTTGAGTGTCATTATCCACCCTCAAGTTACCAATTTTCATAGTTTATATGACTACATAGATCAAGTCACTGTAATGAAAATATTATTAATAAATTGACTAAGTAAAACATGTGTTAAATCAAACTAGAGTTATTCCTAATTTATTTTCCTTGTGCAATTTTATATGTCAAGTATTGTTTCATTTTTTCCCCTAATTCAGATTTCAATAAGCCTTGACAACTTCATTGTTAGAATCATGCTTTCACAACTAAATAAGTTTTGATTCTAAAACATTTACATGCAAGGCAAGACAACCACAGCTACATGCAAATGTTTATCACTATGAAACTATCATACATGAAGATTCACAATAACATCTCCTCCAATCATAACACCAAAATAGATAAGTATTTAAGCTTTGAATATGTGTAACACAAACAACTTATAAGCACATAAGCACAACATTGAGAATCTATTCTAGCATTACCATGAAAAAATAAGCAAAGAATCATAAATTAAGACATATGTAACCTAGCTTTAACCATACCCTCAAAAAAATATTAAACTTACATCCTTTCAAAGAAAATTAAAGATGGCCTCATCAAGAACTGTAAACAAATCATTGAACAAACAACATGTAAAAAATACTCAAAGTTAAACCATGTTAATAAATGTTCAATGCTTGTTTATGGTTATTGCAAACCATCTATAATACATGTATTCAAGTCCTATACACTTTTCAAATGCTTGAAATATTTGCATATGTCTAGGAGTTTTGTTATAATGATATATTTTTACAGACATTGTAGATCTTATCATGTTTTTTTGTTCTTACATGAATTATTTAAAAAATCCAAAACATTGAGTACGCTAAAAAAAAATAGTCAAAAATATTCGTTATTGAGTTATTTTTTCAAAAATTAAATGTTTATGGTTAAAATCACATTGACCATCCATGTTTAAATCAAAAATTTGTCTGCATTATTGTCATATTATTGCATTTCTAATTTAAAAAATTAAAAAAATAAGAACATTCACTATTTATTATTATGCAAGTATAACAACTATTAATTATTATATTGTATCACATTCACTATTTATTATTATGCAAGTATAACAACTATTAATTATTATATTGTATCTTGCTTAATACAAGCCAACTACAACCACATGCAAATGCTTATCATTATAAAACTACTAGACATACAAATGCCCTCTAATAATTTCTCCAGACACAACATGACATTGGACAAGTATACAAAATCTTAATATGCATATTAAAATTAGAAAAACATAAGCATAGCATTGGAAATTTACCATAGCATTATTCATCATATCATTAACAATTAACTGCATCATTATTACAATATAAAAATCAATTAATCACAAATCAAAACACATACAACCCAGTTGCAACCATACTAAAAATATATTCAACTAGCATAATCTAAACATTAGATTAAAGGTGGCCTCAGTATAAACCACAAACAAACCCTTGAAAAATAACATGCAAAAATTTTTCGAATCTAAAACATGATAAAAATGCTCATTCCTTATTTTTGGTTTTTTTCAAACCATTCCTAGTGCATGTATCAAAGGCTTGTATAACTTCCAAATGCTTTAATTCATTTCATATGTCTAACAATTTTGGTATAAAGATATGTTTTTAAAAACATTGTACATCTTGTCATGTTATTATGTTCTTGTTGTCACTTGAACTTGTACCCAATGAGGAGATGGGAAAACCTTATCATCATTCAAGTGAGACAATGTAACCACCTTAGGAATGTGGGTATCCCTATTAGGAGGTGGATCTCTAGATTAGGGGCTAGCTCCCCTTGATGTATCAATAAGGCTCCAATCTTACTACTAAACATGGGGATGAAAAAGGATAGAGGATGACTAAAAGTAAACCTACTATATTGGGGTGATACACCAAATATTTTTCCATACTCATACCTTTGATATGCACTTGGAACCAAGAACAATTTACATATACACTTCACTCAATATCAACTCTCTCTCTCACACACATCAATGCTTCAACATGGGGTCTAGGAGATAGCATAGGTTAGGAAGACTTAGGCAATAGGTATTTTAAGACACTCTATTGAATTATATGTTCACTATACCTAAAACCTCACCTGAAACTTCTTGTTGACCTGCAAGAAAAGAGATCAAAACACACTAGGTACTAATAGGAGTAACATGTGAAGGTAAATAGACATCACACTTGCACAAGACTAAACACTATCATGTAAAATTAGTGAATTATTTGAATGAGGTATAAGTAATTGTATTTATTTATTCAAGGAAAAAATTTGGTAGGCATTCACCATACCCAGCAGAGAGATCCAAAAAATGACCAAAAAGGCTCAATTTATAGAACTTGGAAGAAGAGAAAGAGAGAAGTTGAAGAGGTGAAAGGACATGTGTCACCAATGTTAAGATCAGTTTAAAATGCATGAGAGAGAGTGATGGGGTGATCAATATCATGTTAGGAGTTAAAAATGTCATTTTCAATCATCCAAGACCTATAAATGGTCAAGAAACTCTTTTTCTATGCATAGAAAACTGCCCCTCATAATTGGCCTTCCAAAACTACATAAAATATACACCTAATAAAATTTGATGATTAATATGAGTAGGAGGGGTTACTAATAATCCCTCACATGCAATGGGGAGGCTCATGACCCTTCCTATCATCTTGTCCATGTATGATCACACTTGGTAGTCTCAAAATAACCCTTTTCCCTTCACCTCTCACACTTGACACCTTAAATCTATTCAAACCTGAAATATTATCCATAAAATAAAATAAATGACATTTTTAATGAGTTATAATACCATAATTTATAATAAATTGTCCTTAAAAGGCTCTTCAAATGAAGATTTGCCTTCTAAGTCCTCATTAGTTGGCTCACTAGACTGGCTAAAAAGAATGTTTTTTTAGGAACACTTATGAGATTATTAACTTGATCTAATTACCATAGGGACTTATAAAAGTTCCTAATCTTCCCTCCAAAATTGATTTCATCTCTTGGAAGTTCACCATGCCTGCACAACACAAAAAATGGTTAAAATAAGCTCTATTTTCCTTTTTTATATATAGTTTCATTTAATAAAATTCCATGTATGTTATCATCATATAGTTTTAAATAACTTATATTCATCATTTAGGGTCAAATTCCTTCATCTGGATGCATTTTAGGCTCATTTTCACATCTAGGTCTCAAAATAGGGTTTTGGAGGGTTTTGCCCTCATAACCTTTGTTCATAAATATGGCACATTTTTATTATTTCCAAATTCAACTTATTTCTTATAAAATAACTTATCCAACTATAATAAATTCCTCTAGGTTCCATGCATGATTTCATGAAAGTTATGAGCAATTGAAGAAGACCATTCAAGACATTTTGGGCATTTTGTGAGGGTTTAAGAGCTTCTAAGCCAAAATTTGGTCTTATGATGAATTTATTTTCAAAAAAATGGCTAAAAAACCTTTATATTCAACCCAAAAACATGTTCCCATTATTTTATTATATCCTCAAGATCCAAAAATGAAAACTTACCCTTGTTTGGCACTAGGCCTAGACCTTGTCTAAAGGGTTTGCTTGCAACTTAGGCTAAATTTGAATTCTCAATGGATCAACATAAAATTTTATGGTTAAAAAACTTCATATATATCCCTATTAATATTATATAATACATTTAGATGATTTCTTAGTTCCAATACTGAAAATGGTCCCTTCTTTGAAGCTAGGTTTGAATCATGTCTCACTAGGTTTGCCTATAGACCTTATTGTATAGACCAACCTAATTATATTAAAACATTATATAAATGTTAATAAATTTTTTTTAGGTGTGTATCAACTATAAAAACCTTCTTGGAGAGTTTTTATCATTTTTGGTTCCTGTTCTAGCCCATTTCTTGAAACTTGCAAGGTTTTGTGCACCTAAAAAGTGCACCACCTCTGAGACAAAATAGAGGCATGTTATCTTGTTTATACCATAATAAAAACCATTTATAAGGATTATCAAACTCTCAAATATGAATTTTACTAACTTTTATCACCTAAATCATCCATTTGGCCCTTCAAAGACCTTAAAACCAAGACTAGGTTTTCTAATGGTAGACTATGTAGGATATTGAAGTATTGACTGGGTTTGCTTATTTGGGGACCCTTGCCTTGAAAATATGATTATTTAAACGACCCATATATGTTTAAATTATTCACATATAATGTCTTAAAAATATAATCTTAACATCATGGCCCCTCCAACCATCTATATACTCTTATAAACACCAAACTAGGTCAGTTTGCCTTCATGGTGGACTACAACACCCCTATTTCTACTATTTTCATAAATTAGACTTTTTTACATACTAAAAAGTAATTATACTCATATTTTATAAACATTATTTCATTATTTTTACTCATTTATATCATATTATATGTCTTCTCCATTCACTAAACACTGTCATTTTGTTCACTGTCTGACTGGGATAGTCTTATCATTCATTTACTAACCCCTGTTGTAAGTACATTTTAATATTTTTTCTAAAAATTTTATGTGTATTAATATTATATTAATGTCCTTTGGTCACAAAAAACTCTTCATGATTATTAATTTACATATAATTCCTCAAAACAACACCAACTCTACGTCTACGTCCTTGACTAGGACATCCCTGCTTAAGATCATGTTGTAAGTGGAGACTATATGATTTGAAGCCTAATACTAGTGTTCAAAATACATTTGAAAAAACATAAGATGATCCATTTTTTATATAAACTATCCATCATGATTATGCTCTTTTGTGCACCCTTTATGCTATAGAATTTTCAAGATGAAAGTTTTGCCTATTTACTGAGATGACATAGTTAGTTGTGTCCTACTTTCAAGGAACATATAGTTTCAAACAAACCTATTGACACCTTATGGAGGTAAAAAAATGAATATTCCACTCATTAAAACACTATTATACATTGATACTATTTCACTATCTGTTGACAGTCCCCAAGGTGGGTTGTAGGTGTTGATTTTAGCTTGTGTACAGACAGAGGGTGAGTCATAAGGTACAAGATCACCTCCTATGCTTATTTTATTTGTTTCTTATCTCCATGATATGAAATTCACCCACAAGATCCATCCAATATGGTTTTTTTACCTTTGTATTAGTTCCTTTTGGTCTTAGGAGAACTTTTAGACCCAGAGGCCTGTAGATAACACTGAATAAATTCAATGTGTTTGAAAACATATTTGGGCCTCTTAAATACTCTCCTTCACTTACCCTATGCTCTTAAAAATTAACACACTTTTTATCCATGCCAAAGGATATAAGGATAAACCATTATGATCATCAAAAGCATCTTGTGGCTATGGTACATGTTACTCACATAAACAATAGGTCTTCTATTTGTGGTTTTAGGAACAGCAGGCCTAAAACTTAGTCTAACCTTCCATTCATTGTGTTGACACTTCTCTTGTCAATTTAACACCATCAAGAGGTCTATTTGGACCCTTATATATAAATTAACCTCAAATGGATTTTATCAACTATTTAAACACCTCTAGAAGGCAAATTTGTATTTTTTGGTACCCCTTATAGATGTGCATTAAACTATAACAGGCAATGGATGAAAAGGTGGAATAGGTGCATAGTTTAGGCCTCAAGGTTCCCTCTTGATTCATCAAGTTCACTTTTATAACTTAAAACATCTAAAACACACCCAAATTCTTCACCTTGACGTATAAAACCTCCAAATTTCATTGGTGACATCAACATGCTACTGTAAGTGAAGTTTTGTGACTGTGCTATGTAGGGAAAACATGGGGAAGCAAGAAAATGTAAGGAAAGGCCTTATAATCACCAAAAGACAAATTTAAATTATTATATACATTAAAAACATTAGTATTATTGTCCCCCAAAATTAGCAATCAATTTTGGGACAACATTTGAACTATTTTGGTCTTACAGACCAAAATAGTCTCTTCCATTTCCAAAATTTGTCCTAGACATTCAGATTCCTCATTTTCCAAGATTCTCAGGAAATCTACGCACTTTTCAGATCAAGTTCAATGGGTTTTACATGTTGATTTTTGTGGAGTTTGTATTTACAGACTCTGTAGGTAGGTTCATTTACACAGGTTCAAAGATTTTTGCAAGCGGTTTCAGTCAAAAGAATCAGTTTTCAACACTTAGTCATTCTCTGGGATTGGTTTAGAGCTTTGGTTCAGTTGAAAATCTTCATCAGCAAGCATCTAAGTACAAAAAGAGACTTGAACCATTAAAATATTGAACCATTAAACCACTTTGGTTCAAAGGTTCAACGGGTTCAAGGTTCAACAAGTTCAACGTCTTTGGCAATAGTTAAGCACTTCATCAAGGTTCAAATTTCAATCACTTCAATTGGTTCATCAGCTTCAAGACACTTGGCCAAATCAAGGTGGATTGAACCATTGAACTATTGAACCATTGAACCACTTTGGTTCAAAGGTTTAATGGGTTCAAGGTTCAATAGCGGGTTCAACCAAAGGAACAGTTCAATGGCTCGGTTCAACCAAGCGGTTCAATGCTTTATTTCACTTAGTGTCTTTTGGTTCAACCAAATAGTTCACTTAGTTGGTTCATTCTTTAAATTCATCCTTTGGTTCAACATCTACAAGTTCAATAGCAGATTCAAAGACATTTTTCAAAGCTTTGTTTGAACCATTGAACCAAAACTTGGTTCAACGTCTTGGTTTAATGAAGAGGTTCAACAGCAGGTTCATTCACTTGGTTCATTCGATTGAACCATTGGCTTGAACCATTTTGGTTAAAAGACTTGGTTCAACCGATTGGTTCAATGAGATGGTTCAACTTTTGGTTCAAATGCAAGTTCAAATGTTTGGTTCAATGCTTAGTTCATCAGCTTGTTTATCCAATTGAACTATCGGCTTGAACCATTTTTTGTTCAATCGATTGGTTCAACTGATTGGTTCAATGTCTTGGTTCAAAAGAATGGTTCATCACCAAAGTTCAAAGGGGCGGTTCAAGAAAAGAAAGAGACTTCTTGAAGGACAAGTGCCCTTGTGGAGGACACTTAATCAATAAAAGCACCCTTTGGAAGGGTCATTTTTCAAGGAAGCCGAAAGGTAATTCTTTTAGATTTGTTTAAGGCATATAAAAATTGGTTAACACTTAATTCCTTTAGACTTTTGTTTGAAGAAATTCCTTCAGACAAAAAGTCTGAAATAATTCTAAGTGGCTGCAGGGGCAAAATCCGAAGACTTGTTCAAAGATTTAGCAAAATAAATAATTTTGCAGACTTTTTTGTTTGTGGGAATTTTCCCCAGACTCTTTGTCCATGGGAATTTTCCCCGGGGAAATGTCCATGGGAAACTTTCATGCAGGGAACTTCCACAGGAGAAAGCCCAGGGGTTTATCCGTGGGAACTGCCAAGACAAAGGGCTATCAAAAGACCCTGAAGGGTAGGTTCCCTTGTGGGGGACTCTCAGCAGCCAAAGTAAAAGGCTATTTCGACTCAACACAAGTCATTTCTCAAGGCCTAAAAAGGCAAGTCCAATCTGGAAGGGGAAAGCCGAAAGAGGACCAAGGGGTGATGTGCCCAAAAACATTAAATTCAAGATAGTGAACTAGCTGTTGAGAGCACATCGATGGGAATATAAACGTCAATTTTAAAGTCCATGAAATAGCTATTGATCCTTTGAATTTATAGACCCAAATGCATTTCCAGAATTTAAGACCAAAACCAGCTGAAAGCAAGGAAAGATAGAACAACGAATGAATCCAGGACCCAATTTAATTAACCAAAAAAGGAGGAATGATGAAGACAAGATCAGACTGCCAGGTGGACATTGAAAGTTGCAATCTTTCAATTGTGTGGCTTGTTTATCTACATTGAGAAGATCAAATGGGTAAAATGCCCTAAAGTTCTAACTTGTCTTCCTAACAGTTCCCAATGCATCATGATGTATTATTGTTCTTGAGTCCTTCTTGAAGTGGCTATATAAGGGACTTTCTTTCATTGTAAAGGAGATCTTTTTCTAACAATCTGAACAAAACTCTACCCAAATTAAGAGGCATCATTGAGACTTTGTGCTCAGTCTATTGATTATATTTTGTTATTAGAATAAGAAAGCAAAGAACTTTTTTTAGACTTTGTGCTGTGATATCTTTATTGTTAAGGAAGATGTTCTTATGTCTTTTTCCTTGATATATTTTATTTTCCATTAATTTAACAAGCAGGATTAATAAAATTGTTCAAGAAGGTGTCCTAAAGAATCAACTGTGGAGAGACTTTGTGCCCCCATAGCTACCTTCAGTGTGTTTTCTTTTCATTATTGTGTAAAGGACTTTGAGAAGACTTTGTGCCCTCATTGTCCTTCATATATTACTCTTGAGCATTTTAGGTAGAGACTTTGTGCCATATCTTGATTTGTTGGTTACTATGCCCTCAGTTACATTTTGCCTTTATTTCCAGGAGTATTCTTGTGACTAGATGAATAGTTCTTCTGAAAGAAGAGGAGTGTTGTCTGTCATTTCCCTTGAGTTTTTCCTTTGTTTTTCACACGTCATCTCTGAAGAAAGAGAGATGGATGTCTTGTCCTACCCTTAAGTATTATTTTCTATTTATACATATATATAGCATATCCATAGGGATCCTCCCCTTGATGAGAGGAGAGAGGAGTCTCCTTCTGATGTGATAAACTTACACATTTGGATGACTAATCTTCCTACTTTGGCTGATCAGACCTATTTTGTTTACCAGTATGTTGATAGACAAAATATTCAACCAACATTTTTTTGGTGACTCCACTGGGGATATACCCATTACCCATTTATAGCCTATTCATTCACCTCCACACTAACTAGGAAAGAATGCACAGTTTAAAGCCCCAAGCTTTAACCAAAGCAAGGTCAATTATTTTCCATTTTTGTTTCACAATCTGGTAGATTCAAGGTATACATGAATCCAAAGGGCTAAAGGTATCATTGACCCTGTGTTCGAGCTGGTACAACAAAGTGATTTTGATCTATTTCCTTCACCATCTCATCTCGAACGAACCAAGAGCTTCCCTCCTACTAAATCTAGATCTCCATTACCAGACGAAGTATCTACTTCTATTGTTGATAAAGTTGTGCCTATAATTACCCCTTTGAGATTTGTTATCCCTCCTTTTCAAAATCCTATAATGGCAGTTTAAGGCCCCTGGGGTAATGCTTTTGGTCCTCTCAATCTTACTCCTCCTCTACATGAACTTCCACGTAGTTTTAGAAATAATTTCCCTAAATTCTATGGTTATGGGAAAGTTCATCCTGATGAACACATTACAGCATTCAGTATAGCTTGTAGAGTAATCAGAGTAGAATTTGAAGATGTAGCAGTCAGGCTTTTTATTGAAACACTACAAGGTGCTGCTACAGATTGGTTTTACCATCTACAAGCTCGGTCTGTGACTAATTGGAATACTCTTAAAGCTAAGTTTGAAGCCAGATTCAAAATTGTAGAAGATGCACATACACTTCTGGCTCAACTTACACAAATGAAGAAAGAGCCTCATGAGCCTATGAGAGACTTCATAACCAAATTTGAAAATTTAAGAAATAGAATTCTTGTCATTGCTTGACCTACAACTAAGAATCTCAAATGCTTTTTCATTAATTCTCAGCTACCTAAAGTCAGTTTCCTCTTGAGACGTGTTGGTCAAATAGATCTCGCTGCAGCTCAACTTTTGGCCATTGAAGTAAAAGATGATCTCATCTTATCAGGGAAGATAAGAAGAGATCCAAATAGAAATAGAGCTTCATCATCTTCTGAATTTGCATCCACAAACACCACAGATCTAATGGTGTAGAAATTAGCAAATGAGTTACTTGCTCTTAAGAATCAAATGGCCTAAGGAATGTCTTTTCCTCCTACATACAGAAGGACATTCCCAAATCAGTCATATCAGGGCAATGTAGCTAGGAACCAAGGGCAACAAAATTTGCTCCCTTCCCCACAAGGGAAACTTGCCCTGGAAGCTCCTCCAACCGATTCAGCAATGGGATACCTTCAAGCAAAATCAAAATTCTCTTTCCAGCCTGAATTGAATCAGGAAAATGATGTTGATATCATTGAAGACAATCAAGAAGAATCAGCTGGTGACTCCCACATTTGTTTTTTGAATTACCAGGATGAACCCAAAAGCAAAGGAGAAGCTTCAGATGGATCATATGCAGTGTTTACCATATCTAAGAACCAATCAGTCTAGCAAGTTGATAAAGAAAAGATAGAAGAACAACCTCAACTAGTAATCACGATTACTAAATGTGGGACCGCTCTGCCTTTTCAATCAAAAGATTTAGTCATCACCCAAAAGGTAAATACATCTATGTCACCTTCACCTTCTACTCCTAATTCACAAACCAGCCCACCTCACATTCCTCTTAAAACTTAGAAATTTGAAGTACCTTTCTATGTACCTAGCTCAATTCAGCAATTTGACATAATTGATCATGTCAAAAAGATAAAAATACAGATGTCTAAATTTGAATACTTACAATCCAATCTGGAATAACTGAATAAGCTAGTTCAATATGTTAAAAATTAAACTGTCCCTGTAGGACAAAAAGCTAAAAAAATAACTCTTGATTCTCCAAAGATCACGCTTATTCCAAATAATCTGATCATTACTCCTCCAACTACTCCTGAAAAAATAGAACCCTTCTATGTTTCCCTATTAATCAATGGCCACAAGCTGAGTAACTGTATAATAGATGTAGGTGCATCTAACAATGTCATACCTGCTAAAGTCACTGAGTCTCTTGGTCTCACACTAACCAAAACATTTGGGAGATATTTCTCCATAGAAAATAAGCAAGTACCATTGCTGGGGCAAATCAAAGATGCCCAATTTGCATTCATAGCCTTTCCAAACAAGAGGATTAAAATGATGGTCTTAGTGGCTGACATCCCAGCATCTTATGGCATTTTGCTTGGACAAAATTTATACAAGGATGTGGGAGGAGAACTGAACATGGATCTATTTGAGGCAAGGATCCCTGTCCAAGGCGTGATGAAGAGATTACTCCCTGAAAAGGAAGAAAATTATGTAGTCACCCAGATGTTAGCCCCTAAAGCTCAAATATTTTTTAAATCTGAAGGTATGGGTAACTACTTTCTATATATAGATGAAGAAGGGTCCTCCATCTCTGATGAAGGAAAGTTTGAAGAAAAATTAGTTTCTGATGAAATTTGGACTTTGGAATTTGATGGTAGCTATTCCTCTACTAGTTCGAGAGTTGGGATTATCTGGATATCTCCTCAAAGAGATATGTTTCCTTCATCTTATAAAGTAAAATTCAGCAACACTAACAATACAGTTGAATACAAATCTCTATTGTTGGGCATGAAGGCTGCTCAAGAAAGAGTCATCAAATTTCTTCATGCCAAAGGGGATGTTGAATTAGTGGTCTGTCAAGTGAGAAATCTATATCAGACCAAGAGTGAGAGGTTATGCCACTACCGTAACCTAGTTTGGGACCTAATTGAAAGCTTTGATGCTTTCAATATTTTTGCCATACCCAAAGAGTCTAATGACAAAGTTGATGCACTTGTTGTTTCAGGAACTCTTTTAGTTCCTCATTCAGATTTTAAAGAAGACAAGTATACCATTGAGCTGGTCTATAGACCAAGTGTTCCTGACAATGCTGATCATTGGCAAATATTCAATGATGATCATTAGATCATTGCTTTCTTGGAATGAAAAGACAATTTCAAATAGCTTTATTTTGAAGGTAGTGAATTTCAAAAGTCTAAATTTGTTTCTGAATCAAGTTTAGATATGAATGAAGAATTCCTATAGCTGAAAGGAAATAAAATTCTCAAAGGCCTGGTTTCTCTTGAGAAGCTATTTGACAAGCATGATAGATTCTTCAAACAATAGCAAACAGATTCAAATTTCTCTCAAGGATTTGACCAAGTAAATCTGACCAACAAAGAAAATCCCAAGATGGTCAACATTGGTAAGTGTTTCACCCCTGAAGAAAGATTCAAGTTCACCTCTTTGCTTCGTCAATACATGTATGTCTTAGCATATTCTTATGAAGACCTGAAGTCTCTCAGACTTGATAAAATCCACCATCACATCCCTCTCAAGGCTGACTCAATGCCCTATAAGCAAAAATCCAAACAATACAATCCAAAAATTTTAGGTACTATTATGTCTGAGATACAGAAAATGTTAAATGCTAGGAAAAAATAGCAAAATTTACATTTGTGTAGATTTCAAGAATCTGAATCAGTCATCTTTAAAAGATAATTACCCTTTGCCAATAATGGACCAAGTGCTTCAAATAGTAACAGGATCAGAGATGTTATCAATGCTGGATGGCTTCTCAGATTATAATCAAGTTGAAGTTGGTGAAGCAGACCAACACAAGACTGCATTCACCACACCTTGGGGTACATTTGCATATAAAAGAATGCCTTTTGGCTTAATAAATTCTGGTGTTACCTTTCAGAGAGATATAGACATGGCTTTCAAAGATGATATTGGCAAATTCATAGTGGTATATCTTGATAACTTAACTATCTTTTCAAAGCATCGATCTGATCATGTACGCCACTTACAACAAGTGCTAGAGCACTGCCACCAAAATGGTATTTATTTGAATCCTAAGAAGTATATTTTTTGAGTAATAGAGGGGAAACTCCTTGGACACATTGTGTCCAAAGAAGGCATAAAGATTGATTTAGACAAAGTCAAATCTATTCAAGAGCTGAATTTGCCTACAAGTAAAAATATTGTTCACTCTTTCTTTGGAAAAGTGAATTTCTTACAGAGATTCATTCCTGAATTTGCTGAGAAGACAAGACACATTGTGAACATGATGAAAGGGAAGACTACCTTCAGCTAGACTAAAGAAGGCAAATCAGCATTTCAAGATATCAAGACTGCCATTGCTCACGCCCCTACCTTGGTTTGTCCAGATTACCATAAATATTTCATCATATACAACTATGTGTCTGAGCATACTCTTTTAGTGATTCTTGTTCAACAAGATAAGAAAGTTATGGAATCCCCTATCTCTTTTATGAGTTACCCTCTTAAAACCCATGAAATGAAGTATTTGAATATAAATAAGCACACCTATGTGTTGGTAAAAGCAGTCAAACATTTCCGCTTCTATATTCTAGATTCACACACTACTGCCTTAGTTCCTGACACTACAGTCAAGTCTATATTAACTCAGCAAGAGTTTGGCACAAAGAGAGGTAATTGGATTGCAAAGATCCAAGAATTTGATCTGGATATCAAGCCGACAAAGCTGGTCAGAGGTAAAGGCCTATGCCAATTAATGGCTGACAATAAGCCAAAAGATACACAGCATGAAGACGCTGAAGTGGAAGATATGCCAACAGTCCTTTTTGTCTCCACTACTAATGAATGGTACTCAGATATTGCCTATTTTCTGACTTATGGTGAATGTCCTGCTCATTTGTCCTACAAAGAAAGGAGGACTATCAGGTTGAAAGCTACCAAATTTTTCCTTTGGGATAATGGCCTGTACAAGAGAAGCATAGATGGAGTATTCCTTCACTGTGGAGACAAAGAACATCAAACCCAGCTTTTGAAATCTTTCCATAATCTAGCCTGTGGAAGACATTTTTCTACTCCTGTGACTACTCACAAAATTCTATGAGCCAGGTATTACTGGCCAACTCTTTTCCAAGATGCACATAAGTGGATGAGAAAATGTGAACTTTGCCAACAATTTGTTGGAAGACCCAAGTTGGCTGCCCTACCTCTCAAGCCAATAATCATAGAGGAACCTTTCCAGCAATGGGGTCTTGATTTTATTGGGATAATAAACCCATCTTCAAGTGTTGGACATGATTATGTCCTTACAGCAACTGATTATTTCACCAAGTGGGTAGAAGCAATTCCAACTAAGCATGTTACTTCAGAAGTTGTATGCAACTTCCTCAAAGAGAATATTATTTCCAAGTTTGGAGTTTCACTCAAAATTATTATTGATAATGCAGCCTATTTCACCTCTCAAGAGATTACACAATTCTATTTTCATTATGAAATCACACTCTCTCATTATTCTGATTATTTCCCACAAGGAAATAGACAAGTTGAGTCCAACAATTAGAATTTGGTAACTATTATCAAAAAGCTAGCAGATGATAATCAAAGGACATGGCATAAAGGATTGGTTGATGCTCTATGGGTAGATAGGATCACACTAAAGAGAAAAATTGGTATGTCTCCTTTTCAACTTCTTTACGGTATCAATGCTGAGATACCAATCACCTTAGAGTTACCAACCTTGAAATTAGCAAAGGCCATTGAAGATCAGACATATAAGAGTTATCTTGACAAAAGAATCATGTGCCTAACTCAGCTAGAGGAACAGAGAACCATGGTGGTGGTACAATTACTGCTCATCAAAGTCTAGTAAAGAAACTCTTTGATCAGAAGGCCAAAAATTATGATTTCCAGATTGGGGATCAAGTCCTGTTGTGGGACAAAGAAGAGAACCAAAGGGGATGCATGGAAAGTTTGACTCCCTTTGGAGAGGCCCATTTATAATTCATCAACACATTGGTGAAAATAGCTTTCTATTAAAATACCAAGATGTCACACTCTTTTCTCTACCCCACAATGGGCAACATCTGAAACACTTCAATTCTTGAAGTATAAGATCATTGCCTCTGTATATATGTATATTTGTACAGTTTTAATTCTATTTTGTTTTGTTTATTTTATTTTTGATGCCTTTCATTTCTGGGTAGCATGACTCTAAAGCCCAATGGTACACATGAAGACACTGGAAATTCTAGATTCTACTCCTTTCAATTCATTTTACAATTGACAGAAGTTCTCCAACAGGAGCCAGTTGTTGTCCCCCAAAAGTAGCAATCAGTTTTGGGACAACATTTGAATTATTTTGGTCTTACAGACCAAAATAGTCTCTTCCATTTCCAAAATTTTTCTTAGACATTCAGATTCCTCATTTTCCAAGCTTTTCAAGAAATCTACGCACTTTACAGATCAAGTTCAATGGGTTTTACATGTTGATTTCTATAGACTTTGTATCTACAGACTCTACATGCAAGTTCATTTACATAGGTTCAAAGATTTTTGCAAGTAGTTTCAGTCAAAAGAATCAATTTCCAACACTTAGTCATTCTCTGGGATTGGTTCAGAGCTTTGGTTTAGTTGAAAATCTTCATCGGCAAGCAACTGAGTACAAAAAGAGACTTAAACCATTGAACCATTGAACCACTTTGGTTCAAAGGTTCAATGGGTTCAAGGTTCAACACATTCAACATCTTTGGCAAGAGTTAAGCGCTTCATCAAGGTTCAAAGTTCAATCACTTCAATTGGTTCATCAGCTTCAAGACACTTGGCCAAATCAAGGCGGCTTGAACCATTGAACCGTTGAACCATTGAACCACTTTGGTTCAAAGGTTCAACGGTTCAAGGTTCAATGGTGGGTTCAACCAAAGGAATAGTTCAATGGCTCGGTTCAACGCTTTATTTCACTCAATGTCTTTTGGTTTAACCAAATAGTTGACTCAGTTGGTTCATTCTTTCAGTTCATCCTTTGGTTCAATGTCTATAGGTTCAACAGTAGATTCAAAGATATTTTTCAAAGCTTTGTTTGAACCATTGAACCAAAACTTGGTTCAACGTCTTAGTTCAATGAATAGGTTCAATAACAGGTGCATTCACTTGGTTCATTCGATTAAACCATTGGCTTGAACCATTTTGGTTCAAAGCCTTGGTTCAACGAGATGGTTCAACTATTGGTTCAAAGGCAAGTTCAAATGTTTGGTTCAATGCTTAGTTCATCAGCTTGTTTATCCAATTGACTATCGGCTTGAACCATTTTTGGTTCAATCGATTGGTTCAACAGAATGGTTCATCGCCAAAATTCAAAGGGGTAGTTCAAGAAAAGAAAGAGAATTCTTAAAGGACAAGTGCCCTTGCGGATGACACTTAATCAATAAAAGCACCCTTCAAAAGGGTCATTTTTCAAGGAAGCTGAAAGGTAATTCTTTCAGATTTGTTTAAGGCATATAAAAATTGGCTAACACTTAATTCCTTCAGACTTTTGTCTGAAGGAATTCCTTTGGAAAAAAATTCTGAAAGAATTCTAAGTGGTTGCGGGGGCAAAATCCAAAGACTTGTTCAAATATTTGGTGAAACAAATAATTTCGCAGACTTTTTTATCCGCAAAAATTTTCCCCAAACTTTTTGTCCACGGGAATTTTCCCTAGACTTTTGTCTATGGGAATTTTCCCTGGGGAAATGTCCGCAGTAAACTTTCACGCGAGGAACTTCCACAGGAGAAAGCCTGGGGATTTATCCGCAGCAATTACCAAGACAAAGGGCTAGCGAAAGACCCCAAAGGGCAGGTGCCCTTACGGGGGAATCTCGGTGTCCAAAGTAAAAGGCTATTCTGACTCAACACAAGTCATTTCTCAAGGCCTGAAAGGGCAAGTCCAATCTAGAAGGGCAAAGCCAAAAGCCGAAAGAGGACCAAGGGGTGACGTGCCCGAAAATGTCAAATTCAAGACAGTGAACTAGCCGTTGAGAGCACATTGATGGGCATGTAAATGTTAATTTTAAAGTCCATGAAATAGTCGTTGATCCTTTGAATTTACATACCCGAATGCATTCCCATAATTCAAGACCAAAACCAGCTAAAAGCAAGGAAAGACAGAACAATGAATGAATCCAGGACCTGATTCAATTAACCAAAAAAGGAGGAATGATGAAGACAAGATCAGACCGCCAGGTGGACATTGAAAGTTGAAATCTTTCAATTGCATGGCTTGTTTATCTACATTGAGAAGATCAAATGAGTAAAATGCCCCAAAGTTCCAGCTTGTCTTCCTAACAGTTCCCAATGCATCATGATGTATTATTGTTCTCGAATCCTTCTTAAAGTGGCTATATAAGGGACTTTCTTTCATTGTAAAGGAGATCTTTTTCTGACAATTTGAATGAAACTCTGCCCAAATTGAGAGGCATCATTGAGACTTTGTGCTTAGTCTATTGATTATATTTTGTTATTGGAATAAGAAAGCAAAGAACTTTTTCAGACTTTGTGCTGTGATATCTTTGTTGTTAAGGAAGATGTTCTTATGTCTTTTTCCTTGATATATTTTCTTTTCCATTAATTTAACAAGTAGGATTAGTAAAATTGTTCAGGAAGGTGTCCTGAAGAATCAACTGTGGAGATAATTTGTGCCCCCATAGCTACCTTCAGTGTGTTTTATTTTCATTGCTGTGTAAAGGACTTTGAGAAGACTTTGTGCCCTCATTGTCCTTTGTATATTACTCTTGAGCATTTTAGGTAGAGACTTTGTGTCATATCTCGATTTTCTAGTTACTATGCCCTCAGTTACATTCTGCTTTTATTTCCAGGAGTATTCTTGTGACTGGCTGAATAGTTCTTCTGAAAGAAGAGGAGTGTTGTCTATCATTTCCCTTGAGTTTTTCCTTTGTTTTTCACACATCATCTCTGAAGAAAGAGAGATGGATGTCTTGTCCTACCCTTGAGTATTATTTTCTATTTATACATATATATAGCATATCCATAGGGAACCTCCCCTTGATGAGAGGAGAGAGTAGTCTCCTTGTGATGTGATAAACTTACACATTTGGATGACTAATCTTCCTACTTTGGCTAATCAAACCTATTTTGTTTACCAGTACATTGATAGAAAAAATATTCAACCAACAAGTATCATTCCCAAAACAACATCAAAACAATCTTTCTAATGTGGATAAATCATTTTCACGGCAACTGAGATGACTGTTGATGCAAACTAGGCATTTTGCAAGCATGTACAAGCCTAAAAGGGCTCTCCCAAGTATTTTATAATTCAAAAATAATAATAAGAATGAGTATGTCTTGAAAAATATTTATAAACACTTTCAACACATAAACCCATTAGACCAAATCAATAAAAACTTAGACAAGCTCAAACAATGACCCCATCATGGTTACAAGTCGATAAAAAACCTAACTGGAGTGTTATACATTATGCATAAAGGAGGAGACACCAATCTGAGACTTATTATTATTTAAATTAATTTCACTCATATTAAAATCCACCCCCAGATGCATTCTTCTTGACTCCACATGTAGCCTCCATAGTGAGTGCTTGAACTTGCCCTTCCTTGGCTTGCTAATGGAAAATGAAGAAAAATGAGTTGTAGATGAAACTTTGTCTATAATATTCTCAATCCAAACATGTCAATGACATTTTTGGAGGTGAAGAGACACACCACCATGTTTTTAGCTACAAGAGAACTTGAGAAGTCCATACAAGTGTTAGAAATGACCTAAAAACAAGGAGAAACTCCCATTTTTTTAGCATAACTGACTCTTGGCTGACCTATAACCATCCCTGAAAATATTTTTACATCTTCCACGTTTTAATCCACTGTGGTGAAAATTTAACCTCTTTAAAGTCTGTACAAGTCAATTAATAGTCTAGAAAGTGGCCAAAAGACCCTTTTTTGCACATGAAATGTAACAAATGACCAATTAATGAATTTTAAACACATATAAACACGTTAAAAACCATATTAGGACAATTTGACACAAAATTACCCTTTGAACAAGTTTGACCAACGTTTGACTAGGTTTGACTTTGGTTGACTAAGTCATTTCAAGGAAGATGAGCTTAGACAAGGATTACGACAAGGCCAAGTAAGAAGATAGACCAACAAAACACCCCATAGGACACATGGGAAATTTATTAAAAATTTAAAAATATTAATGGTTTACCTAATTTTATTATAATTCAAATTTGGTCAATAATTTGGCAACTCCTAGGGGTAAAATGCTTGTCTATGTTAAGGATTAGTAGCCTTATCCTATCCATTGGGCAAGGGAGTCAGAATACACTTGAAAAACATTAAGATCATACCTTGAAGAGACAAAAAAGATATTAATTCTACCTCAAAACACACAAATGGAAATAACAACACATAATAAATACCCAACAACAAATAAGACAAGGACACATGTGTGTTACTAAGCACTTAGGGAAAGTAAAACACAACCAATTGAAAACAAACTAATATGCACATCTATTATGATACAATTTTCCCCCTCCTATATCAAAGGGGAAACTTCTTAGGTCTCCTTCATGGCAAGAAACCTCATGGTGTTAGCCAAGTAGTTTGTAGGAGTGAAAACTTGGTGACTGACCCTTCTTGTTTGCCATCTTGATTGGCATGTATTCTAATGCATCAAGTTCAAACATGTATTCCACCTCCATATATTCATATTTCTCTTTGAGACATGTTTCATGCTGGTCATTCATGTAGGTGTAGTCCATCAATGGATCAATGGCTACAATCTCATCATTATAGGGCTCATTTAGCTCATGGCCCTCTTGGCATGCATCATAGACCAACTCATTCTTTTCTATCTCTTTGAGAAGCTTGTCAAACTGATCTCTTGCTTCATCATGGATCTCTTGAGGAAGGGTGGCTGGTGTAATTTTTGAGTTGAGACAAAAAAAATCTATTTCATCCCAAAAATCATCATTTTCTTGCTTAAGGTCTCCCTCTTCAATACATCTATCAAACCAATCTAATCCTTCTCCTTCTTGTTCAAAAATAAGAGTCTCTAGCTACTCAAAAACATGTTCTTGAACCTCATTCAACTCAAGTCCTATGATTTTATCACTATCTTCATCAAATCAAAAAGAAGGCTCATCAAACAAAGGGAAAGAGAGCTCACCATGCTTGCATTCTTCATCAATCAACATTGACATGTTAATTTTGTCAATCTCATATTCATATTTTTGGAACATTTGCATGTGGGTGTGACCTATGTCTTCTCCTTGAAACCTACCACCTTCAAGAGCCACTTCTTCAACCTTAGTCTCATGAAACCCTCCTAGAACAGCCACTTCTTGAGATATGGTTTGACTATGTTCTCCATCTTTGATGATGCCTTCAAAGGGAGTGTCTATGATGATCTCATCCTCATCGTCACTCATGAGATATTTTTGATTAGACATAAATTATACTCTCTCTTCTTCACTTGCCTTTTTCAAAATAGGTTCCTCCTCTTTTTTATCAATAACTAAGATGCCATCTTGCATATAATAATCTACTTGGAGTTCTTCATCATTACCTACTATGGATTATTCACTATCTTCATCATGACCAAAAGGAAGTTCATCAAGTAGAGATAATGAAAAATCATCATGTCTACAAGTTTCTATACATGTTGTCTCCTTTCCACTTAAATTATCTTCCCACCTTTGAATTTTGAAACTTCATCTTCAACCTCACACAATACATTTTCTCCTTTCTCCAAGGAGAGGGTGGGAGTGCAAGAAACATCCTTAACTAGGTTGAAAGATAATGGGACATTTTCATGCTCTTCTTTCCATCTTTCAATCACCATATCAAAGCTTGGAAAAATTCCATCATTTTAACACATTTCAGATTGAGGAGTAGGAGAATGACTTACCAAGATACATTTATATCCATAAGAATCTCATCAATCTCTTCATTCATCTCCTCTTTAGGTTGTGTTTGCATTTTAATAACATTTTTCCAACATGTGAAACCAATAGGCATAGCTTCTTCTATCTTTTCTTCTTCAAAATTTTGGGCTAATTCATGATGAGCACTCCTCCAACTTGGAATCTTGACATCATGTGTCTCCTCTTGATGATAGGAAACAACTTCATTCACTTTCTCAATGTCTTGAGCTGGTTCATGATAGACATTTCTCCAACTTGGAATCTTGACATCAGATTGAAGGGCTTGAGGAGGTTAAGGGAAACTAGGAAGAGTTTACATATGCATAGGAGGAGTTGTTTGAAGAAGGATGTTTTGGTTTGCAAAAGAAATGGGATGGATTTCTTCAAAGGAGGGATCACAATCTAATAACTTGGAGTATTTTATTTCCACAGAAGCTTGATCCAATATATTTTGGTATTGGATTGCTAATTTCAAAAGATAAATAGCATGGGTAGTTTGTTTTGACATAGGAGAAGATGCATTAGATGGGCTAGAAGGTTGGCTCATTTTATTTTTGTGAGCAAGTGCTATTTGATAAAAATGATTTTTTGTACAAGGGGAGGGTTTATTTTTTATAGGACAAGGTTGTCTTCGGATGGAATAAGGTGTACAAGGTTGATTACCTTGATTGGGTTGAATTCTCCATCTTATTAGTTTCTCCTTCATGGATTTCATGTCTTGAGCTCACCTAAACAAGCACTCCTCCTTGTAAAAAATCTCTTATTGATACCTATTTTTCTCATTCAACCTATCTACCTCTAGAATTTGCTTCTCAAACTCCAACATTATCTCCCTAACACTCTTGGATTGACTAGGAGAAGGACAATTAGGAGAGTTGCTTGAGAGGATTCCATGAACAACATGAGCTTGATCTAAACTATATGAAGGAACAAAAATTCCATATTACTCAAAAATGGGATTATACATACCAAATATGATTTCTTAATGCACTAAGGTTGCTTAACCAGCTAATTTAACTCAGAGTCACCATTGGCGTTGATTGAAATTCCTCCAAAAGGCTGATTAGTTGAAGAACACACCAAGAATTCTTTAACTTCTTAGACAAATAGTCCCACTGAGCATGCCAAAAATTGTTGTCACTTTAACTTTCACCCAATGAGGAGATGGGACAATATTATCCTCATTCAAGTGAGATAATGTAACCACCTTAGGTATGTGGGTATCCCTATTGGGAGGTAGATCTCTAGATAAGGGGCTAGCTCCCCTTGATGTATCAATAAGGCTCCAATATTACTACTAAAATTGGGGATAAAAAAAGATAGAGGATGATTGAAAGTAAACCTAATATATGGGGGTGATACACCAAAGATTTTTCTCTACTCATACCTTTGATATGCACTTGGAACCAAGAACAAATTAGATATACACTTCAATAAATATCACCTCTCTCTCACACATCAATGCTTCAACATGGGGTCTATGAGATAGCATAGGTTAGGAAGACTTAGGAAATATGCATTCTAAGACACTCTATTGAATTATATATTAACTATACCTATACCCTCACTTGACACTTCTTTTTGACCTACAAGAAAAGAGACCAGAACACACTAGGTACTAATAGGAGTAACATGTGAAGGTAAATAGACATCACACTTGCACAAGACAAAACACTATCATGTACACTTAGTGAATTATTTGAATGAGGTAAAATTACTTTTATTTATTTATTCAAGGAAAAAAATTGGTATGGATTTTCCATACCCAATAGAGACATCCAAACAATGGCCAAAAAGGCTCAATTTATAGAACTTGGAAGAAGAGAGAGAGAAGAGAAGTTGAAGAGGCACAAGGACATGTGTCACCAATGTTAATATAAATTAAAAATACATTATATATATGTATGGGGTGAGACATATCATTTCAGGATTTATAATTTCATTTTCAATCATCCAAGACCTACAAATGGTCAAGAAATTCCTTTTCTATGCATAAAAAACTGCCCCTCATAATTGGCCTTCCAAAACCATTCAAACTCTGCACTTGATCAAATTTGATTAGTAATATGAGTATGAGGGGTTACTAATAATCCCTCACATTAATTTTAGAGGCTGATGACCCTTCCTATCATCTTGGCCATGCATGATCACACTTGGCAGTCTCAAAATAGCCCTTTTCCCTTCACCTCTCATAGTTGGCACCTTCAAGATCTTAAAACCTATAATCTGATACATAAAATAAAATAAATGGCATGGGTAATGAGTTATCATACCATCATTTATAATAATTTTGCCTTAAAAGGCTCTTCAAATTAAGATTTATCATTTCTTCTAAGTCCTCACTAGTTGGCTCACTAGACTGGCTAAAAAGAATGATTTGGTAGACACACTTAGGATCTTATTAAATTTATATAATTACCATATGGAATTATAAAAATTCCTAATATTCCCTCCAAAAGTGATTTCATCTCTTGGAAGTTCACCATGCCTACACAACACAAAATATGGATAAAATCATATCTATTTTCATCTTTTTTGTATATTTTTGTACAATCAAATTTAGTGTATATTATCCTAATGTATTTTTAAACAACTTATCTTCATAACTCAAGGTAAAATTCCTTCATCTAGATTCACTTTTACGCTCATTTTCACCTCTAGGTCTCAAAGCAGGGTTTTGGAGGGTTTTAGAGTGACCAGCCCTCTTAATCTTTGTTCATAAATATGCCACATTTTAATTCCTTAAAAATTCCACATTTTTATTCTCAAGGACCTTATCCAAATATCCTAAATTCCTCCAAGTATAATGCATGATTTCATGAAAGTTATGAGCAATTCAAGTTCACTATTTGAACCATTTTGGGCATTTTTTGAGGTTTTGGGAGCTTCTAAGCCAAGAATTGGTCTTGTGATGAATTTATTTACAAAAAAATGGATTAAAAACCTATATATTCACCCCAAAAACATTTTTACATCATTTTATTAGCTCTTCAATATCCAAAAATAAAAACTTACCCTTGTTTGGCACTAGGCCTAGACCTTGTCTAAAGGGTTTGCTTGCAACTTAGGCTCAATTTAACTTCCAAATGGATTACCCTACAAGGTTATGGTTAAAAAACTTCATATATATCCTTTTTATTATTATCCAATGAATTAATATTCTTTCTTAAGTCCAATACTAAAAATAGTCCCTTCTTTGAGGCTAGGTTTGCATCATGTCTCACTAGGTCTGCCTACAAACCTTCTTGTTTAGACCAACTTTTTTTTATTCCAACCTTCCAAAAAGATTCATAATGTATTTTCAGGTGTTTATCAACTATAAAAACCTTATTTAATATTTTCTATCATTTTTGGTTCATGTTCTAGCCCATTTCTCAAAACTTGCAGGGTTTTGTGCACCTAAAAAGTGTGCCACCTCTAAGACAAAATAGAGGCCTACTGTTTTGTTTATCCCACAAAACCAACCATTTTTTAGGCTTATAAAACTATAAAATATGACTTTTACTAATTTATATCACCTAAATCATCCATTTTTCCCTTCAAATACCTCAAAACTAAGACTGGGTTTTCTAATGATAGACTATGTAGGATATTAAAATATTGACATAGTTTACTTATTTGGGGACCCTTACCTTTCCAATATGATCATTTAAATGACCCATATATGTTTAAATTATTCACATAAAATTTCTTTAAAATATACCCTTAACATCATGGCCCCTCTAACCATCTCTATACTCTTATAAACACCAGACTAGGTCAGCTTGCCTTCATGGTGGACTAAGACACCCCTATTTCTACTATTTTCATGGATTAGAATTTTATACACACTGCATAAGAATTATCATAATATTTTATAACCATTATTTCATTATTTTTACTCATTTATATCAATGTCTTCTCCATTCACTAAACACTATCATTTTGTTCACTATTTGACTAGGATAGTCTTATCTTGCATTTACAAACCCTGTTATAGGTGCATTTTAAGATCTATTCTGAGCCTTTTATGTGTATGAATAATATATTCATCTCCTTGGGTCACAAAATTCTCATCATTCTTATTAATTTACATATAATTCCTCAAAACAACACCAACTCTATGTTTAGGTCCTTGACTAGGACATCCCTTCTTAAGACCCTATTGTAAGCGAAGACTACATGATTTGAAGCCTAATATTAGTGTTAAAAATCCATTTGAAAACCTATAATATGATCCATTTTTTATATAAACTATCCATCATGCTTATACTCTCTTATTCACCCTTTATGCTATATAATTTTCAAGATAAAGGTTTTGCCTATTTACAGAGATGACACAGTCAATTGTGTCCTACTTTAAAGGAACATAGAGTTTCAAACAAACCTCTTGAAACCTTATGGAGGTAAAAAAATGCATACTCAACTCCTTCAAACACCTCAATATCCTTCAAACACTATTATACATTGATACTAGTTCACTATCTATTGACAATCCCCAAGGTGGGTTGTAGGTGTTGATTTTATCTTGTGTACGGATAGAGGGTGACTCATAGGGTACAAGATCACCTCCTATGATTCTTTTATTTGTTTTATATCTTCATGATATGCCCTTCACCCACAAGATCCATCAAATATGGATTTTATACGTTTTTATTAGTGCCTTTTGGTCTTAGGATAACTTTTATACCTAGAGGCCTGTAGATAACACTGAATAAATTTAGTGTGTTTGCAAACATATTTGGGCCTCTTGAATACTCTCCTTCACTTACCCTATGATATTCAAAATTAACATACTTTTTTTCCATGCCAAATTATATAAGGATAAACCATTAGGAGCATCAAAAGGATCTTGTGGCTATGGTACATGTTACTCACACAAACAATAGGTCCTTTATTTTGTGGTTTTAGGAACAGTAGGCCTAAAACTCAGTCTAATCTTCCATTCATTATTTTGACACTTCTCTTGTCAAGTTAACACCATCAAGAGGTTTGTTTGGACCCTTCTACAGTAATTAACCTTAAAAGGATTTGACCAACTATTTAAACACCTCTAGAAGGAACATTTGTATTCTATAGTACCACTTGTAGATGTGCATTAAACTATAACAGGCAGTGGATGAAAAGGTGGACCAAGTGCATAGTTTAGGCCTCAAGGTTCCCTCTTGATCCATAAAATTCACTTTTATAACTTGAAACATCTAAAACATGCCCAAATTCTTCACCTTGATGTAGAAAACCTCCACATTTCATTGGTGATGTTAGCATGCTCCTGTAGGTGAAGTTTTATGACTTTGCTATGCAGGGAGAATATGAGGAAGAAAGAAAATGAAAGGCCTTCCAAACACCACAAGAAAAATTTAAATTATTCCATACATAACAAACATTAATTTCATCCCCAAAAAAACATCAAAACACTCTTTCTAACATGGAAAAATCATTTTTAAGGTAATAGAGATGATTATTGATGCAAACTAGGGATTTTGCTATCATGTACAAGCCTAGAAGGGCTCTCCCAAGTATTTGATCTTTCTAAAAAAAGAATAATCATGATTGTGTCTCTAAAAATATGTAGAAACACCTAAAACACATAAACCCATCAGACTAAATCAAGAAAAACTAAGACAAACTCAAACAGTGACCCCCTCATGGTTGCAAGCCCATAAAAAAATTGCCTAGAGTATTATCCATTATTCATAAAGGAGGATCCACCAATCTGGGACTTATTGTTATATAAATTAAGTGCACTCAAATTATAATCCACCCCAAAAATCATTCTTCTTGACTCCATCTGTAGCTTCCATAGTGAGTGCTTGAACTTGCCCTTCCTTGGCTTGCCAATGGAAAATGAATAAAAATGAGTTGAAAATGAAAATTTTTATGCAATATTATCAATATGTGTTAATGACCTATGGGGAGGTGAATAAACACACCACCACATTTTTAGTTGTAAGGGAACTTGAGAAGTCCATACAAGTGTTAGAGATGGCCTAAAAATAAGGAGAAACTCCCATTTTCTGAACATAACTAACTCTTGGTTGACCTCTAAGTGGCCCTATCAATATTATGACCTCTTCCACATTCTCATCCACCTTGGTGACAAATTTTACCTCTTTAAAGTCTGTACAAGTCAATTAATAGGCTAGAAAGTGGCCAAAAGACCTTTTTTTGCACATGAGACATAAAAAATGACCAATTAATGACTTATAAACACATCTAAAGTTAAACACCATATTAGTAAAATTTGACACAAAATTACCCTTTGACCTATTTTGACCAAGGCTTGACTAGGTTTGACTTTGGTTAACTAGCCCATTTCAAGGAAGATGAGCTTAGACAAGGGTTAGAACAAGGCTAAGTAAGAAGATAGCCAACATAACACCCTATAAGACACATGGGAACTTTCTTAAAAAATTTAAAATATTAGGATTTTACCCCATTTTACTAGAATTCAAATTTTGTCAATAGTTGTTATATGCATTATTTTAAAAATATGAAACATTGAAGCGGGGAGTGATTTAACATTTTAGGGTTTTACATAAGTAATTTCTAAGCTAGGTTAAATGGTTGATATGTATAAATTATTTAAATAATATGCAATAATTAAGTACTAATTTGCTATGGATTTTAACTTCTTTTGACTTTCTAAAAATAGTAATAAATATGCATAAATATAGACATATCTATAAAGTGAATATTGTGAATGATCTAGGTTCTAAAAACTATGCTCTAGACAATTCTTAGTGTCGTCAATAGGATCCTAAGATCTATTTGCTCACTAGACAGTAGCACCCCACCTAGAGATTCATATCATATTATTTTATTGTCTTTAAATTATAACTAGTGTCCTCTTTATAGGACTATTCTTATCTTTTGGGAGCACCTACAACTATGTTTTAAAGTCATATTCATGTATGAACGAAATATAGAACTTTGTGTTATGCCTTAAAAACTTGATTTAGTGTATAAACCCTAATCCCCCTTGAAATTATGTCATGATAAATAATTGTGTGTTCATTATTAGTATAGGTTGGACATCCTCAATAGCTTATTGTGAAGAGAGTTGCCTACATACCAATACTCTTAGGAGGGATCAAGCTCGATTTAGTTCTTCCACCTAGTGTTTGGTGCAAGTGTAAGTGAATTATAGAATGAGAGTGGACTTGGATTCCTTAAATGTATTGAGCTTTGAAATCCTTTTAATCTAGGTTTATGTCCAATGTAGATGGTAGTATTCATAAGTAGGGTAGAATAGGAATCAAATACCTCAATTTTGCTCAACTTGCCTTTTGTTTGAATAGGCTTTTACATCTATTTTCCATCTAGTGAATAAATTTCAAATAGACTTATATTTATATAGATATGTAGCTTGTGTAGATAATAAAATGTTCATAGACTAACCTTAGGAGGGGAAAATGTTTTAAAAATTATTTATTTTAAAGAATTAGGGTAACGGATAATAGCACCTAGTTGGGGACACTAGCGCCATGTGGCTATAGTGTGACAAACATGGTGCTAATGTCCACCTAGTAGACTGCTAGGCAAAATAGGTTGGGATCTAGAATAAATGTCCTAGGACTATGTTTGAGCTAACTATAGATGTATGTGGTCTGAATAATGACTAAAAGAATGTGTCTAAGGCTCTAAGATAGGTTTAGGGCTAATCTAGGAATATGCTAACTCAAGAAACACTCTTAGCATCCAAATACCACTTTTAACTGAGTACATTCCCCCCTTGCCTTTATGCTAGAAATTTACCAAAGTGAAATAACTAATATAAAGGAAAAAGAAGTGTACCTATACTTACCTTAGAAATGAACCCTGTATAGCTAAGTCTGAGTATGTGAATCTACGTTTGTACATGTGAAACATAATCTAAAATAATGACCTGTAATGAAACATGAAAAAATTAATCCTTACGCAAGATATGATCAAAATCAAAAGATTATGTTAAAATAAATTAAGTAAATCTAAGTAAAGAGAGAGGAAATAAACAAATACACCTTTTTGGGTATGCAAACCAATGCATGAACATAGTGATAACCTGTGTGTGTTAGTATACATAGTGATCATATCATTGAATGGATTGGATTGAGCTCATGCCTTACTCAATCCTCATATGGGTGGCTCAATAACTTAAGATAATTTTGAATCCATCATTTCCCACCCCTCCTCTATGGATATTGATCTATGAATAGCTTAGATAATACTATAATTGTGTCTAACCCTCTCATGTGTATGGTTTAAGAACTCAAGTAGGCCATGACTCCATCATTTCCCACATATGTAAAGTATATGCATATATAAATAAACTACACAAAGTTATAAAATTATCTACATAAGTAAATATAACTGTGTATGTTAGCTTTATAGCCACTTGAGTATATAAGGATGCTATGGGCCACTCAAGAATACCAACCACTAAAAATGGAGTAAGGCATGCATCTAGTGACAACCTAGAATATGAAAGCAAGTGTATATAGACTATAAAATTACATGGAGTTTTTCATTCCATTTGATCAACATATGTGTAGCTGAGTATATAGAAACTATGTGTCATGCACATGCCCCCAATCTAGTATCTGAGTATACTGAATCTGAATTGAGTATGTAATAATTTAATCTATAAAACATCCACAAATATTTGAATGAATTGGCATACACAAATATTACAAATACAAGAAATAAAGATATATAATTTATTCTCATTCTCTAGGTTACATCATGTAGACAAGTTATTCAAAATATATAATAATCTCTAACATCAAAAATCTAAATGGGTTATGCCATAGTACCCATATTTATACAAAAAATGTCATGAAAGATATGTAGTTAACAAATAAATACACACCTAGTTGAAGAGCATGAAAATTTGGAAACTCCATGTAAAGGGGCATGATCTTCAGTTGTAATGGTGTCTTTAGCAACTTTAAAAAACTAGAAAAAGAATCATACAAGTGTTGAGCATGATCCAAACTGCTAAAGGCATGGAGGGAACTTGTAAATCTTCATATAACTTCTTTCTCTCCCTAGTCGAGTTGATACTTTTTCTTCATGAAATGAGGTGCCAAAGTGAAACTAAAACTTAGAGTCAAAAGATAGATTTAGATAACTTAAGTCTATTTTTTCAAAACCCTAACTTATAATTTTTAAATGGGAACTTTAAAACTTTCAAGTCACACAATTCTAACAAAACTAGAAATGTGTTTTATAATATGTGATTTTTCAACTTAAATAACTCATACTTGTCAAAATGGAAAGTGTAATTTACAAGTTTGATTTTTACAACTTTCAACTTGTCAAAAAGGAAGGTAGAAATTACATATGGATCTTTTTCAAAAAGAGTTAACAAAATGATAGTTGAAATTTACAAGTTGCAACTTTATAATATTTTTACAAGGAAATACAATATAAGAATGAATGTGATAGGAAGAATTAATCTATATCTAACACTTCTAAAAACTCTTTGTCCTTTTTTGCCTGTCTTTTCAATAAATGTATCAAAATATTTGAAGATGTCCAAGATGTGATCTTCATCAGGACCAAAAGAGTAGAGGTGGCTTATTTCACATTCTACAATAGTATTGAAGAGTTCCCTTCATACAACTTTGTATTCTTGAGTCTCTTTTTGCATTTGATCTAATGTATTATGGTACCTAATAAAATAGTAAATAGAGCTCAAGCTGAATTTAGTGTCTTAAGCTGAATCTTTTTCAATCGTTCCTTTGAATTTATCTTAAACTTCCTAAGTTGAAATGATCTAGTTCTATTGATATGTTGCTTGACATGATAATTTATTTAACAAATCTTCAATGTCATATATCATATCAGTGGCTTTGTCATGTACAGCCTTACCCTTATAGGTACTCTCCATGAGTATCCTTATCCTAAACTGAGCTAATTTATCCAATTCTTCATGCTCTACATCAGTTTTCAGTATCTTTTTTGCAAGGAGGATGTTAGTATCAATTGTATCTATAATGGTCAACTTTGGATAGAAAATGTTTAACCTTTCTATCTCTTCTTGATACTTGTTTATCTAATCCCTCAAAGTTTCCCTTCTATCTGTAGAGTTGTATAGTGGTCCACTACTAATTTAATAACTTTGTTTCCCTTTGAGATGAGCTCCTTTGTCTAGTCCTTTGTGTCCCTTCCCATGCTGCCAATTTCTATCACTACATCAAGTGTCTCTTGATCTATGATATGAATAACAAGTTATGTTGGTTGAGTAGTGGGATCAATGAACTTATTTAATGTAGTCATTAATTGTTCAACCTTATTCTTAAATTTATCCTTAGTAACTTTTTCACTATCCATTTTCTCAAAGAGAGATTTAATGTTAAATTGAATGTCATGTTTCAATCCCTCTCTTGTAGGACATCCAAGGTGAACCTTTGATACCTAGTAATCCCCCACCACTAGATATTCTTTCTATTTATCTGGTAGGAGGACTGAAATATTTACATACCTCTCCCCTGTTGAATCATATAATATCCTTGATATGGTTTTGGGAGTTATTTTGGATTTCTTATGTGCATTTGTGAGACCAAAATCTAATGTATTCAGGGACACCATCTGCTTACATTTATTCCCCATTATTTGTGCTAACCAACAAGGAGTAACATCTTGTTGTGATGATACTATCACTTGAGAATTTATAAACTAAAAATGTTGCATTTGAGGGCATGGTGATAAGTGTTGTATCCTTCACTGATATTACCATTGATTATTTAGAAGATGTATTTACAACCTCTTCCCCATTTATGGTTTGAGTGTCCACATTTTTATCAATGACTTTCTCCATCTCTACCTCCTCCATAGGGATTGGGGTTACTAGGGAAGTGGAAGATATGGTTTTAATGGAAATGGATGTGTCTATTGAGGGTGTGGGAGATAGAAGTGATACTAATGGTGTAGGCACCAGGAGTTGGAATTGAGGAACTTGTGGGAGTGTGGAGTCCAAAGTCATGAATGAATTAATCAAATTTGTGGGGACACTCAGGGTTGATGAAGTGGGAAAGGTGAAAGGAGATGGAGATGAAATAATAATTTTCCTAGGGGTTGGGATGGCCAGTAGGATTATATTTAGGATGATGGAATCCATGATTATATACTATTATGTAGTGTTGGTGAGTAATGAGGATGAGATAGAAGGTATTGTAGATGAGATAGAAGGAATTATGGAAGGGGGGAGCAATATTATCGAAGAGGTAAGTGGAAGGAAAACATAAGTGTCTAATTGAATTGATTGAACTATCGATAATGGACTTATTAACATAGTTAAACTAGTGGGAATGGAGGGTGGAATCACTTGAGGTGAACGAGGAGTAGAGATAATAAGAGGAGGATGTGTTGAAGATAATGGAATGATAGAGATATGTGGAGGGAAAATTATAGATATGGGATGGGAGTAGAAATTATTCTTGCTTCCATAGTAGTTGTCTCCTCAGATGAAATCACTATTACTTTATCTGTTGTTACTCCCTAACTACTTAATTATCCTCTTTTGGCCTTTGATTTTTGATTTCTCTTGTGGGAGATCATGGGCCTATCTACTTGTTCTAAGATTGCTCCACTACTAAAACCCTTTATCAATTATGGTACTCCCTGCTCTTTGAGCTCTAGTTGTTTTTCACTAATGTTCACTATTTCTTTGATCACCTTGACCCCTTTTCTCCTTAGCCAGCTAATTATTCTATTTATTACATTAGTGGTTTGATCCATTAATGAGAAATACTCAAGAATGGACCACCTTACTTCTAAAAGGGGTAGAGAATAAATTTTGTTCTCATATTAGACCATGTATACTGGGGACTCATCATCAACCAAGTCTTCAGGGACTAGTTCCATGTTGAAGGCCTTGATATGATCAAGGGTCATTATAGAGTATTCATTTAATATTACTCATTCTTCATCCTATAATTCTTCTCAATAGTCCTCATAGTAGTAGACATGGGAATATGTAGATATTCCTAGTGTACTAGTAATGTTTCCATTCAAATCATAGAATGGTCTTGATTTTAGAGCCCTCAATATCATTAGGTTTATTTCAATCTACACACTTGGATTTTTACAAATAAGGTCATGTGTACCTTCCTATGCTAATGGGGAAATTAATTCTTACCTTATGTTTTCTAGATAAAAACTTGTGAGTTTCAACTAGTTTCCTCATAAGCTACATCAAAGCCCATTTATCACTCACATACCTCAGAAGGGTGTAAGGACAAATACTAAATCCACCTACTCATGTGTATGAGTATGTGGGGAACTAGATGAAATAAGATCTAAAATTGGTAATCTCTAAGGTGGTAGCATCAGATAATCTCTTCTTATCTAGTTCATTATTAAATGTAACTATGATGCAATAGATGAATGCATCATTTACTCTTCTAAATTGATACTTACTAGCCTCAAGAGTGAGGTCAAGGTAATAATTAAACACTTTATTTTCTTGATCAACTATTGTGTTTAGTCCTAGGAAGGCTCTCCCCTTGGATAATATATAAACTAGATAAGAAGTCATGTAGAACTTCCCTATGTTATAGACTTCCATCAACTACTTGTGGATGGAATCATTGATGAGTTGTGCTCAGTGGATGTATTGATTATTCTATTCGATTACCCATATATATAGGTACATCTAGTCCTAAAAGTTCTTCATATTAGGTTACTAATGATCTTATGAAATAATATGATTAGATCACCCACCTCATCCTTAAAATCAATCCTTGCCAATGTTTTAGGCAATCTGGTGGATGTAGCCCTATAGATCCTTAGCCATTGTTAATCATCACCCTTTGACATCTAATGTTTTTGTCTTGATAAAATTTCCTTGATAACACTGGAGTTATATCTAGGTAACTCTCAAATTTGGGTATCAATAACATAGAGTCTATAAAATCTAGGTCTAGATTTAAAATCATTTCCCTTTTGGCATTTATCACCTCTTTCTTATTAGCATCATAATTCTTTGCTAATGTAAGCACTAGCATAGGGCTTTACACAGTTAGGGGGAAGTTATTGCTTGGGGTATTCCATAGTCAAAAATGCTCTAAATCTAGTCATTCTTTAATTTAGCATTTATTCTAGTCCATAAATCACCTAGGTTAATGTGACCTAGGTCTATGTTTGTAATCTCAATTGTATTAGATTCCATACTAAGTGTAACACTGGGTCCTTTGGATTTAAACTTCATCTCTTTCCCAAATATGGATTTTGAAGAAATTGTTGGGGGAAACCAACTACATAGTTGGTGGGATTTGAAGGTGAAAAAAGTAGGTGGAAACTCTAACATAAATTGGAGTTGTTTTATGCACTGGAAAAGTCCTTAGGACTATGAGGGTGCAATTTCAAGAATGAATCTCTGGTGGAGATGGTAGATGCAAACTGCACTTATGATTTTTGGTGGAAACTCTAACAAATATTGAGATTGTTTTATGCATGTAAAACTTCTATGGGGATTATGAGTTGCAATTACAATTTGAAATCTCACAGGTTTTGGATTTACTTTATAAAGTGGAAAGTTTATGGGATTAAGCAAGGAATAAGCATGGGAATATTCACTAGTTTTGGGAATCCTTAAGGAATATTCATTGGTTATATGAATTTTGGAAAAACCCTAGGTTTTCAAATGAGGATAAAAACCTTTTGGAATTACTCTTCAATAAAATGAATAGCTAGATGACCCCTTTGCGACAACACTAGGTCAACTAAGAAACCATATCGATGTTTAAACAAGGAAAAATCCCTAAAACTGAAACTAGTTCTGTGATGGAGTGTAGGAAAATAAAAAATAACTAAAATAAGATTGATTGAAAGAAAATATGGATTGAAAATGTAGGATTTCAATAGGAATACCATGCAGGGGGTCAATGGCATCATGTCTCAAGGCTTGTGGGAGCATGCATGGTGTGAAGGGCATGGATTCATGGTTCAAGGTTGCTAGTCAGCTCATAGTTTGAGGCATGAAGCTTCAAAACATAAATTATCAAAATAAATAAATAATTACAAAATGCCTAATATATTTATGTAAACATTGTAATAAATGCTCCAAATTTAATGGTTGGTAGCAGTGTGGAATCTAGAGTCTAGAAATAACTTTGTAATTTTATAAACTTATAATTTGTATTTTGACCTTCAGTTCCATAAGATGGTTTGGCTCTTTGAAACTGGGAAAGTCAAACTTGAGGATCAATTCACAACTTTGAAAGTTTCAATTTATAATTGGATTTCTAGATTCTGTAAGAAGGGTGGTCGGTGGGAAGCGAAACTCGAATTACAATTTACAACTTTAAAAGTTGCAAATTGTAACTATAGTTCTAGTTTTTTATTGGAGTGTTACATGAGAAGTGGAGGTTAGGAAGAAATTTTCAAGTTTTAAAGTTGAAAATTGCATTGTAATCTCTAGTTTACATGGGGTATGTGGTTTGTGGGAAGTGGAACTCCGCTTGTAATTATTAACTTTGAAAGTTACAAATTGTGATTGGGGTCCTAGTTTCTATCAGCTATGTGTTTAGCAAGAATCAAAGGTTTGTATGCAATTTTAAAGTTTGTAAGTTGTAAATTTCACCTTGATCTCTAGTTTGTATTAGGATAATATATAACAGCAAGTGGAGGTTAGGAAGCAATTTACAATTTTCAAGTTGCAAATTACAGTCCAATCTTTAGTTTCTATCAACTTAGGAAAATGAGTGTTTAGGTCATTTTAAGGCAATTTTCCAAAAAAATAATAGGTCTCCCTTAAGGTACTTGAAATTTTGAAATTTTTGGGATAAAAATATCAATAATAATATCAAAATGTGAAATATGTAAGAAGTATGTTGTAATCTAGAATTGCACAAGCATGTCAAGATAGATGTAATCAATGTATAACAACAAATCTAAGAAACTACCTATGGAGATGGGGCATGATGTCCATGATGACACCCAAGTAGGAAGGTTACATGCATGAGGTATCTCATGGAATTAAAAAATGGTGTGTGTGTGTAACAATCAAATATAAGTATCATGGTGAAGAATCATACATACAAGCACATTAGGCACACAAAATTAAGCCAAGGGGACACAATAAAATAGATATCGGAACATGTCACTAAATTTGAGAATGAATACATAAAATGACATGTTAAATGTACACATACACAATCAACAATAAATTTTGGCTTAGATCCACATAGAAAGACATGTTCAAATGTCTGCATATAGAATCAGAAAATCACACATAAGGGACATGGGCACATGTCCAAGGCATACAATAGATAAGTGGCATAGATCCAAAAAACAATATCATATTCAAATTCACTCAAAGATGGAATAAGTATAGGAATCACAATCAAGTCTAATCTAGGATAACAAGAAATGAAAATATAATTTTGTAGTACAAATCTATGTAAATACTAAGATGTACATATGTTAAGTCTAACTAGTGATATCTGGAAAAAAAATTTGAGCAATGAGTAGAAATGATCAATATTAAGATGTATTAATATGTAAACTATAATTTATATAATTTAAGGATAAAAACTATGTATGAGATTCCCTTGAGTGGGAGGATGTATAAAATGTATAAACTTAGATCGGTGTATATGCCCTTAATGGGTAGATGATAGCTAATATAAATTAGTGTAGTGGATTGGAGTCTTGTATGTAATCTACAATCAGTCGACAAAAAAGAGTGAAGAATATTTTTATGATAAAACCAACTATACTAAGATAGCTAACTATATGAAATATCTAAAAAGTAGTAGAATTGTAAACATAACATTGCATAAAATCTGTAAATTTTATGTTTTTGAAATATTTGAATGTTTGTATATTTTGACATGTTAAATTATTTTTATGTTTCTAAGATACATACAAGTAAATGAAAATAAACTATGTACAAGGAGTAAGAGAGAGAAGGGATTATTTACAAGTGTAGGAACCATACTAGCCAATTAGTCTCATGGGAGACTATCACCATAAATTATGTCAAAGAGGGGAACTGTGATCATTTGTGTGATGTGAAAGGGAAACTATGAGCCCATGATCTATTGCATAGAGTAATCTATGTCTAAATATGCCCATGTAGTGATGTTATGATATTGTGGCACTAACTATGATGCCCTATGAACTGTAGGGCTCTTAGGGACCCATCTAGTAAAAGACGTTGTAGGTGCCCTATGCTAAGAACCCCTAGAACCCAATAAAATTGACCATGACGTAAACTAAGTAAAAAAAGGTCCTATAGAATTTTTGATGTATTTTAATGTAGGGGTATCTATAATAATTATATTTGTGGGAGAGTATGTGTATGTGTAGATACCATAGGAGTAGACCTAGCCTGAACTGATGAATCTATTGAACATTATGGTTGTTGGAATTGTAACTGATATTTGTACTATAACTGGATCTAGAAAATATGTTAGAACCATAGTTGGAATGGGTAGAGGATACTCATATGGGACACCCTCAACCTTAACCACCTAATTAGCATGTATATACTTTAGGTATCATTTTTCTATAGATGGGATGGCTCTAAGATGTTATAACCATGACCGACCCAATAATATAAATACACCTACACTAGGTACTACTAAGAATCGAGTGGCTATGTGTGTTGATCTCACCTATAATGGAATTAAAATATCCCATATGGAGATTTTAATGTGGCCAATGAAACCACTAATAACTATATCTATAGGGAATATATCCCACTCTATGTATCCTAAGTGTTGTAAGAGTGTCAGGGTACACATGCTTATGTTTGACCCATTATCAACCATAACACTATGAATAGGATGGTGGTCTATGTATGCTTTTATGAAGAGCACATGTAAATATGTGTCATCATCCACAATATCTTGTTCTAAAAATGGGATAAGTGGTCTAGGTGGCACTATAGTATGATACATGTCAATAATGTTATACAGTGGATGTGTCTCTTCTTTAATTATGTGATAGGAATCTAGTGGTGGATGCACCCGATATGTATAGTGAACACCTAATGTGCACCTTGCCTCATTCACTATATTTTTTGGGAAAGGATTTGAAAATATCTTTAGTTCCTTATCCTATGTTTTTTATTGTTTTGGTGCCACTATGGGTGTGCCCACATCAATAATGTTAGCCTCAATGAGATCTTATATCTTGTGCTTTAGGCTAAAGCATCTAGTTGTCATGTGGCCTAGTGCCCTATGATACTCATAGAATGCATTTGAATTATAACTCTTTGGAATAGGTTGTGTCATATTTACCTCTTTAATGGGAGGAAGAGATATGATATTGCATTACAATATTTGTTGTAGAACTTGTGTTGGTGACTCTGGAAGATTAGTGAAGACTTTGTACTGAGGAGCAAATAAAAATAATTTTGGAGATGGCTCGAAAGCTATGTTGACTATGGAATTTTGATCACTTTTTTTTCTCTATGGCCTTTACCTTATATGGAGGTTTTTTTGAAATCTTAATAGTTGATTCTGATCCATTTGTGTACTTGATTTTTCCCATTGATAAGAGCTCAACCTCTCTTTCCTTGACTGTGTGGCTCAAATCGGTAAATGTAGGAAATTTATTGAATAAGATAGCTTCATGTAGTGATGGTAATAGACTCTATTTAAATATATCCTAAAGCTATATGTCTATCATGGGGCTAGTCAATTTGGATAATATTATCTTGTAATAAGACATAATCTGCAATAGGCTCATTTGACTTTTACTTTAATTGTGCCACTTATGCATATGATATCTTATCATTGATGTTGATAGAGAAGTGTGATAGGAATAAGTCAATTAAATGATTGAATGATGTGATATATTTATTTTTAAAATAATAGAACCATTGTAGGTAATAATCCCTGAGACTACATGGAAATAGCTTTATAATAAGCTAATCATTGGACACATGGTCAAAGCATGCTATGTGAAAGGCTCTAAGGTGATGCTCCGGGTCACCCTTGCCATCATATAATGTAAGCTTGGGTGCCATGAAACTAGATGGAAAAGGATTTTCCTCTATGTGATGTGTTAAAGGTGTATGCAAGAGAATGTTATAATCCAAGGTATACGATGGCCTAGTTTCACCCTTCTCAAGATGTAACACCCTAAACTATATAGTATGAATCTCATATATACGAGATTGTACGTCTGGAGTGGAATAAATAGCCATAAGTGGTGTATTTGTCACTGATGGTTGAATAATAATCTTGGGTTGTGCTATATGAGTTGGTTGTGTTGGCCCCACTAAAGGTGTAACAACATTATTAACTAGAGGGGTTGAATATTGATCATTGTTTCTTTTATTCTTGATTTTCAATATGGCTTGTAGGATCTATGCATGATCAAGGGGATGTTATTGAATTATATATTTTAATCTTTGTAATGCCTTATCTTTGTTCATAATTATGTCATTATTTTTAAGTGGAGGGAGTGTGTCTTGATTCTCAATGTGTACCTCATCTTGCTCTTGGTTGTATTGTTCATCTTTGAATGTATTCATAGAATTCCACATAATCAAGGTGTGAAGGATTCATAGTTGTAATTTTAATAGGTTCCTTATCCTTGTTATAAGCCCAAATATCAGGAATTTAAATATGCTTTATATTATTACCACCTAGTCTAGCACTTATTCTTAATGGAAGAGAGAGCTTTTTTACATGGCATATAGTAAACAAATTAAAATAGTAACTACTAAAATAGAATATATGGATTCTAAAAAATTAATAACATCTAATTAAAATAGGATAAAAATGATATAAACAAATTGAAATAGAGCTACTAAAATAAAATAAATAAATTCTAAAAAATTAATAGCATCTAATGAAAATAAGAGGAAAAAGGATAAAAACCCTAAGAGCATGTAGGGTTTGAGTTTTTTGAATAGAGGGATCTTTTTACAACAATTTAAAATATATGGATAAATTGAAACCCTAATATGAAATTGATTTAATTTAGTTAGGTTGTTTAAAAAAATTTTAAAATTGGAAGTATGGAGCACTAATTTATTACACAAAAATTTAGATTAATGCAAGTTAGGATTTGAAGCAATATTCAAAGTAAGTCAGGTTCCCCAAATGATTTAACCTTTTAAGGTTTTACACAAGTAATTTTTAAGCTATATTAAAGGGTTGTGATGTCTAAATCGGTTAAATAGTATGAAATAATTAAGCACTAATTTCTTATGGCTTTTGACTTCTTTTAACTTTCTAAAAATAGTAATAAATATGCATAAATATAGACTTATCTAGAAAGTGACTATCGCGGATAAACTAGGTTCTGGATAGTTCTGAGTGTCATCAATAAGGTCCTATAATCTATTTTCTCACTAGATAGTAGTGTCCTACCCAAACATTAGTGCCATATTTATGTAGTGTCCTCAAAGTGGCACTAGTGACCTCTTTGTATGATTGTTCCTATTTTATAGGAGCACCTATGCCTTCATTTTAATGTCTTGTTCCTACGTGCATGAAATATATAACTTTATGTTGTGCCTAGAAAACTTGATTTAGTTTGCAAACCCTAATCCTCCTTGAAAGTATGGCATGATCAATAATCATGTGTTTGCTATTAGAATAGGATGGACATCCTCAATACCTTGTTTTGAAGAGAGTTTCTTATATACTAATACTCCAAGGATGGATCAAGCCCGATGGAGTTATCCCACCTATTGCTTGGTGTAAGTGTAAGTGTAAGTGAATTCTAGAATGAGAGTGGACTTAGATGCCTTGAATGTGCTTAAGCTTTGTAATCTTTTAAATGTGTGTGTAGGGTTATTGTAAATGGTAGTATGCATAAGTAGGTCAAAATAGGGATCAAATACCTTAATTTTTCTCAACTTGTATTTTATTTGAATAGGATTTTGTATTTATTTTCCATCTAGTGAATAAAAGTCAAATAGACTTGTAATAGAAATTTGTATCTTTTGTGAATAAGAAAATGTGTTTAGGTTGACTTTAGGAGAGGCACACATTTAAAAAAGTATATGTTTAGGAGATTTATGGTAAAGGACAATGAAACCCAATTGGGGACACTAGTGCCATGTAGTTGTAGTGTTTCAAATGTGGCATTAATGTCCACCTAGTAGAATATTGGGCAAAGTGGGTTGGGATCTAGGAGAGTTGTCTTAAAATTATGTTTGAGCCAACTGTAGATATATGTGGTCTACACAATGATTAGTAAAGTGTGTCTAAGGCTCTATAATAGGTATAGGGATAAGCTAGGAATATGCTTTTAGACACCTAAAAGTGGCCACTAATGATCTTCAATTAGGCTTTTGACCAATTTCTATCAAAATACACAATCTGGCCTAAAACACTAAAACATGTTAAAAACTTTGAACCTATCACATACAAGTGCCGATTTTGTCTAGAGTATCATTAAATCAGGCAATATATTTATGAAGAAACTAAATTTGATCAAATCATTTAGAGTCAAGATGACATTTTCACACTTGGGTGCTTTGGATTGCTCTTTTGTACCAATTTTATTGCATGAGACACATGCCTTTGTTATCTTGTGTTGGCAACATCCTAGATGGGATAATGGATCCAACACATATAACATCACATCTCAATTCTAATACAGTTAAATTTTGAGCCAATAATATGACATTATGACCAATTTGATTAATTTGTGTACCAATTGCCAAGATTTACACCAAAAGTGATAAATCATGTTTAAGACTGATTAATCTAAATCAAGAGCCTAATTAAGAATTCTATGGAACTTGTTGAATATTTATTTTTCAAAATTGATATTGAATAACTACATCATCAAATGACATCATTTCTTAGGAAGACATCCATGGCCATAAATGCATAAAATATTTGATCAAGCCCTCCCATGCCTCATCAATGCCTTCCATGCCCCTTTAATGCCTCTCTATCCCAAATATTTATGAAGGAATTTATTGAATTTGGCTTAAATAATTGAATGGATCCTTAGCCACACATCTTCATCTTGAAATGGATGGTTCAGGTTCATTCTGATCATTTTATAAAATATATAAATAGGAGGCCTTTGCCTATTAAATTTTAAGCTCTTTTAAGCCAAAGTTAACATGCTCAAATAGCTTCAAACCACATCTTGATATAGTGTTATTATTCTCAAATATTGAGCCAAAGCCATCACAAGCTAAATGTACCAAGAGGAGATCAAGGTAGTCACACTCCATTGATGAAGATCTCTTGAGACACAAGCCGAGCAAGCCAAAAGAGGATCCTTTTGGAGCAATCAAGGATTTGGTAAGAAGTTTGTATCTTGTGTTCACATTTCTCATTTATTTAAATTTATAGTTGTGTTTTTAAATGGTTTTTCCTCACTAAGCTCCCCCTAGTGACTAGGCCTAGAGATGTTATGCTAGTTAGTGTGTTTCTTTCATTTTGTTTTCATTTTAGAACTAACACAATACTAACCATCCTCTCTTGAGTCAAAATTATAGTCTACATAATGGCACACCTGGTAATACCCTAGCCTCATAAATTTGGTCATAAAGAACCTACAAGGAAACTAATAATCATTGTCATGCAGGATCTTAGAATGTGGAAGCAAGGAAGGTAAAAATTTGGCCAAAAGTCCATTTTTATAGAAGTCAGGTTTTTCCTCTAAACCCCAATCCTACCAATAAAAAATTTATGGATTTATCATTTTGAGTTATGATATTTTGTTTTAACTATTTTTGACTTAACATTTGTCTCTATCTGTAAGTCCAATAGTGATATTGTAATCTTGTTATTCGCTAATAGCAATATTACAATCACATTACTTGATAGTAGTGATATTGTAATTATGTGACTTTAAAATAGAGATATTACAATCCCACTACTCAATAGTAGTGATATTGTAATCCCATGACTTCCAAGTCATGATATTACAACACTGCTATTTGTTAATAGCGATATTATCAATCTGAGTTGTGGTATTGTAGCTAAACCACTAGCAGTTAATTTAGAATGTTAGGGTTAAGTGACAATACTACAAATCTCTTAGTTGTGGGATTGTGAATTTGAATATCAATTTTGCATACCCAAATAGTAGTATTATATACCTAACTTATAATATTGTAGACCTGACTCACAAGATTGTTAACTCGAATAGCGAGATTATTAGCCTGAGTAGCGATATTGTGTTTTCTATTTAACTAACCTAAGTAGCGATATTGTCTATTTGAGTCATGATTTTGTATATTCATGATATTTCACCATGGAGTATCAAGATTTAACTATGTGAAAAAATTGAGATATTATTTTACAAATTTATTTGTTTAATCTCATAAGTGCTTCAAAGCAAGCAGTCATAATCATGTTTTTGCAAGTTGAAAGGCTAGTTTGGAAGTTAACTTGGGTATTTTTTAACTAGTCATACACTTCAATTTGAGGTTTAAAAAAACTTAGTTAAAATCATGCACACTTAAAATTTGGTCTAAAATGAACATACTAGTTTTCACATATTTGGTATTTGGTGCCTAAAATGAATCTAGTATGCTAAGTTTTGAACACTTCAAACTTTGGACGTAAAATGAACTTAGGTGATTATTACTTCATATAGTATTTTTGGTGCAATATTTACAAGTTTTTACATCTTAAAGCCAAGGGGATAAATAAAATCACCATACATTTCATTTAGTGCTTTAAAATTAAACACACTTCAAGTTTTTTTTTTGCAAATTTGTTGTCATTGTTTGCCTAGATTAGATTTGTTTGAGCAAATAGGTAATTGTGCATGCATGGTCTCCCATCCATCCCCTTTGGGGAAATTTTAGGATTAAAAGTAACAACTTAATTTCAAATTTCCTTAATCTAAAGGTGTAAAATAGAAGTTGTCAAGGCTCTCCCTAAGACTCGCATGGCTTGGGTGATCTAGAAACAACCTTTAAAGCTCTTTTACTTATCATTTATTTAATTGTATATTGGCTTGTGAGAGGGACTTAATTACTTGCCATGAGTTATTTAGGTAAGCCTTGACCTAATAATTCATCTCCTAACATTATCTTTAACCCCTTTTCATAGGGGGTATATAAATCAAGATCACCTACTAGGATAGTGATTTGAGTAGTTAAACCATATCCTATCGCTAGGTTAAGCCCATGGGATGTTTGAGCACATTGGATACGCACTACATTAAGTGAGTGACAGATGTAGTGGTTATAAAAAGGGAAAGACATTTTTTACAAAAATCTAAGTATTGTGGACCTAATTGACATGTTGTTTCTCTTGCATTTTGACATTAAACTCTTGTGCATAAGATCTATCTAGATGATCAAAAACCAATTAGCTTTAGTCAACCCCACATTGCCACACCCTTGATAGGATTTAGGAAGTTATGCTTAGTTACATTTGGTTACTTATATGTTTCTTGCTTGGTGTTTTGAGACTAAAACTAATGTGTTTGTTTATAAACCATGTCAAAACCAATTTGTTTATATGCCACTCTTTTGTTAAAGACGTGTTATGCTGGTTGTTCTACACCACACTTGTGACTTAAATGTTTTTACTAAACTTATTTATGCGTGTTTTAATTGACTGATAAGGGTATATTTATGCTTCCCAAATCAAATATCAAGTTTTTTCCTTTGATTCTTTAAACATAACATTGATTACATCATTAGATCACACTAACACCGTTAAGCTTCTCAATTTTTTTCAAAACTCATTTGAGTTTTACTGAAACCATTGTTTAAAACCATGTCACAATTTTAATTAACCTTGTCAATATTGGATTCAAACATTTATTGATTTCTATTTAAGCCTCAATTCATGGGGATAATACATAGATCTTTCTCTTTTGGATTGCATAACTTTAGTTAGTCGATTACCCAAATTTGAAGACTATTGATTATTTGTTTTTCATAGAGCTTATCCTCATCATTGTTTATGTCTTTATTTGGGAGAACAAAGCCTTTCTCTAAAATTCTTTTACCTTAAGACTAATGCTAACTAATCATGTTTATGTTTGATTCCATGTGTCAAGTCTATGTCAAAGTTATTTTCAAACTAGTTAGATTAAATCAAATCACATCAATCATTTATTTAGAGCCTAGATTTTGACATTATTTGGATAAAATTATTAGCATAGCCTATTTGAGCCTAGATTTTGACTCTGTGTTTAGACAAAATACCTAACGACTCTTTTCCCTTTCCTAGTTTAGATCTTGTTTAGAATAATTTGGCCTAGACTTTGACATATCAATTTTTATTCATTTTGTGACCTTTTGTGTGTATGACATTTGATGTTAGACTAATTATGCCAATTTTTAGCATAAACCATTTTGGAGATACAACTCCATTTTCAAATCACATTAGAGATACAACTCCACCTTTGACCAAGTTTGAACCTTTTGTCCTTTAGACATTTTTTTTCATAGTTTGCAGCACTCTAAGCCTTTTTATTTTTGGAGATTTCATAATTTATGTGGATATGTATAGATACACTTATGGTGAAGTCATGTAAAATCCAAGTTATGATATAATGGCTATAAAAATTAACTATAACCAAACAACTACCTACAATCCAACTCAAGACCTTGATTAGTATGAAGAGATTTGTGAGGAGGACTTTGTTGAAGACCCAACTATAGATAATGTTGTTTGGGATATGGATCCATACCCTCTTTATAATATTCAATACATGGAACACAATCAATAACCATCTTATGATCCAACTCAAGATTGGGATGATATCGTTTATCAGGAAGACTTGGACATTTTATATTATGCAAGCAACTAAGTTTTATGATGTCCTTTCGTTATCCAATCATCGGCTATCACTAACCCTACTTCAGACTATATGAGTTACCAAGCTCCATAGTATCCAAGGAATACCATTACCATTCCAAGACCTCATCCTTTGGATTATGTGAGTAACCAAGCTCCATAATGCCCTAGCCTCATCCTTTCAAGACCTCAACCTTTGGCTTATGTGAACAACTAGGTTCCAAAATGTGATATCATTTCTATATTAGGACCTCATCCTTTAGCTTGTGAAATAAACCAAGCTCCATAATGTCCTTTTTTTATCCAACCATAATTCATTCCTCATTTAGTACCAATCTAATCAATCCCTCAACCAATCCAATCATTCAAAGACCAAATGGTGTTCGAAATTGGTATTTTCCAACTCATTAGAAACCAAAGCCAAGAGAACCAACTGATCCAAGATGTTTTTGTTGAACCAACCGCTTGTGATAAGTCAACCTATGATTAATATTTTATTAATCATATACCAATTGTTGAGGATTCTCACTCTGATAAACTAGTCTTTGTTGAGTCACTTCTTAATAATTATAATTGCCTTTAGGAAAATCATTACCTCGACCATATGCCTATTTTTCAAGAGCCTCCTTTTAATAATCCAATCTCTATGGAGTTGTCTATTAACCTTTTTCCTATCATTGAGGAGTCTCACTTTAAAAAACCAATCTTTGTGGAACCCATTATGCCATCACAAGCCATTACTTGTCCAATACCAAATATTCAATAAGATATCATTGTAACAGAGTACCCATCAGATGAAGAATTAGAATTAGAGTCAAGTTTTATTCTTAAACCAATATCAGATTTAGCATTAGAATTAAAATCAAAATTAGTCTTACAATCAAATCTAAAGTCCCTTGAGTTAAAATCAGATTCAAAAATACAATACATTTGTAACTATTACAATATTGGTTATGCATGCCTAGAAGATCAGTATGAATACATTTGTGATCATTCTATAATTTTTTAGGATGATTACTTCAACATTGACACAAGTTCTCCTAGTATATTATATAAGGATTGTAATACCAACCCCCATTCCATTACCATTCCATGGGCCATTACCACCAACCAATCTAGCCATTTCATTGACATTCCATCTCCCACAAGTGTTGATTGGGACCAATAGAATCACACTTTATTGAACTGCATCCATAGTGACATAGTAGTTGAGGAAGAGCAAGGAAGCCAAGACCACATTCATATATCAAAAGAACATTCTCATAGTGAAACCTTTTCAGAGCTACTAGGGGACAATCAAAGTTTAAACTCAGAATCTTCTATTGAAAAGTTTTTGGAAACATTAGAATAAAATCAAAGTCAAAAGCCAATGTTCATTAGTGAAACCTTCTCAGAGGTGCTATGGGATAATCAAGACAACTTCATTGGTGAAAACCTCATCAAGGAACTGATAGCTGAGCACAAAAATCTTCACTACTTAATGAAGACATTATTTAAGATCAAATCAAAATAACTTCCAATCTATCGCCTAATTAGATTGTATCTACTCTCAAGATCAAACATTAAAAAATCTATTAGTCCTATTGAGATCATCTTCAAAGGTCTTCGGCCCCACCATATATAAAGTTATGTCAAGTTTGGCATTAGTAAAATTATGTGACTGAAAGTCCCAATCTTCATTTATTTTCCAACCATTCCACATTCCATTATCATCTACCATTACATCACCAAATCAAACATATTGTTGTTCCCAAAATCAGGTACGCTCATTTTTGGAACAACCCCTACAAAACTTGTCCATTTCATGTTTTTCACTCTAAGTTCATCTTTTGAGGCAAGTTTTTCTTGATCTCGTGTTTGGTCAACTGGCATCGTTAAAAGTTCATGACGTTTAGTTATTGCAATTTCTCAAAAATGTGAAAATTGTTACAATTTTGATGCGATTAGATGACAAATTTTTTGGTAATTTCGAGAGGTGTTTTCTTGAGTTCACATGTAAGGGTGGAAAATTTTACCACCACTACATGTGGTTTTTGGTTTCCAATGCAAAGGTGGCAATTTTTTCCTCCCTTGCATCCTTCATTCAGGAGCGGTGAAAATAGTCGCCCTTGCATTTTTATTTTGCTTCATGTAGGAGCGACAAAAGTCGCTGCCCCTGCATGATCTCAATTTTTGCGTGTGGCATTTATGGCTACATGTACTAAGTGGTTGGGGTCAATTTTCACCCCATTTAACCCCTTTTTCACCTCTTTTCATTCCATTCTTCTTTGTTTTCCCCTCCTTGCGTCTAGACAATCATGCGAGCAAGTGGAATCGAGTTTTCATCGAATTCAAGCGTTGTATCACAATTTTATAGGTAGGTTTTCACATTTTTATCTTCTTGTTTTGGTTTTTATTTTGTTTTTGTTTTTATTCTCTTTTTCATGTTTCTCTTTCCTTTATTCCTTTCTATTCTAGATTTTCTAGTTTTCCTCTTCCCCTTCCTCCATGTTTTCCCACTGATGAGGCAATCTAAGTGGAGATAACCCTCTTCCCCTTCTTCCTACCCATCAGCCCATCAACCCATGTAATAGCAGTGAATTTCACCACCCTTACATGTGGCCAACAAAACTAGTGTAAAGGCAAAGAAATTTTTTTCCCTTACGAATCCCTAGCCAAATCATGCAAGGGCGGTAATTTTCATCGCCCTTACACAAAAAAACTACTAATTAGTGCATATGCAGAAAAATTCACCGTCATTGCATGAACTCATGAATTCATAATGTGCATATGTGGAAATAATTGACACTGATGCACATCTATCCTTCCCAATGTGCAAGGGTAGTGATTTTCACCACTTATGCACAGGACTTTCCCCCACATGCAAGGGTGGCAATTTTTTCTACCCTTGCATGCTTTCTCTCTAGCAACCTAACTTTGGAAAAAAATTATTTTTCCTATTTTCTTGAGCCTACTTCCCTTTCACTTTTTGACCTACTCCCACATTAGCCCTTTCAAGCATATTTCCCTGGTCATGATCATCCAACGTGCAATTTTCCTAGATTGCCAATATTTCCCCTACTTATGTGATCATGATTCTTAATGCAGTTCCTCTTCAAGATCCTTCTTCATCAATATACTTTTGACAAAGGCTCATCCTGATGACTGAGGTTTCTCTAAAGAAGTCAAAGATAATGAAGTACCAGTATCAAGGTGTTTTTCCAGTCATCTCGGTTGCTTCTAATGTCGATGACATTAGGGATATAGAGATCAGGAACGTAGATATTTGTAGAAATAAGAAAAGCAAACAATCCTAGCTCTAAAATGAAGAGAATAATTGAGAGAAATATTCATCTGGTCTCCTTTTTTCTTGTGGTGGCTCATCACATAGATTTCATTTTCCAGTGTGCCCAATTATACAACAAAGATACCAAAGTTGTGGTAGATGCTAGTGGTAACATAGTAATTAGACTAGACCCTGAGTTCATCGACAAAGTGTTCATGTGCCCTCCCACTACTGATGTATTGAAGCTTGACTTTGTTGAAGCACAAAAGGAATATGATAAAGATCCTAAGAAAGCAAAGAAAGTGATTAATAATAGATGGCTCAAAACTCCTAGAGCGAACTTGTCCAGATGGCCACAAAAATTTCTGAGTGATTTTATAGATGAGGTTGGCGACGTGATTACTCTTCTCAACAGAATATGAGGTTTACCTTCTTCTTAGTTTCACGAATGGATGTATCCCTTCATTAAGATAATTCTCTATGGCAAACAAGTCATTTTTTGGGGAGAACAAATCAGCAATGCTCTACATGAGCAATTGACAAAGGTATCCACTACCTTTAAATTCTACATCACTTCATACCTGGTATATATTATAGCATCCATGAGAACTTTCCCTAGTTTAATGCTAGAGGGAGATAGAAGAACAACCCTAATATATCAATATTACCCTCAGCTAACATTGAAGGGTTCTATCCATCATTTTAGGAGGGTAAATGATGTTTTCTTTGTAGTATTTTTATGTCTCTTCGACCCATAATTAGAATAGAAAAGAGTGTCAGATGAAGCCTGGACTATTGTGAATGACTTTGGTTGTATGTTCTTGCAGTTCCCTACTTTTTTTTATTTATGGGTTGGCTTTGTCCAAGACTATCCCTATATGCTTCCAAGATTCCCCTCAAATAAATTGGTCTTGATAGAGCTGTGCAGGCAAATTGTTGTCATGCACAATAAGCAAATGGAACTCAAGAAACCCAGTTTCAGGTTCCCAATTGAAATTGCCAGATTCTTAGTATTAACCGCTACAAAAGCTAGAGCAATGGAGACTGAAATGTAACTTGTAACCATGAAACATTTCAAAAGGAGACAAAATTTTGACTACAGAGGCATAAAGGACATGATCAGGAGGAAGACCCAGTTCCATGAGCCTATGATTGAAGATGTTTGGATCGATTTGAGGAAAACAAAAGATATCAAAAAAATGGACTATAGTAGACTATCTCTTGAACAAATAAAATATCTGGGGCTCACTGATATCCCTACAAATCTAGTAGATGACAAAGATTTGATCAATAATAGATATCATGTTGAACAAGTCACCAGTGTTCCTCTTCCTCTGATTCAATAGTCTCATAAAGAGTTGACCTACTTGAGGATGAGATTCAAACCAATATTGGCAAACACCAATGATTGGTTAGAAAATAATGTTAGGATCTTAGAGTACAATTGATTACTTTTGTATAAGCAACTAAACACAAAATTGAAACCAGAAGTAATAAGTAACTAGAAATCAGAAACAACAAATAATAAGAGATACAAGAAACAACCAATCTGTATTAAACTCTTTTGAAAGGAAATACAATAAAGAAATCTCTCTCTCCTCACACCTCACAAATGTACAGTAATTCTCCCTCAAGAGTTTTATCTCTCTCTATCAATTACAATCAACTCAATTACTGAATTGTCTACAAGCTATGAGGATCTAACCCTACTATATAGTATACTACAACACTAGGGTTCATGAGCCATGCATTCACCACCCTCAGATCCACCTCTTAAATCAAAGGCTCAAATCTATTCTCCTAAAAATAGAAAAGCTGGAAATACATAAAAGTCAGTGTCAGTTTGAAGATGACCGATGCCAGCCGACCCCTAACTGATGTTGGTCGACCTCTAACCGATGTCGGTTGGTTCTGACCGATGCTAGTTACTGTGTAAGCCCAGTAGCCTTCACATTAGCTCATTAATGAAGATTTTAGCTCCACAACTCAATAATCTCCCACTTGGAGATAAACAGCTGCACCTGTACCTGTATAAAAACATCCTCTAAACATCTCTGGCTTGTTTCTCCCTATTCAAGTTCAATCTTGAAGACCAATAAAAGTTGAATGAAGATTCAACTTCTCCTTTGTTACCAGCTTTGTTAACATATCAGCAGGGTTCTTATCCATATGGATCTTTTCCAGCTTCAATTGTCCATCCTCTAATACCTGTCTAATGAAGTGGTACCTAAGTTGTATATGTTTGGTTCTTGAATGAAAGGCTGAATTCTTTGCCAAATGAATTGCACTTTGACTATCACTATACAATCTACAACTCTCTTGCTCCTTTCCCAACTCTTTCATGAACCAAGACATCCAAATCATTTCCTTGCTAGCCTCTATGACTGCAATGTATTCTACCTCTGTAGTAGACAAGGCAACAACCTTCTACAACTTTGAAATCCAGCTAACCGCCATTCCACCAACAGTGAACATAGATCCTATGGTGCTTCTCCTACCATCTAAGTCACCTGCCATATCTGAATCTACATACCCATGTAGAGAAGTGTTTGAGCCTCCATAGCATAAATGCCTACTGTTGGTCCCTCTCAGATATCTAAGAATCCACTGAACTACTTTTTAGTGTTCCTTTCCTGGATTGGCCATAAACTTGCTGATAACTCCCACTGCTTGGGCAATATCAGGTATAGTACATACCATTGCATACATCAAGCTCCCAACTACTGAAGCATATGGAACTCTACTCATGTACTCAACCTCATCATGTGATTTAGGACACTATTCTTTGCTCAACTTGAAGTGTCCAGCCATAGGTGTGCTTACCAGTTTTGCATCCTGCATATTGAACATCTCCAACACCTTATTCACATAATCCTCTTGAGACAAAATCAAATTGTGATTTTTCCTATCTCTCTTAATACTCATGCCAAGGATTTTCTTTGCCACTCCTAAATCCTTCATGGCAAATGTGTGAGCTAATTTTACCTTAAGCTCAGTAATTTCCTGCATGTGTGAACCTACAACAAGCATATCATCTACATATAGTAACAGGATAATATAACTACCATTATCTAATATTTTAAAATAAACACAATGGTTAGATTGACATTTACTAAAGCCATGCTCTGCTATAACCCTGTCAAACCTCAAATACCATTGTCTTGGAGCTTGCTTAAGACCATATAAGCTTTTCTTCAACCTGCACACAAGTTTCTCCTTACCTTTGACCTCAAAACCTTTCGGCTGATCCATATATATCTCTTCATCCAAATCTCCATGAAGAAATGTTGTCTTAACATCAAGCTACTCAAGATGCAAATCCTCAATAGCAACTAAAGACAATACAGTTTGAATAGAAGTCATATTTACTACAGGAGAAAAAATTTCCCCAAAATCAATACCTAGTATCTGTGCAAATCCCTTTACTACCAACCTGGCCTTATGTCTCATTTGTCCATTCTCTCCTTCCTTTAACCTGTATACCCATTTATTTTTTAGTGCTTTCTTTCTGACTGGAAACTCAACCAAATACCACATATGGTTCTCTTCCAAGGAATCAATTTCCTCATTCATGCCATGCTCCCACTATTTCCTGGATTCTACCTGCATTACCTCATCAAATAAAATTTGGTTCTCCACCATCAGTGAGCAACAAGTAGTATAAAGAAGGGTAATAATGAATTGGAGGTTTACTTACCCTTTTAGACCTCCTTATGGGAATTTGAGACTCATTTATAGCTTGTTGTCTGCCCAAATTTCCTTTTGACAATGACCGATCCTGGTCATCTCTGATCGATGCCGATTTGCACCCGAATGATGTCAATTCTTCCTGATCAACACTGATTTTCACCTGACCGATGTCAATTTCCACCTGACCGACGTCGGTCTCTGTATTTTTTTGTGAGTGATGATTTTTACTCGTAAGCTCATTTTGGATCATAACCTCTTCCAAATCAAGATTGCCCTACTCAAAATTATTTAGCCTCTTGAGTTGATCACTGTACATCACCTTCTCATTGAAAAACACATCATGGCTTTTAATAATTTTGTTAGTTTCTAAATTCTACAACCGGAATCTGAAATCTCCAAAACCATAACCAATGAAAGTATTCCACATAGATTTAGCATCCTACTTCTTTCTATTTTCTTTATCATTGTGCGCAAAAGCTTCAGAACCAAAAACTCTGAGAAATGAAAGATCTACCTTTTTACCTGTATCAAGCCTCTTCTAGAATTCCACCATCTAGTGCAGTAGAAGGTCCTCTATTAATCAAGTAAACCATAGTATCTACAGCTTCTGCCCAAAATTGTAAGGTCAAACTAGCAAGCAACCTCATACTCCATGCACGCTCCATTATTGTTCTATTCATCCTTTCAGTAACTCCATTTTGCTGAGGTGTCCTTGGAACCATCCTTTTCTGCGTATTCCACTCATAGAATAGTAACTATTGAATTTATTGCTATAGTACTCACCACCATTGTCAGATCTAAGGCACTTCAATCTCAAACCTGTTTCATTCTCAACCAAAGCTTTCCATTTCTTAAATGTGTCAAAAACATCATATTTCCTCTTTATGCAATAAACCCATACCTTTCTTGTAGCATCATCAATGAAAGAAACATAATACTGTGATCTTCCAATAGAAGCTACCTGAGCTGGTCCCCACATGTCTTTGTGAACAAGCTCCAACTTGTGCTTCTTCTTTGTTGACCCAGTTTTGAGAAACCTCACTTTCTTTTATTTTCCAAAAATACAATGCTCACACAAATCTAGATATATGCTTTTCAAATCTGAAAGCTTACCTTTTGACTTAAGAACATTCATTCCCTTCTCACTCATGTGACCAAGCCTACAGTGCCACAACTTTGCATCTACATCTAAAGTAGATAAAATAGAAGGAGAATAATCATTAATACAAGTAGATAGATAAAGTGTACCTACTCTCTTACCTTTTGCTAATACAAGTGCACCCTTTGAAACTTTCCAAGATTCAGCTTTGAGAGTTATTGTGCAACCCTCATCACCCAACTTTCTTGCAAAAATTAGATTCCTCTTTAGGATGGGTACATGCATGACATCCTTCAACATCCATGTGTTGCCATTCTACAATTTCAGCTGCACTTTTCCTTTGCCAACAATTTTACAAGGCTCATCATCCCCTAAGTAAACTTTTCCAAAATCTCCATGGACATAATCATTGAAAAATTATCTATTAGGGGTTGCATGGAAAGAGGCACCAGAATCTAAAACCCATGATTCTACTTTATTATCCAAAAAAAATATAAGAGCATCCTGTGCAACAATACCTACAACTTTTGCTTCTTTATTACCTTCATGCTGATTTTCTTTGTTATCCTTCAACCAACAATCTTTCTTTGCATGCCCTTTCTTTCCACAATTCCAATAGGTTATTCTTCTATTTTTGGATTTGGATCTACTTCCCATCTTTGACCTTGATTTCCCTTGCTTGCCCTTCTCTCTTTGCCTTCCCCTACTTTCAACACTTAAAGCATTACCTGATGTTTTCCCTGTGCTTTTCTTGCAAATTTCTTCATTCAAGATTACACTAACAACATCATCAACTTTCAAGATATTTGAAGCAGATGTAGTATTACTAACTATCATTATCAAACTATGCCAACTTTCAGGTAAATAGCATAAGATTAAGAGAGCTTTAATTTCATCATCAAAAACTATTTTGACTGAATTTAACTGATTTATTATTGTATGGAAATCATTAAGATGACTAGATACAGATCCACCTTCCTGCATTTGCAAATTAAATAATTTCTTCATAAGATATACCTTATTCGAAGCTGAGGGTTTTTCATATAAATTTGCCAAAGTATCCATTAACTCTACTGTTGTCTTTACCTGTGATAAGTTGGAAAACACAGAAGCTGCGAGGCTCAACCTTATAGATCCAAGAGCCTTTCTATCAAGAACATTCCATTCTTCATCTTTCATATCTGTGGGCTTCCTTGAAACCCCATCCAATGTTAAATATAGATCTTTCTGATATAGATAATCTTCAATCTGCATCCTCCATAATTGATAATTCTTGCCATTGAATTTCTCCATTCTTAGTTTACTTTCTTCTGCCATTGCTTTGTTTCCACTCAATCAGAAACCCCTATGTTTGAATTATGTAATAAAAAAAACACTAGCACACTCTGATACCATTTGTTAGGATCTTAGAGTAAAATTGATTACTTTTGTATAAGCAACTAAACACGGAATTGAAACCAGAAGTAATAAGTAACTAGAAATTAGAAACAGTAAATAATAGGAGATACAAGAAACAACCAATCTATATTAAACTCTTCCTGAAGGAAATACAATGAAGAAATCTCTCTCTCCTCACACCTTGTATATGTACAGTAATTCTCTCTCAAGAGTTCTCTTTCTCTCTATCAATTACAATCAACTCAATTATTGAATTGTCTACATGCTATGAGGATCTAACCCTATTATATAGTATACTACAACACTAGGGTTCATGATCCATGCATTCACCACCCTTAGATCCACCTCTTAAATCAAAGGCTCAAATTTGTTCTCCTAAAAATAGAAAATTTGGAAATGCACAAAATTTAGTGTCGGTCTAAAGATGACCGATGTCGGCCGACCCCTAACTAATGCTAGTCGACCCTTAACCGATGTCAGTTGGTTTTGACCGATGCCAATTACTGTGTAAGCCCAGCAACCTCCACATTAGCTTATTAGTGAATATTTTAGCTCCACAACTCAAAAAATAAGGGGATCACTTTGAAAGAATTCATTATGGGGTCAGAGGCTAAATTTCAAGAGACAAGGAGGGGAGCGGAAAATAGAACAAAGAATAAGAGTGATGTTCCTTCTCCTTCTAGGCCCCATAAGCCTAGGATCATTTTTTTAATGAAGAAATCAAAAGTTGTAGAAAAAGAGCCAGGAACAATAGATATAGAGGTTGATAAGTAAATCACTGAATAACTAGTGGCAGGATAGATGGAAATTGATGATAGGCCTGCAGGTCAATAGGAGATGAAAATTCTATCTCTGCAAGAGGGTGTGCAGCCAGACATAGGAATTTCTTCTTCTCTGCCCAACTCACTTGGTGAAACTCCTTCACCTATTTATCTAATCAGTATTCCCTCTTTTGAAGCTTCCTCTCCTTCTAAGATCATTTTTGGTGACCCTCAAAGCACTTCTGGAGATGTTCTTCATTCTTTAGGATCCATCCCCAATTTGTCATCTCCATATTTTAACATCGAAGATAGTTATACCCTTGACCATTCAGCAGTAGGTGTGGTTTTAACTGATACTACACCCATTGTTTCTACCAATAGTGTAGGTGCTACCCCAGTGATGCCAACTATAGTGACTATTGCTAATGTAAGTGCTTTTGCTATCCCACCTTGGTTATTAGCTTACACGCTCAAAAGGAAAAAATAAGTCATCTCTCCAGATGACTTCGACTTGAATAAAATGGTGCCGATAAGAACTAAGAATCCAAAGAAGCCAAAGATCCTTTCAAAGATGATTGGAGATAAGGGGCACAAATTTTTGAAAATAGCCAAACCTCTACAAGATGCAACTCTTGAAAATTTTGACATAAGCAGCTACTCTATCTCTCAAGTTGAGTTAGGGAAGATAACTCATGAAGGTGCCAAGAGTGATTTGCAATCAGCAATAGATATTATGGTTCAAAAATTTGATAGAGAAAGAGAAATGAAGGATCATTATAAGGTGAGGGTGGAATAATTGACTGCAGTGATAAGAAGAATCACTCTCACTCCAGAAGTAGTAACTCCAGAGGCTATCTCCATAGATGATCCCATGATCTAGAAAGCAGAAAGAACCTATCTCAAGGTAAAAGTACTTGAGGATTACTTAGACAAGATATACGCACAAGGGATTTCCTTGCCTATAGAATTGTCTGAGAAAATGGGTAAGATGAAGAAGATGAGAGTCAAACTAGATGAGCTTATCAATATCATTTCTCAGGATATTGAAAGCATAGATAAATATCTTGGCCAATGGATAGATATGAAGAAGCTAAAAATAGGCACTCTGATATCAATTGGCGTCATTGATAATAGAGACTCATATATTGAAACTAAAGAAACATTAATATATAGGAGTCGAGTGCTTAAGTAATTAATCAGTGACCTCAATTCTTCCAGAGACCTCAGTGAACAAAGTGATGTCAGTATGTTGCATAAATTAGAGGAACTACCTTACAAACTTGCCACATAGGACAACCAATTCATTTCAGTAGAAGAAATGATTCAGGAATTTGAAGGTATGTTCTAAAGGGAATTCGAAGAGAAAGCATTTTTAGTGGCCTCTATGGATAACATCCTGGATAATCATTTAACTCTAGATAATCTGAGAACCGGGTTAACTAGTCATGCAAAATCAATCACAACATTGAGAGACGCCACAGTCAGGGCTAAGGTGGTCTTCAAAAATACTATTGCTCCAGATAATATCAGGATTCAAGTGGCTATCACCATGTACCACTCTCATATAAAGAAGGATGGAGCTAAAAATTGAATCAACTTTTTGTTGGTTTAATTTCCATTTTTCTAAATGCACTTTGTAATTGACTTGGGACATTTTTACATGTACTTTTGTCATGTGTAATTACATGTAAAAATATAGACAGTCCAAAAGTCAACAAAGACTCTCATCTTTGACTAGGTTATAATATTTATGTTTTTTCTCAAGTCTCAAGGCTTCTCCCTATATATAGATGGAGCCTCTTTTGTAATGGATGAATCTTTTGATAATTAAGAGCAAAAACTCTACCTAAATTGAGATACTTCTTGAGACTTTGAGCTCAGATTATAAATCATATTTTCTTGAATGAATGAGAAAGCATGTTACTTTCAGACTTTGTGTTGAAATAATTTTTGTTATTTAGGATATCGTTCCTATGTTCTTTTTCCTAATATTATCTCATCTATTTGATTAAACAAGCAAAGTGTGCTGCTATAATTACCTTTAGTTCATGTTTCTCTTGTTTTATTGATAAGGGTATTAGAAAGGATTTGAACTACTTTTATCCTTCGTGATCTTATGCTCTATTGTAGTTTACGGTGGATAATTTGAGCTACACTTCACTCTACTGTTACGTACATTCTAAATCAATAAAGGGAGCAACGAAAGACTTTGTGCTTTCATGGGTTTCTCATGGATCAAGTTACTACTTGAGGAGATTTTTTGCTATTTGCCAAACATCATTTCTAAAAGAAGAGAAATGCTTTTAGTCATTAACCAAGATTTTTTTTTTGCCTTGTAAACATCATCTCTAAAAAAAGAGAGATGGATGGTGTAATTTCGCCCCTGCCTGAGTCTATTTTCAATTCATATTAATATATAAATAGTTTATAGGGAAACTTCCCTTGATGAGAGGAGATATTTATCTCACTATGATGTGGTAAACCCACACTTTTTTTTGTATAAATCTCCTTGTGTTGTGGTCGATATACCCATTTTGTTGTCAGTTGCTTGACGACAAAATATTCACCCAAAAGCTTTTGGCGACTCTGATAGGGAATCAAACGTGAAGTCTAAAGCCTTAAGCTTTAGATTGAAGTAGTTCCTATCTTTATCTATTTCCATTTTATATCCATTTCCATTATCCATTTATATTATATCTATTTCCATTATATAGCCTTATCCAACTCTAACAGCTACAGATACGAATGTGTACTTTGAAGCCTCAAGCTTCAAATTGAAGCATTTCTAGTACTTGTTTAGTTTTTCACTTTGACAGATCCACCATACATGCGAAGCCAGAGAGCTCAAGGTATTGTTAATACTATATTCAAGTTAGTGTGGTGAAATAATTTTGAGATCTCTCCTCCACCATCTCATCTCTAGTGTACTAGGAGCTTTCCTCCTACCAACGTCAGATCTCCAATACCAAACAAAGCTTCTAGTCTTAGTGCTAGTAGAGTTTTGTTTGTACTTACCCCACCAAGATTTGTTATCCCTCCTTTTAATAATCATATCATAATGTCCCAAGGTCTTTGGGGAAACTCTTTTGGTCCTCTCAATCTAGCCCCACCTTTACACAAACTACCTCGTAGTTCAAGAAAGAATTTTCCCAAATTCTATGGCAACAAGAAGGCTCATCCTGACAAGCATATTGATGCCTTCTCCCTAGCATGTGGTGTGATAGGTGTGGAATATGAAGATATATGAGATTTCTTGTAAAAACATTGCAAGGCACTACTACAGACTGGTTTTATCACCTTCAAGCTCAAACTATAACTGACTAAAATACACTCAAGGCCATGTTTGAGGCTAGGTTCAAACCCGCTGAAGATGCACATGCCTTGTTGTCTTAGCTTACGCAAATGAAGAAGGAACCTCATGAACATATTCAAGACATCATTTCTAAATTCAATAAGCTGAGGAACCAAATTTTTATGATTGCTCAGCCAACACCGGAGAACCTCAAGTGTTTTTTTATCAACTCTCAACTTCTTGAAGTAAGTTTTCTATTGAGGTAGGCTAGTCCTATAGATCTTTCTGTATCCCAAAATTTGGCTACTGAGGTGGAAGATGATCTTATCCTGGTAGGTAAGATCAGAAAATATTCTAATAAAAATAAATTTTCTTCATTTACTAAAAGTTCTTCCACTAGCACCACAGATCCTATGGTGAAAAAGTTGACAAATGAACTACTAGCTTTGAAAAGACAAATGGCCCAAGGTATGTCTGCTCTTCCTTATCAAGATATACCAAGGAGGACATTTTATAACCAGTCATATCAAAGCAATGCTACTAGAAATCAAGGGCAACCAAATTGTCTGCCTCCCCCACAGGGGAAACTTGTCATTAAAGCAGCACTAGCTAACTCAGTAATTGGTTACCTTGAAGTTGAACATGATTCCTCACTCTAACTTGAGTTGGACCAAAAATATGATGCTAATCTCTTTGTAGAATAAGAAGAAGAATTAGCTGGTGAATCTAACATTGGTTTCCTAGATTATCAGGATGAAGATGGAAGTAAAGGAGAAGTGTTTGATGGATCGTATGCTATTTTTATCAAGTCCCAAAACTAGTCATCTCAACAAGCTGATAAAAAAAAATTAGGAGAAGAACCTCAGCCAATAGTTTTGATTTCTAAATAGGGGACTTCACTGCCTTTCGAATCAAAGGACCTGGTGACTAATAAAAAAGTGAATACCTCAAACTGTCCTGTACCTTCTACTTTTATGTCTCAAACCAGTGCCACACCCAATAAAGATCAGGATGAGGAGATTCCTCCCTCTATCTCTAGTTCATTTCAATTATTTGATATAATTGATCAAGCCAAAAAGACTAATATTTAAATTATCGAAGTTGAGTATTTGAGAGCTAATCCCAAACAGTTTGATAGGTTGGCTGAATATGTAAAAAATAAAACTGCCCCAATAGGACCATATTTTTCAAAGGTGTCTCATGATTCTTCAAAGAACAAATCCACCTAGAATAATCTCATCATTACTCCCCTTGTTTCCCCTGGGAAGATAGAACCTTTCTATGTTTTCCTTCTGATAAATGGTTATAAGTTTTGTAACTATATAATAGACTCTGGAGCCTCTGACAATGTTATGCCCACCAAGGTAGAAGATTCTCTTGGTCTTACCTTAACCAAGAATTTTAGTAGATGCTTCTCCATGAAAAACAAGCAAGTACCACTCTTAGGTCAAATTAAAGATGCCCAATTTACATTTATAGCTTTTCCAAAGAAGAGGATCAAAATGACAGTCTTAGTAGCCAATGTTCCAGCCTCTTATGGCATTTTGCTCGCGTGTAATTTTTGCAAGGATGTAGGTGGAGAATTGAATATGGAACTATCTGAAGCAAGGATACCTGTTAAAGCCATCATGAAAAAATTGCTTCCTGAGAAAGAGTCTAAATATATAATCGCCCAAACAGCAGATCCTGAAGCTCAAATTTTATTTGAATCATCAGGAATGGGTAATTATTTCCTAACTACTGAAGATATTTTCACCTCATCAGATGAAAGTCCTTTTAGTGACAATTCATAAAATTCAAATACAAAGTCAGAAGAATTATTAGAGTAAAGTCCAGACAATAAAGGACCTTCCCTGAATAACGAAGAGAAGTTTTTGAAGGGATCAAATTCTTATAATGTCTAGATTTTATAATTTGATGGCAGTTGCTCTTCTACTAGTTCTAAAGCCGAAATTGTTTTGATCTCTCCTCGAGGAGAAATTTTTCCTTATTCATATAAGTTGCAGTTCAACAATACTAACACCGTCGAGTATGAGTCTTTACTGCTTGGATTGAAAGCTACTCATGCTAAAGGTATTAAGATTATTCATGCTCAGGGAGATGTTAAATTGGTGGTTTATCAGGTAAGGAACCTATATCAAACTAAAAATGAAAGGTTACACCATTATCGCAATCTAGTATGGGATTGTATTAAAAGTTTTGATGCTTTCAATATTTCAGCTATGCTGAGAGAATTTAATGATCACACAAATTCATTAGCGGTCTCTACAACCCTCATGGTTCCCCATAAGGATTTTAAAGGGGACAAGTACACTATTGAGCTAGTATTTCAACCCCGTGTACTTGATAATGCCAGTCATTGGTAGGGGTTTAATAATGACCTTCAAATCATTGCTTTTCTAGAAAAGATGGACAGCTTTGAAGATCTTTATTTTGAAGGAAGTGAATCTCCACCATGGGAATCAGTTCTCAAAGTAAATTCCAAAGCTGGCAAAGAGTTCCTTCAACTCAAGGGGAATAAAATTTTAAAAGGTTTGGTTTCTCTTGAGATATTGTTTGATAAGCATGACAGGTATGTCAAGCAGCGACAAGTGGATTCAAGTTCCTTTAAGGAATTTGATCAGGTGAATTTGGGTACAACAAAAAATCCCAAGATGGTTAACATTGGGATTTGTTGCGCTTTTGATGCAAAGCTTAAACTTTTTACTCTTCTTCACCATTACATTGATGTTTTGGCATATTCTTACGATGATTTGAAATCTCTCAGGCCTAAGGAGATCCGGCATGAAATTCCTCTTAAAGTTGGGTCATTGCCTTACAAGTAGATATAAAGGCAATACAACCCCAAAATATCAAATACTATCCTTTCAAAGATCCAAAAAATGTTGAATTTAAAGATTATTTTTCTAATCCATCATTCCACCTAGATTGCTAACATAGTTCCTGTGAGAAAAAAGAATGGAGAAATCTGTATTTGTGTTTATTTCAAAAAATTAAATCAATCTTCTTTAAAAGATAACTACCCTCTGCCCATTATGGATCAAGCATTGAAAACAGTGACTGGTTTAGAAATGTTATCAATGTTAGATGGTTTTTCTGGGTATAATCAAGTAAAAGTCAATAAAGCAGATCAACATAAAACTACTTTCACTACACCTTGGGGCACTTTTGCATATCGCAGAATGCCTTTTGATTTGATCAATGCTAGTGATAACTTCCAAAGAGAAATGGATCTTTCCTTCAAAGATGAAATGGGGAAGTTTATTGTAGTATATCTTGATGACTTGACCATTTTTTCCAAACATCATCCTAATCACGTGCACCATTTACAACAAGTGCTGGAGCACTGTCAACAAAATGGTATTTCTCTTAATCCCAAGAAGTCAGTTTTTAAGGTTACAAAAGGTAAACTTCTTGGTCACACTATATCTCAATAAGGTATAAAAATTGACTTGGAAAGAGTCAAATCTATCCAAAACCTTACTCTTTCTATTACTAAGATGGCAGTTCATTCTTTCTTCAGAAAGGTGAATTTTCTACGAAGATTCATTTCGGCATTCACAGAGAAGACTCACCACATTATTGACATGATGAAGGGTAAAGCCACTTTTTGATGGACCACAAAAGGCAAGTTAGCATTTGAAGACATCAAAAAAGTGATTGCCCATGCACCAATTCTGGTTTGTCTAGATTATACTAAAGACTTTTTAATATACAGCTATACTTCTGAGCATACACTTTTGGCTATTTTAGTTTAGCAAAACAAAAAGGGTGTGGAATCTCCCATATCATTCATGAGTTTTCCTCTCAAAGCTCATGAATTTAATTATTTAAATATGGAGAAGCATGCTTTTTCCATAGTCAAGGCAGTAAAACATTTCAAATTTTATATCCTGAATTCACATATTGTTGTTCTGGTGCCTGATATAACGGTGAAGTCCATTCTAACTCAATAGGAGTTTGGTACTAAAAGGAGAAATTGGATTGCTAAGATTTAGGATTTTGATCTTGATATCAAAGCTACCAAGCTTGTGTGGGAAAAGGGGCTCTGCCAATCGATTGCTAATAATATCACCAAGGAAATAGAAAATGAAGAAATAGAGTTCGAAGACGTGCCTACGGTTCTCTTCATCGCTACTAGTGATGAGTGGTATTTCAATATCACTCATTTTCTTACCTATGGTGAGTGTCCCACCCACCTATCCTACAAACAAAAAATAAATGTTAAGTTAAAGGTTGCTAACTATGTCTTGTGGGACAATGTTTGTACAAGAGAAGCCTTGATGGGGTATTTCTTCGTTGCATTGATAAGGCAAAACAAGGTAAACTTTTAGATTCTTTCCATAATTTGGCTTGTGGGGGACATTTTTCTACACCGATGACAGCTCATAAAATTCTACGAGTGAGGTACTATTGGCCTACACTATTTCAGGACGCGTACAAATGGATACAAAGGTGTGAATTGTGTCAACAGTTCATCAAAAAACTTAAATTGGCCGCGTTACCCCTCAAGCCAGTGGTGATTGAAGAACATTTTCAACAATGGGGTATTGATTTCATTGGCACAGTGGACATGTCCTCAAGTTTTGGGCATGACTATGTTCTCACCGTGACTGAATATTTTATCAAATGGGTGGAAGCCATTCCAACTAAGCATGCTACTTTAAAAGTGGTATGTAATTTTCTTAAGGAAAATATTATTTCTCAGTTTGGGGTTCTAACTAAGATTTTAATAGACAATGCAGCCTATTTCTCTTCTTATGAGATTACCCAGTTCTTTTTTTATTATGAGATTACCCTCTCCCACTCTTCTGATTATTTTCCACAAGGAAATGGGCAAGCAGAATCAAGCAACAAGAATCTAGTTACTATTATCAGGAAACTGGTAGATGATAATCAAAGGACATGGCATAAAGCATTATTTAACACTTTATGGGTAGATAGGATTACACCCAAGAGGGTAATAGGCATGTCATCATTCCCACTTCTGTATGGTTTAAATGCAGAGATACCAATCACCCTAGAACTACCAGCACTGAGGTTGGCAAAGGCAATCGAAGATTCAACCTTCAAAAATTCTATCGATAAAAGGATCATGTGCCTAACCGAATTAGATGAGCAATGAACCATGGTATTAGACCACATTACTGCACATCAAAATTAGGTGAATAAACTCTTTGACAAGAGGGCAAAGATTCATGATTTTTAGATTGGAGATAAAGTCTTGTTGTGGGACAAGAGGAGAGAACCAAAAGGAATGCACGAAAAATTTGATTCTTTGTGGAGAGGTGCATTTACCATTCATTAGGTCTATCGTGAAAATATCTTCTTGCTATAATATCAAGATGGAGTGCCATTCTCACTGCCTCATAGTGGGTAACATCTGAAACACTTCAATCCTTGAAGTATTAGATGAGTTCACTTGTACATTTGTATAGTTTTTATGTTTATTTTTTTCTTTTGGTTTTTCATGTCTTTTCCTTTTTTTTGGCGTGACTCCATGGCCCAATGGCTTGGATGAAGGCACTTAGATACTGGTTTCTACTTCCGTCGATTGTTTCAAGTTTTGATCAATGGAAGTTCCCCAACAGGAGCCAGTTGTTGTTCCCAAAATTAGCTACACTCATTTTTGGAACAACCCCTACAAAAATTATCTATTTCATGTTTTTCACTATAAGTTCATCTTTTGAGGCAAGTTTTTCTTGATCTCATGTTTGGTCAACTGGCATCATTAAAAGTTCATGACATTTCCTTGTTGCAATTTCTCAAAAATGTGAAAATTGTTACAATTTTGATATGATTAGATGACAAAAATTTTGGTAATTGCGAGAGGTGCTTTCTTGAGTACACATGTAAGGGTGGAAATTTTTGTTGCTACTACATGTGGTTTTTAGTTTCCAGTGCAAAGTAGCAATTTTTGTTTCCCTTACATCCTTCATGTAGGAGCAGCAAAAATAGCCACCCTTGCATTTTTCTTTCACTTCATGCAGGAGTGGAAAAATTTGTCACCCCTACATCCCTCTTCTAACCTCACATGTAGAGGCAAAAAAAATTTCTGCCCTTGCATGATCTCAGTTTTCATGTGCAACATTTATGGCCACACGCGCCAAGTGGTTGGGGTCAATTTTTGCCCCATTTAACCCCTTTTTTACCTCTTTTCATTCCATTCTTCTTTATTTCCCCCTCCTTACATCTGGAGGATCGTGCGAGTAAGTGGAATCGATTTTTCATCAGATTCAAGCATTGTATCACAATTTTCCAAGTAGGTTTTCACATTTTTCTCTTCTTGTTTTGGTTTTTGTTTTGTTTTTATTTTTCTTCTCTTTTTCTGTTTCTCTTTCTTTTCTTTATTTCTAGTCTAGATTTTCTAGTTTTCTTCTTCCCCTTCCTCCATTTCTTCCCAACAAAGAGGCAATCTAAGTGGAGATAACCCTCTTCCCCTTATTCATACCCGTCGGCCCATCAACCCATGTAATGGTGGCAAATTTCATTGCCCTTACATGTGGCTGACAAAATTAGTGTAAAGGTGGTGAAATTTGCTACCCTTACGAATCCCTAGCCAATTCATGCAAGGGTGGCAATTTTCACCACCCTTACACAAAAAACCACTAACTAGTGCACAGGTAGTGAAATTCACTGCCAATGCATGAACTCATGGCTTCCCAATGTGCATAGATAGCAATAATTACCACTGATGCACATTTATCCTTCCCAATGTGCAAGGGCAGTGATTTTCACTACCTATGCACAGGACTTTCCCCCACATGCAAGGGTGGCAATTTTTGTCACCCCTGCATGCTTTCTCTCTGACAACCTAACTCTAGAAAAAATTTGTTTTTCCTATTTTCTTGATCCTGCTTCCCTTTCACTTTCCAACATGCTCCCACCTTAGCCCTTTCAAGCACATTTCCCTGGTCATGATCATCCAATGTGCAATTTTCCTAGATTATTGATATTTCCCCTAATTGTGCGATCATGATTCTTATTACAGTTCCTCTTTAAGATCATTCTTCATCAATATACTTTTGACAAAGGCTCATCTTGATGAATGAGGTTTCTTCAAAGAACTCAAAGATAATGAAGTACTAGTATCAAGGTGTTTTTCTAGTCGCCTCGATTGCTTCTAATGTCAATGATATTAGGGATACAGAGATCAGGCACATAGATATGGTTGAGTTCATAGAAAGAACCAAAGTGAACAATCCTAACTCTAAAATGAAGATAATAATTGAGATAAATATTCATCTAGTCTCTTCTTTTCCTATGGTGGCTCATCACATAGAGTTCATTCTTCAGTGTGCCCAATTCGAAAATAAAGATACCAGGGCTGTGGTAGATGCTAGTGGTAACATAGTAATTAGACTAGACCCTGAGTTAATCAACAAAGTGTTCATGTGCCCTCTTGATATTGATGTGTTGAAGCTTGACTTCATTGAAGCACAAAAGGAATATGATACAGATCTTGAGAAAGCAAAGAAAGTGATTAATAATAGATGGCTCAAAACTCCCAGAGCGAACTTGTCCAGATGGCCATGGAACTTTTCAAGGAGCAATTTTATAGATGAGGTTCGCAACTTAATTACTCTTCTCAGTAGAATATTAGGTTTACCTTCTTCTTTTCATTTTCATGAATGGATGTATCCCTTCATTAAGATAATTCTCCAGGGAAAACAAGTCATTTTATGAGGAGAACAAATCAACAATGCTCTGCATGAGCAATTGACAAAGGTATCCACTACCTTTAAATTCTACATCACTTCATACCTAGTATATATTTTAATGTCCATGAGAACCTTCCCTAGTTTAACATCAGAGGGAGATATAAGAACAACCCCAATATATCAATATTACCCTCAGCTAACATTGAAGGGTTCTATCCATCATTTTAGGAGGGTAAATGATGCTTTCTTTATAGTATTTTTATGTCTCTTCGACCCCCAATTAGAATAGAAAAGAGTGTTAGATGAAGCTTGGACTATTTTGAATGACTTTGGTTGTATGTTCTTACAATTCCCTACTTTTTTTAATCTACGTTTTGGTTTTTTCCAAAGCTATCCCTATATGCTTCCAAGATTTCCCTCAAATAAATTGGTCTTGATGGAGTTGTGCAGGCAAATTGTTATCATGTACAATAAACAGATGGAACTCAAGAAACCTGGTTTCAGGTTCCCAATTGAAATTTGTAGATTCTCAGTATTGATCACTGCAAAAGCTAGAGTAATGGAGACTAAAATGCAACTTGTAACCATGAAGCATTTCAAAAGGAGACCAAATTTTGACTACAAAGGTGTAAAAGACATGATCAGGAAGAAGACCCAGTTCCATGAGCCTATGATCGAAGATGTTTGGATCAATTTGAAGACAGTGTAAGATATTATAAAAATAGACTATAGTAGACTATTTCTTGAAAAAATAGAATATCTAGAGCTCGCTAATATCCCTACAAATCTAGTAGATGACGGAGATCTGATCAATAATAGATATCATGATGAACAAGTCATCAGTGCTCCTCTTTCCTCGATCCAATGGTCTCAGAAAGAGTTGACCTCCTTGACGATGAGATTCAAACCAATATTGGTAAACACCAATGATTAGTTAGCATATTTGGGGATCACTTTGAAAGAATTCATTACAGGGTCAGAGGCTGAATTTCAAGAAGAGATAAAGAGGAGAGAGGAAAATAGAACAAAGAATAAGAGTGATGTTCCTTCTCCTTCTAGGCCCCATAAACCTAGGATCATTTTTGTAACGAAGAAATAAAAATGTGTAGAAAAAGAGTTGGGAAAAATAGATATGGAGGTTGAGAAGCAAAGCACTTAAGAACCAGCAGCAGGACAGATGGAAACTGATGATTGGCCTGTAGGTCAATAGGAGATGAAAACTCTATCTCCACAAGAGGGTGTGTAGCCAGACATAGGAATTTATTCTTCTCTACCCAACTCACCTGGCACAACTCCTTCACCTATTTCTCCAATCAATATTCCCTCTTTTGGAGCCACCTCTCCTTCTAAGATCATTTTTGGTGACCCTCAAAGTGCTTCTGGAGATGTTCTTCGTTCATCAGGATTCATCCCTAGTTTGTCATCTCCATCTTTTAACATTAGAGATAGTTCTACCCTCAACCATTTAATATCAGGTGTGGTTTTAACTAATACTACACCCATTATTTCTACTAGTAGTGCAAGTGCTACCCTAGTGATGCCAACTACAGTGATTGTTGCTAATGTAAGTGCTTCTACTCTCCCACCTTGGTTATCATCTTACACGCCCAAAAGAAAAAAACAAGCCATCTCTCCAGATGACTTTGACTTCCCAATAAAAGCTAAGACTCTAGAGAAGCCAAATATCCTTTCAAAGATGATTAGAGATAAGAGGCACAAATTTTTGGAAATAGCCAAACCTCCACAAGATGTAACTCTTAAAAATTTTGACATAAGCAGCTACTCTATCTCTCGAGTTGAGTTAGGGAAGATAACTAATGAAGGCACCAAGAGTGATTTGCAATTAGCAATGGATATTATGGTTCAAAAATTTGATAGGAAAAGAGAAATGAAGGATCATTATAAGGTGAGGGTGGAACAATTGACTGCAATGATAAGAAGAATCACTCTCACTCTAGAAACAATAACTCCAGAGGCTATCTCCATAGATGATCCTGCGATCCAAAAAGCAGAAAGAACCTATCTCAAGGTCAAAGTGCTTGAGGATTACTTAGACAAGATGCATGCATAAGGGATTTCCTTGCTTATAGAATTGTTTGAGAGAATGGGTAAGATGAAGAAGATGAGAGCCAAACTAGATGAGCTTATCAATATCATTTTTCAAGATATTGAAAGCACAGATAAATATCTTGGCCAATAGATAGATATGAAGAAGCTGAAAATAGGCACTCTGATATCAATTGGAGTCATTTCTAATAGAGACTCATATATTGAAACTAAATAAGCATTAATATATAGGAGTCGGGTGCTTAAGGAATTAATCGGTGACGTCAATTATTCCAAAGACCTCAGCGAACAAAGTGATGTCAGTCTGTTGCATAAATTGGAGGAGTTACCTTGAAAACTTGCCACACAGGAAAACCAATTCATTTCAGTAGAAGAAATGATTCAAGAATTTGAAGGTATGTTCTGAAGGGAATTTGAAGAGAAAGCAGTTTTAGTGGCCTTTATGGATAACATCTTGGATAATTAGTTAACTCTGGATAATCTGAGAACCAGGTTAACTAGTCATGCAAAATCAATCACCGCAGTGAGAGATGCCATAGTTAGGGCTAAGGTGGTCTTCAAAAATACTATTGCTATAGATAATATCAAGATTCAGGTGGCTATCACCATGTACCATGCTCATATAAAGAAGGATGGAACTACAAATTGAATCAAATTTTCATTGGTTTAATTTCTATTTTTCTAAATGCACTTTGTAATTGACTTGGGACATTTACACATGTACTTTTGTCATGTGTAATTACATGTAAAAATCCAAAAAGTCCCAAAGTCAACAAAGACTCTCATCTTTGACTAGGTTATAATATTTAAGTTTTTTCTCAAGTCTCAAGGCTTCTCCGTATATACAGAGGGAGCCTCTTTTGTAATGGATGGATATTTTGATAATTAAGAGCAAAAACTCTACCTAAATTTAGATACTTCCTGAGACTTTGAGCTTAGATTGTAAATCATATTTTCTTGAATGAATGAGAAAGCAGGTTACTTTCAAACTTTGTGTTGAAATAATTTGTGTTATTTAAGAGATTGTTCTTATGTTCTTTTTCCTAATAATATCTCATCTATTTGATTAAATAAGCAAAGTGTGTGGAAATTATCTAAAGATGTTCTGAAGTTAATTATGAAGACTTTATGCTGCTATAATTACCTTTAATTCATTTTTTTCCTATTTTATTGATAAGGGTATTAAAAAGGATTTGAACTGCTTTTATCCTTCGTGATCTTATGCTTTGTTGTAGTTTACGATGGAGACTTTGAGCTGCACTTCACTCTATTGTTACGTACATTCTAAATCAGTAAGGGGAGCAACAAAAGACTTTGTGCTTTTGTGGGTTTCTCATGGATCAAGTTACTACTTGAGGAGATTTTTTGCTATTTTCTTAACATCATATCTAAAAGAAGAGAAATGCTTTCAGTCATTAACCAGGATTTCTCTTTTGCCTTGTAAACATCATCTCTAAAAAAAGAGAGATGGATGGTGTAATTTCACCCCTGAGTCTATTTTTAGTTCATATTAATATATAAATAGTTTATAGGGAACCTCCCCTTGATGAGAGGAGAGATTTATCTCACTATGATGTGGTAAACCCACACTTTTTGCCATATAAATTTCCTTGTGTTGTGGTTGATATACCCATTTTATCGTCAGCTGTTTGACGAAAAAATATTCACCCAACACATATCATCCAACATTTATCCCTATTCACCATCCATGGTCACACTTTACTTTACAGAGGCTACAAATATACCTTATCTCAATGCTTGAAGGAATCAAAATTAATGACCAACAAAGATCACAATAACATTAGTTTCATCTAAATCTATAGCCAGTTCTTGATAGAGAAACTATTTAGATGAGGTGTGGGATAGAAATTAACATGATTGATTATTATATTTGTATCATTTATTAATCAGGACGTGCGTCTCCAATTCAATAATAAAAATAGAACCATATTCCATGTACCATACCATTTCTTTTGTTTTATCCATTTTCCATTATCGCATATCTTTCCATTCACCCCATCACTTGGGGGTAACCTTCTTACCATCTTATCGAATTTACCATACCCATCATTATCTTAAGCAAGACCATACCATCCTATCATACCATTTCTATCTAGACCAAAGCCTATTTTAAGCCATCCTACCCAATCCTATTTTGATCTTGGTTTCTTTGTTTCTTCTTGCACCTTTTTGTGAGGGGATTTTGATCCAATTACACCAATTTATAAAATATGTGTTTCAATTATAGTCTATGAAAGTAGTATGATATTTGACCTAGCAATATATATTTCATCTTCCATCTTATATCAAGTTTGTTTATGTGAGCCTAATAATAACTACTTATGGGAAAATTAGTGTTTCACTAATCTTGCTACTAATTATAACCACCTATGGGAAAATTAGTATCATTTATCTAAACCATTATATCCTAGTTATAACTACCTAAGGGGAAAATAGGGGCAATATTTATCTATCATGCATTATCGCATCACTTGCCATTATTGTTTTCATTTGATTGGCCATTTTCCATATTTGAGAACTTGTTGAGACCTAGATGGTTTTTCCTTGCCTTTTGTGTTGATGGAATTAATATGACTTGAGGTAATTTTGAGACTATGTTGGCCATGCTCAATTCATGTTAAGGTCACCTCAGTCCCCCTTTCCATGCACTCTCACCATTTTGTGAGCAATCTAAGCTAAATGCTCTTGCTATTTTGTGAGTAGGTATCTTATCCTTCTGTAACAAGTTAAGAATACCTCAAAATTCCAAAAACATTCAAATATTTCAAAATCCAAAAACATTTGTCATCTCTAAGCCTAGTCAGTGATCCTCGATCTGACTTACTGGGGTAATGTCACTGTTAGGATGTTTTCTTTTGCTTTTATTTTTAGGATTTCTATTTATTGGTTTATTTCAAGTTGTTTGTTTGTTTGTGTGTTTTCTATGTGTTTTTATGTTTGTTCATTTGCTTTCCTATTTGTTTATTTTTAGAATTATTGCCTTGACTCAATCTATATGCATTCATTGGGTGATTCCTCAATCACATTATTCTTGAGTCTATCTATATTCATACATCGATATTTTCATCATGGTTTTTATCATTGGTGCATTATTTTTGAGTGTTTATTGGATCAAGATTCAATCCTTACACATGTTTCATCCAAGTCCTCATGGTGTTCTATCATGATGCCTACCATCACATGTTACAACAAAAATTATCTTCAAAAAGGTCTACAAGCAATGGAACCATAGAATTTTCTCCTTAGTACCTTGGTAAAATCCTCCCATCCATCTTGATAAAATCAACCCATTGACCATTATAGTTGTATCATTGCTAATAAGGATGAGCATCTCCTCATTGGCAAGTACAACTGCATCTTTTTCAATGATCAAATATTATTCTTCTATCCATCCCTTTCATCACTTTGTGCATCCTCATATCTTGTTTATTTGTGGCTTCTTTAGTCATTAGACCATCACATCTATGTGTGCATCTGCTCATTTTTAAAGTGTATTCTAGGTTATATCCTTGAGTTATGCTTGATAATCTTCCCTAACTAGGGCACAACTATATAAAACATCATCTTTAGCCAATCTAGGTCCTCTTAATGATTATAACTATCTATGGGCAAATCATTATTTTGACTTTTATTCCTAATTATAACTACCTTTTGGAAAATAAGTACTTTTAAAATCAATGCATACAAGCATTTTATCATTTAGATTACTCTCAACCATGGGTTAATTTCACCTTTCTTCTTACTTCTTTTCAAGGGACCATCCATCCACATATGTGACAACCACTCCCTCAAGGGGGCATCATCCTAGGCTTCCTAAACACCATTTAGATATTTTTCTTCAATCATCTTCTTTTTGGTATATAAGCCTTGACTCATTATTTGAGAAGACATTGATGTGCCTATGATTTGGAACATCCCAAATAGGGGAAAATTGTAGACACCTAAAAGTGGCCACTAATGACCTTTAACTAGGTTTTTGACCAGTTTCTATCAAAATAAATAATTTGGATTCAAAACACTAAAACCCGTTAAAATCTTTGAACCTGTCACATACAAGTGCTAATTTTGGCTAGAGTATCATTAAATGACATAATGTATTTAATGAAGTAGCTAACTTTGATCAGATCATTTAGAGTCAAAATGACATTTTTGCACCTGGGTGCTCTAGATTGCTCTTTTTTACCAATTTTATTGCATGAGACACGTGCCCTTGTTATTTTGTGTTGGAAACATCTTAAATGGGATAACATATCCAATTTATCTAACATCGTATCTTAATTCTAATCTAGTCAAATTTTGAACCAATAATATGACATTCTGACCAATTTGATTAATTTGTGCACTAATTACCAATATTTACACCAAAAGCGATAAATCATGTTTAATACTAATTAATTTGAATCAAGAGCCTAATTAGGAATTCCATGAAACTTGTTGAATAATTTTTTTGGAAATTGATATTTAATAACTGCATCATCAAATGACATCATTTCTTGGGAAGACATCTATAGGCCATAAATGCATAAAATATCTGATCAAGCCTTCCCATGCCTCATCAATTCCTTCCATACCTCTTTAATTCCTCTCTATCCCAAATATTTATGAAGGCATTTATTGAATTTGGCCTCCAAAATTGAATGGATCCTTAGCCACACATCTTCATCTTGATATGGATGATTCAAGTTCATTTTGATCATTTTGTAAAATCTATAAATAGAAGGCCTTGCCTATTAAATTTTAAGCTTTTTTAAGCCAAAGTTATCATGTCCAAATATATTCAAGCCACATCTTGATATAGTGTTATTATGTTCAAATATTGAGCCAAAGCCATCACAAGCCAAAGGTGCCAAGAGGAGATAAAGGTAGCCACACTCAATTTATGAAGATATCTTGAGACACAAGTCGAACAAGCCAAAGAAGGAGCCTTTTGGATCAATCAAGGATTATGTAAGAAGTTTTTGTTTTGTGTTCACATTTCTCATTTCTTTCCCTTTCTAGTTGTGTTTTCAAATGGTTTTTCCTCACTAAGCTCCCCTAGTGACTAGGCCTAGAGATGGTATGCTAGTTATTGTGTTTCTTTCATTTTGGAACTAACATGATACTAATTATCCTCTATTGAGTCAAATTCCTAGTCTACAAGGCTAACTCAAGTAACACTCTTAGCATCCAAATACCACTTTTAGGTGATTACAGGGAGAACAATTTTTTTACAAATATTTTTTTTCAAAAAATAGTGAACATCTATGTTTAGAGTCACATTGAACATCTATGTTTATATTTTATTTCTAAGAACAACACCTACCAAACAAATCTACTAAACAATGCCCTAATAGCAAATGGAAATTACATAGGCAAAGTTTACAAAAGCTTGAATGCCTTGCCTAAAATATGATGACCAAGCTCACAAAATAAAACAATATATAAGTATACAAGAGTATAGGAACAAAGTATCAGTAATCTATTATGGCATTGTTATAACATAATCAGTAAACAATCACAAACTAATACATGTAATCTTCACTAAAAACCCTAAATAAACCCTTATAAAACAACATGTAATCACCAAAAAAAACCTTAAATAGATAATTAACTTAAAGGTAATGCTCAGTCTGACAAAATAGAATAACAAAAAAGTATACAGGCCTTGAATACATGCACTACAAAATCTTGAAAAATAACAAGGTAATAAAATAGTCGAGGCAAGGGCATGTTCAAAAAAATGTTCAACCATTGTTTCTATTTTTTCTAGGTCATTCCTAGTGCATGTATTCTAATATTGAAAACATGTCACATGCTTTGAATCTTTGCATATGCTTGTGAGTTTTGTTGCACATGTTTTTATGTTATTATCTTCTTACCTACACTGTTTCTAAAATTTAAAACATTGACTTTACAATATATGTTTCAATGCTTAGTATTAATAAGCTAACATTTTAGACCTTTTTTTTGGGTGTCATTTGAAATTATATACATCCATGGTTTATCTATGCACAACAAATTAAAATTATATAGACAAAGAATAAAAGGACTTACATGCACCAAAAGAGACCAACAAATAAGTATACAAGCCTTGAACACACACTTTAGACACTGTAAAACTGCACATGATGGTTCTAAATGTCATAATTCCCCTAGACCACCTCATGACCCCCTTGGGTCCCACCTTGATATTTGACCCTAATTAAACCCAACCAAGCCTAACCATGGTCATTTTGACCAACTTACTAAGCCCACCCTTTTACCACCTCTTTACCTTGGCCTTTGATCACTGACGATCATGATGACTACCAACGATCACCTTGACTGTCGATGGTCAAGGTTGCACTACCTAACCAACTTCACTCACCCTTAACTCTACCTTGTTTTTTTATAATTAGATCATATAAATCCAAGTACGAGTCATTTCATACATGATTTATAATTAGAAATCCTAGTTAGCATCTTATTTTACCTCTCCTTACCTATAAAAAGAGAGGAGTAGGAGGTGAAATGGATCCATAACTATCAAGAGCTTTTGCATTCAGAGCTTTATTTTGTAGGTGTTCTAGAAATCTAGTGATATAGTCATCACATTAGAGATCCAACTTTTCACTACCCCTCAGATGATAGCCAAGTATCGTTACTGTATTGAAATCACACCAAACTCTACTAATGAGCTAACCACCTCAACCATTCATCCAACCAACCTTCTACAAGTTAAGTATTTATTTTCCAGTATTCCATTACTATATTTATGTTTTTAAATCATCCTTACACAAACCAACCTATCAAAATTACCTTATATAATATCATTAAGTAACCATTTACTACTCACAACCTATACACAGTAACCATCTATGGTTAGCTTGACCATTGATGGTCTATCTAACTACTGATGGTTGCCTCAACCATCGACGTTCACCTCAACCACTGACAATCACCTCAACCACCAATAATCACTATGATATAAAATAAAAACAAGTTATTTTCACCCTCTTACCGTCAACCAAACCCAACTTTCTATGTCCCTATCTATTCACAGACCCCCAACCTATATTCTAAAGCACACTTGACATGTTTAACATTAGTATTGATCTACTTATTGCTATAATTAATCAATTTATTTATCAATCATTTCTTTTACTTAACTTCAATATCTTATATGATTGATGCAAGTACCTTATCTTCTATTTTATAAACTTAATTGTTTAAAATGTGTAGATTGACAGCCCCAGAGGAAGGTCTTGCTTTTAGGATCTAACTAGTGCTAGGCAATCCACCTAGCTGTCTATCTAACCAACCATTCACTTTAGTTTTGTCTTATTTGTAGGTCAACCTCCCAAGACAAAGAGAATATCTTCACAATAATTTGATTCAACACATGCACAATCAAATAGGTTTTTCAACCATACTCATATTTATTTTCTTCTTCTTCCTTTCTCAAAACATAAGCTAAAATTCATTGAAACATTCTAGCATGTTTGGTGGGACCTTGAGTCTTTGCTCAGGTTTTTTTTTTCTTTTACATTTATATGCTCTTCTCCCTATTCTATGATCATAAACAAAACTAAAATTTCCTTAGGGATTAATATCAACTGCATATATTGATTGCTTACAAGTTTAGCTCATATAGCCTAAAGTAAAGCAAAGTAATTCAATCGTAGCATCACTTTTGTTACACACACTAAACCAAACCAACTTCATCAATCAAACATCAAATAGACTTGAGACAAGGCCCAATTATGATTTCATCACTTAGTAGTCACCTTACCCTTTCTCAGAAATCCTACTTGGAGGTCATTAACAAGGGGAGAACCAACTTAGCTCTCTGGTAGAGAATAAACTCTATCAATAGTATATATTGGCTAAACACCTGAAACCCTTATTGTTTTGGTGTGTGAAGTGAAGGGGTAGGCCCCAATACCAAGCCACATATTAATTTCCAATGCATATTCTTTTTGAGAACCTGAACAACCTAAAACCAACCATAGACTTCTTTTCTAGTACCTTCTCTATAAGCTAATTTGAGTCATAATTTCTTGAAAGCTTAAGGCATAATCCAAAAGAGAGACTAAAATGAACTTTAGGATGTAACATATTTTCTAGTATGTGATTAATTTTTTTGCTCATTTCTTATCTTCTCTATGTTTGAGTTGTGAGTTTGTTTGTGTATTATCTCTCCCTTACCTTGGATGGTTCTAACTTGCTAGCAGTGAAGGAACCTAGTAGAATAGAACCCATCACCAAGCCAATCAACCTCTTCTACCTCCTCATCTATGAAGTACATTTCTAAACCATAAAACTCTCCTCATCCTTCAATAAGTCCTCCTTTCCCTCGAGAATTTCCCCAAGGAGATATGGACTTTGCCACCTTCATAGATAACAATCATGTGACCCTTGATTATTATCTTAGCACCATGCCTCACCATACCCCTACCTTATTTTCATCTATGGATCCACCTTATGGAATGCCTTCCCACCTTATGGGAAATACTTCTATTGCCACAAGCACCACCTAACCATTAACTACCCAAGCTTCCTCATCCACCAATAATCCCATTGATATAATTGTGGAAAACCAACCTACCTAACCTACAAACATCCTTATACCTTCTACCCCTACCAAAAACTCCTTTACCTTAGGAGCAACCCAATCACTGGCCACTTATACTCCCCTCACCATGGGAGTGCCTACCACTAACATTTCCAACCTTCCTTTGGATACCCCCAATCTACTACCCTTTACCCCACTTCAAAATCTTATGGTGCCTATACCTTCTACCTTACTGCCCATCAGTACAAAGGTTACCACCCTTCTTTTATGTTGATGCAGTGGATTTGCACCTGGGGTAGGAGGTCGAGCTCCTGCCTTTCCACACGCAACAATGGAAACTCCCCTCTCACCTATGGGACTGGCGAAGCTGGAGGGGAGAGTCTCTAGATGAGGGCTAGCTCCCTTTGATGTATCCTTTAGGCCCTAATTTCTCCTACTGCTAACAAATAAAATAAAAAAGGGGGCGGGATGAAAAGGGAGAGAGAGATGCTAAAAATAGAACCTAAGCCTAAAAAGAGAAGGTGATACACCAAAAAAGTGTGACCCACTCAGGCCTAAACATACACTTTCCATCGAGAACCAGCTCCTATACACTTCATCTGACATGAGAAAACCTTCTGCATTAGTGGGTCAGGGGTCCGTGGAGATACAAGGAGGAAATAACTACTAGAGGTGTTATGATACACACTATAGTAGCCTATCCACTTCGCCTATACTCCTCTAGGGACACTTCTGATAGACCTATAAAAGGAAACTCAAAAAATGCACCAGACATGCTGAAATCATTCTACAAAAGCATTAAGAAAATGACTTAACACAGAATCAAGGCATAGACACATACTAAAGATGCAAAACTTAGAATGGAGGTAAAAATGCTATGTTTCAATTCAAGGTAAAATTTTGGCAGCTATGCCTTACAAGCCCGAGAAATTTTTGGGTAGAGTTTTGCCTTAAGGCTGAGAGCAGATTTCTTCTCAAAAGAGAAGTTTACAATATATAGAAAGAGGAAGAAAACTTGGTGCCTCTTGGGAAAGATTTTGGCACTCATTTTTGTAAGTGTCCCATGTGAATTCTGAACCTTGGGAAGAGGAAGCCACTGTTACTGATGTCATTCTTTATAAAAGACCTACTAAAACCATGCTGTACAATCACCAAAATTGACTTTGGTGTTCAAACATTAATGTAAGAACATGACCGTGCCTCTTTTCTATAAATAGACTGCAGTTTATCCCCTCTTAAATGCCAACTTGGAGAAAAATAGGCCACGCCGCTCGTCTGGAAATAACTCACCTTCCCTTCACCACTTGAATTGCTTTGTCTTTTCTACTCCTTGTCTTCTTCCTACTCTTTCAGCCCTTGGGGGTGATCTTCTAGCAGGTCGCTACATTCCTTGGGCTCTTTCCAAGGTTGGCGCTCAGATAGTTTAAAAACAAATGACTACCTCACTATGTTAAAATTAACGTTCGCATGGCCGTCACCCAATAGCTAGTTCATCTCCTTGAAAATGACAAATTTCTAAATGTCACTATCCTTGGCAAAATGTCATCAGGTCTTTTCTATGGGCTTCTGTGCTTTGGGCTTTTCCTCGCAGACAAAAAGTCAGCGGGAATTAGCCACTTTGTCTTTTCTCTGCACTGGTGGCCTCTTTGAACTGAGCTTCCCCTAAATTCCTTCAGGATTTTTGTCTAAAAGAATTCCTTCAGACAAAAGTCTAAAAGAATTCATCCCATTGCTTAAGTCTTTTATCCTTTAAATCCCTTTGGCTACCCTTTGAAACTCTTTCTTGCCCTCCGCAAGGGCCTCTGAACCTAGCACTACCCTCAGCAAGGGAATTTGAACCTAGCACTACCCTTTGGATTTGGGACACACCCTTGAACCAAGCCATTGAACCAAAATTGGTTTAACGATTCAATCAGTTCAACAGTTCAACACTGCGTTCTGAGCCAAGTGGTTGAACTAAACGTTGAACCGAATGATTGAACTAATCATGTTGAACCAACACATTAAACCACTCATTGAACCGGTTCAATGGTTCAATGCTATGCACCAAGCCCATTGAACCAAGCCGATGAACTTAAATGTTGAACCAAGCCAATGAACTTTGCCAATTGAACCAACTAAAATGAACCAAGGCATTGAACCAAGTGCCGATTGAACCAGTCGAAGCGTTGAACTTAGTGTTTGAACCAAGCCAAAGCATTAAACTAGTTCATGAACCAAGGCCAAAGTGTTGAACCAGTTCATGAACCAAGGCTAATAACTTATGCAACTTGAAAATGACTAGCTTTGAATAGCAAAGGAAGAAGGGGACTGATTTTTTGCCTGTTGGGCAAAAAATGGTCAACAAATTGGTGACCCCCAGGGGAAGCATGCCTATTATGCTTAAAGACTAGTTGCCTTGTATTCCATTGGGCATGGAGTCAGATGTAGCTTGAACAAATATTAGCAACAACCCCAAAAGATCCAAGAATCAAACGTGAAGCTTTTTACCCCACACACAAAGGGAAACACACACAAGGCTAAAAACACTACCTATGCAACTACACTTAGGGAAAGCAAGAAAAGAAACTAAAAGTAAACTACTATATACAACTAACCAGGTACATCTACTTCCCTCTTGGATCAAAGGGAAATTTTATTAAGTCCCCTTCCTGGTAAAAAGACTTATGGAGCCAGATAAGTGCCTGAATGAAAAGGAGATTTGGTGACCTGCTCCTCTTGCATGTCACCTTACTTGGCTTGTATCTGAGTGGATCATAATCAAACATGATTCTGAAATATACGTACTCTGCTTATCCTTAGAATCTTGTTGAATTTTGGTCCTTCATACTGGTGCTCTTCACCAAGAAATTAGTGGCTGCTAAATTATCACTGTTAGCCCTTTGATGTGTATAGCTCCCTTACAGTGCATCATGGTCCGACCCATTTCCTTCTGCCTCATTGAAGACTCTGTCAGACTCATCCTCTACTTCCTCTTGGCCTTTTTGAAGAAGGGTCACTATGGTGATGTCTGAAATAGAATCACAAACTGATTGCTCATCCCACAGAACATCACCTCTCTATTCAAAAAAATCTTCTTCAAGGCTTTCCCTAAGGGAGACCAGCTTCTCCTTTTCCTCCTCAAATATCAGGATCTCTAGATGTTCAAAGGTATCCTCCTAATCCTCCTCCAACTCAGGCTCCTCAGCATAGTCATCCTCCTCATCAAAGCAACAAGGAAGTTCATCGAACAAGGGGGGAGAGAGCTCACCATGCTCATGTTCCTCCTCATATTGCTGGAACATCCTCATGTATGCATGACCTACGTCTTCTCCATTGTTGATGAGGTCTTCACAAGGAGTATTGATGATGATTTCTTCTTCATTATTGCTCATGATAGCCTCCTAGGAAACTATAGATTGGATCTTCTGCTCCTCACTTGCCTCCTGCAGAACAAGTTCCTCCTTGAGAAGGGATGAAGTGGGAAAACCATGTGGAAGAGGAGGCAGTCCTTGAGCTAGAATCAAATGATTCTCCTCCTTCCACTTGGCCAGCACTTCATCAATATCAGGTGTGCCCTGATAGCTCTCTTGGAAGTGTGTAGATGGGGTGTGTTTAGACATAGAATATGCCATTGGGTATGAACCATCCATCACATGTTGGCTGAGGAATCTCTCTCTGGATTCCAACTCTACAATTCTCTTGGCCATATCCTCTTGGAAGAACCTTTCTTGGAGGTCACCAGCATCATCATGAGTAGGAGCAGCCTCAGCTTCTTCAAGGTTTTGAAAAAAACCTTGCTTCTCCTCCTTCCTGCCCCATGATTCTACCATTTTCCCCCAGTTCAGTATCTCAGAATTGGAATTTTGCTCCTATGAATAGGCAGTAACTTTGTTTTATCCAAGGTCCTGGGGCTCCTCCATAAGCTCTAGAAGTTTGAACTCTCTTTCATGAAGTAGACTCATCCTAGCCTCTAAATCTTCAATTATTTTGGCTAGATTATCCTGAAAGAGTCTTTCTTGAAGGTCACTAGCATCATCATATTCTAAGCTCTGGGCTAGTTCCTGGCATTCCTTCCTCCAACTCAGAATATGCACATCATGTTGAAAAACTTGGGGAGGCTGAGGAATGCTAGGAAGAGATTGTTGATGCACCGGAAGAGTTTCTAGAAGAGGGACATGTTGGCTCGTGGTATTCCCCCCAATGGAAGAATCACAATATAAGGAATTGAGAAGATTGATCTCCATGGGGGGTTGCTTTGATGCCCTTTGATGTATGAAAGCTAGGTGCATGGGATTGAGAGCGAATGGATCAGGTGAACTGGAGTGAGAAAGTTCTATCTGATAGAAAGGATTTGGTGCATAAGAGGGGGATTTCTTTAGAATCAGAAAGGGCACACAAGGCTGACTGCTTTGAATAAATGGATTTTTCCATTTTTTACCTCATCTTCCATGGATTCTAAGGCCTAAGCTTGCCTAAACAAACACTCCTCTTTATACATCAGCTCCTGTTGATATCTGTACTGCTCTTCCAGTTTGTTAATCTCCATCGTCTGCTTCTCAAACTTAAGGGCCACTTCCCTTATCATTGAAGGGAAATTAGGAGGGTTGCATGGGGAGATGCCATAAAAAGGCTGAGCTTGATCAAAATTATATGAAGGAAAATAAGGTCCATGATTTTGTGCAGAGGGATTATACATACAAAAGTGATTTCTTAATGGCACCAGGGTTATTTAACAAGCTAATTCAACTTGGAGTCACCATTGGTGTTGATGCAAAAGCCTCTAAAGGCTGGTCAATTAAAGAACACACCAAAAATTCTTCAACTCTTTGAACACAACTTGTCCTAGTTGGTCCCACCGGGCATGCCAAAAACTATTGACATAGTGGATTTGCACCCAGGGAAGGAGGCCGAGCTCCTGCCTTTCGACACGCAATAATGGAAACTCCCCTCTTGCCTGTGGGATCAACGAAGCTAGAGGGGAGAGTCTCTAGATGAGGGCTAGCTCCCTCTAATTATCCTTTAGGCCCTAGTTTCTCCTACTGCTAACAAATAACATGAAAAAGGGGGGGATGAAAAGGGAGAGAGAGATGATGAAAATAGAACCTAAGCCTAAAAAGAGAAGGTGATACACCAGAAAAGTGTGACCCACTCAGGCCCGAACATACACTTTCCACTGAGAACCAGCTCCCATACACTTCATCTGACATGAGAAAACCTTCTGCATCAGTGGGTCAGGGGTCTGTGGAGATACAGGGAGGAAATAACTACTAGAGGCATTCTGAGACACACTGCAGCAGCCTATCCACTTCACCTATACTCCTCTAGGGAAACTTCTGACAGACCTGTAAAAGGAAACACAAAAAATGCAGTAGACATGTTGAAATCATTCTGCAAAAGCATTAAGAAAATGACTTAACATAGAATCAAGGCATAGACACATACTAAAGATGCAAAAGTCAGAATGGAGGTAAAAATGCTATGTTTCGATTCAAGGTAAAATTTTGGTAGCTCTGCCTTACAAGCCTGAGATATTTTTGGGTAGAGTTTTGCCTTAAGGCTGAGAGCAGATTTCTTCTCAAAAGAGAAATTTACAATATATAGAAAGAGGAAGAAAACTTGGTGCCTCTTGGGAAAGATTTTGGCACTCATTTTTGTAAGTGGCCCATGTGCGTTCTAAACCTTGGGAAGAGGAAGCCATTGTTATTGATGTCATTCTTCAGAAAAGGCCTGCTAGAACCATGTTGTACAATCACCAAAATTGACTTTGGCATTCAAACATTAATGTAAGAACATGATCGTGCCTCTTTTTTGCAAACAGATTACAGTTTGTCCCCTCTTAAATGCCAACTTGGAGAAAAATAGGCCACATTGCTCTTCTAGAAATAACTCTCCTTCCCTTCACCACTTGAGTTGCTTTGTCTTTTCTACTCCTTGTCTTCTTCCTACTCTTTCAGCCCTTGGGGGCGATCTTCTGGCGGGTTGCTACATTCCTTGGGCTCTTTCCATGGTTGGTGCTCAAATAGTTCAAAAACAAATGACTACCTCACTGTGTTAAAATTAACGTTTGTACAGCTGTCACCCAATGGCTAGTTCATCTCCTTGAAAATGATGACTTTCAAGATGTCATCGTCCTTGGCAAAATGTCCTCGAGTCTTTTCTGTGGGCTTCTGTGCTTCGAGCTTTTCCCCGTAGACAAAAAGTCTGTGAGAATTGGCCACTTTGTCTTTTCCCTACGCTGGCGGCCTCTTTGAATTGAGCTTCCCCCAAATTCTTTTAGGCTTTTTGTCTAAAGGAATTCCTTTGGACAAAAGTTTGAAAGAATTCATCCCATCGCTTAAGTCTTTTGTCCTTTAAATCCCTTCGACTACCCTTTGAAACTCTTTTTTACCCTCCGTAAGGGCCTCTGAACCCAACACTATCCTCCATAAGGGCATTTTAACCTAGCACTGCCCTTCGGCTTTAGGACACACCCTTGAACCAAGTCGTTAAACCAACCCATTAAACCAAAATTGGTTCAACAGTTTAATCGGTTCAACGGTTCAACACTGCATGCCGAGCCAAGTGGTTGAACCAAATGTTGAACTGAATGTAGTTGTCCTTAAAATTGCTTCTAAACCATCTGTCAAAAAATCAAATTCTTCTAATCAAAACATGAGAAACCAAAACTGAAACAATCAAAATCAATTTACTCCACTTGGGTAATCTTACACTTTGATCCTAGAGAAGTTGATAAAGGCTAATATCATATAACTTCCTCTTATCAAGCCTCCTTAATAATTTGATTCTTCGTGTCCTGCACCTAATTGGTACAATGAGAATGATCTATGTGCTTTCCATCACATAGTAGGGTATGACATTAGTAGGTGTAACACTTTCAAAATCATTATCCAATCCCTCATTTAAAAAGGGGAACTCGTATTGGATAACCCCAATACACCTCCGAACCAAGTCCTTAACATCTTTAGATAACCTTTTGCCAATCATGCACCTACCAAAAATGAGAGAAACAAGGTTGAGTGTTCTCATGATGCCCATACTATTAACATGGATCTTAATACACTCATTATTGAAAAACTTACTACCCAATCTATCTATTCTTCACCCTCTCCACTTATTAAGGTAGTGGAGTTACCTTAGTGGAGCCACTAACTCCTCCTTCAATTGACATACTGTAACAAGCACCCATTTTACCTTCTCCCTCAATTACTGAGCAATTTATTTCCCCTTTAGAGATCATTCCCAAAGAGGAAGCCACCATGTTTTCACCTCCCACAAATAATTCACCCATCCAAACCTCACATCCATTTATTGAGGAAAAGTATGAGGTTACCATTCCTCTATCTCAACCTATGGGCTTATCTTTCAAGTCCACTATCCAGGGAACAAAACTAGTCTGCAAACCATTCTCTAGGCTAGTGCAATAATTGGAATTTATCTCCAACCCGAACATGGATCAAGCCACCTTTTGGCATCAACTGGGGCTCCCTCACATCACCAAATAGGAACCTCTAACCCCCACTTTGATAGACCAACCCAACCATTTCTCAACCATCCAAAGCAACAAAGTCTAAAATAACTAGATCATCTTCTCCAACCAAAACCACCAAACCAACCAAAAATATTGGCACCTTACCTACATATATTCTTGATCACCCATTTATGAAAGTGGAGCTTACCTCACCAAACCTAACAACTAAACACAAAACCAAATCAACCAAGGAAGTAAATCCACCAAAAGGCCAGAGGGCCAAACATTTACCTCTTTCAACCTTACCCTCTATTTTGGGGCCTCATCCCTCCACTTTGATTAGGAAGTCGACCATCTCACTCAAAACCCCACCATTTCTATTGGTTACACCAACACACTTATTTTTTGATAAAACTATCTTTACCGAGCCATCAATAACCAAACTACCTAACATGAAACCTCATACCTCTAAATTATTAACTTCCACCTTACCAAAACCAAAACCATCAATTAAGAACACTACCCCACCCAAACCTTCTATTACCAAAACTATATCCAAAAAAACTTACATCTCATCAACCAAATCCAAAACCTCTAAACCCTCACCACCTTTAGTTGAGTCTTACTCAACTATTTTCCAAAGGTTATTACAAGCTTTTTGTTTGACCTTACCTCCTATCAAACCATTCAACCCTCTCGATCTAAAACCCATCTGGTATAATGACCACCAGGTGTGATCCTATCATAGGACACTAGGGCATGACATAGAAAACTACAAAGCTATCCAAACCATAATCCATAGACTCTATGACAAGGATGATCTACTAATAGATAAACCTCCCATGATCCCATTACCAATCTAATAATCAATAACCACCACCCAATTACTTCCTACTCCCCCATTCTCACCTTAGAGTGATGAGGGACCAAACTAATCCCTTACCCCAAGTCCTCCCTCTATCCATATTATCCATGTGATCACATTATCACATGCTTAACATAAGGATAAGGGGAATGCTAAAGTGTCCATCCTATGTACATACCCATCTTCCACCTCATAACCAAGTCAAATTCAAACACTTTCACCTTCATCCAAACCCAAGGTATCTATATTGTGCACCTCCCAATCCAACCCCTCCAAATCAATCAGGGGAGTAGTGCTCAAACAACTTCACCAAATCTTGATGAAGATGAGCCTATACGATTTGATCTCTACTTCACCTCATTATCACCAAGTAATGATAGAGGCATTACAATTAGTAGAGGCCCAACTTGAAGGCCCTCAACCTTTGGTAGCCTTTTTTGGTGCTCTCCAAATTTCCAACCTTATCACCTTCAAAGATTTGGAAATACCTTCCATCCATCCTTACGATCCATATCCCCATATTTTCATCACTACTTACATCAACCAAACCCATGTCAAATGGGTTATGATTGATGGGGGAACTAGTATCACCATTATCTCCTCCCATGCATATAACCAACTCAAATTACCTGAGAACATTATGTCAAAAACCTTAATGGTGCTTTGATCATTCAATGATATCATGGCCACTACTCTGGGAACTATTGTCTTTCATATCCATGTAGGACCTCGCATGATACTTGAGCTCTTCTATGTAGTGAAAGGAAAATTCTAATATAATGTTTTTTTGGGATGACCTTGAATCCACTCCATGGGTTATGTTCCCTCTACCCTTCATCATAACATTAAATTTGAGCACAAAGGTTAGGTTATCACTATACAAGCTCACCCAAGCCCCTTTTCATCATGCAACATGACTTATCGACCAAATGACATCCTCTTACCTCCATATAGCACACCCCCATTGAACAAATTCAATCCCCCAAGCATGAAAGATGAACCCATATCTTCTTCTACTAGTAAGGCATCAACTAGCTCATCCATTCCCTTCAATTATATCCCCACCTCAGACCACTCAGAATCCATATTCTAATGTCTATCATTGGGGTAATATCACCTCCTCACCCTTGATGTTTTCCCTACTCCACAAGAGTATGGGAAACCTGACAACTATCCTAGGTATGACCCTAATATCAGAGCTATTATTTCCTTTGAACCTCTAAACTATCAAACATGTTTCATCTATGGGTGACTCGATAAACCCCTCAATTATTCCACTACCTCTATTTCACCTTGACCATTCACTACTAGATTTTCTTACCTAGATAAGCTGAGCTTTACCAAGACATACCTTCATCAGTGTGCTTGGAAGGGATTTGGTCTTGGACAATATGAACATGAGCCACATGAGCTACTTCCCATTAAGACCCAAAAACCCCATGAGAAACATGGCCTTGTTTTCTCTCCACCAAACCAACATGCCAACTCACCTCCCACCACCATAGTTGATGAAGAGATCCCATCCTTTCTGACTCCCTTAGTATCAAAAGAAGAAGATTTCAACATCATCCCACCTAATGTTTTTTTCATCAACATGATTATCCTTGGACCCCTAACTTATCAAAAAGAGGGGAAACCATAACCATCCCTCTGACCCATCCTAAGATGATAGGAGATGACTCTCCTACCATTAATACCATTCAGTGTCAGGTTGATTATTTCATTCTCAGCTACCTTGGTGCCCCAATTTCTTTAATCCACAAATCCTTACCTCCTAAGACTTTGACCATGTTAAACGAATCCACCATGGATATCAACTTGGGTACTCTAAATAACCCTTGCATTATCAAAATTAGTTAATTATTGAATGTTGAGGAGCTTTGAGACTTCCCCTCTTTTCTCCAAGACCATAGCATAGCATTCATTTGGTCTTATAGCAACATGATAGGCATTGACCCTACCATTGCCACCCATAACATAGCCACCAATTGTGATGACAAACCCATCAATCAAAAACTTTGATGAATGCACCCTCACATAGCCCTTCTTGTTAAAGAATAGATTCAACATCTCCTATCTATCAATTTCATTCAACCCATTAACTATCCCCAATGGGTTTTGAATGTCATACCTATCACCAAAGCCACAAGGGGATTGTGATTTTGTGTGTACTTTCATGACCTCAACCTTACTTGCCCTAAATATGACTTTGCTTTACTAAGCATTGATTAGCTAATTGATCTTATAGTTGGCCATGAGATGTTATCTCTCATGGATACATTTTTAGGTTATAATCAAATCTTAATTACCCTTGAAGATCAACACAAAACTACCTTTATCACCCCATGGGGGACCTTCTGCTATAAGGGCATGCCTTTCAGACTAAAGAACAATAGCATAACCTACCAACATGTCATGACCTATATCTTCAATGACCTCCTATCTCCACTTATCCTCACCCCTCCCAAGGATGACCAACCTTTCTACCTTGATATCTCTACCATTGATCAGTCCCTAGGGGAAATGTTTGATCATTAGGATGAACATCATAAAGAACAAGTTGTCTACTATATTATCTTCACACTTATAGAGTATGAGACTCAGTACACCCATACTGATAAAATTTTCTTAACCTTAGTCTTCATGGCCATCAAACTTTTCCACTACCTTCTTAACCACAAAACCTATATCATCACCAATATTGATCCACCCAAGTATATACACTTCAATCCATACCGAAACCAATGTATGGCCAAGTGGCTCACGCTTTTACTAAATTTTGACCTTGAGTTCCTTCAGCAAAATTCAATTAAAGGGCAAGTCATTATTGACCAATTACCTAAGGAACCATTGGCAAAAAAACCAACCTCCTCTTGAGTTCCCTGATGAGTCCATCATGACCCTATTTTAGGTGAACTTCGCCTACCAAGTGACCATATTATTTGATAGATTAAAGTGTCAATGAGGTGGTGAAGCTATTATTATACTTATTCCTTTTGATGTTGAACCTCTTCCTTTATTCTTCAAGCTTGACTTTGAATGTACCAACAATATGGCTGAGTATAAGGCCCTAATCATAGGCCTTCAAACTATGTCAGCCTTGGGATTTAAAATGATCAACATCTTTGGTGACTCCCAACTTATGGTCAATCAATTCAAAGGCTCTTATCAGTGTAAGAAATGATGTTTTACAATAGTACAAACAACTAGTTGATGAACTCCTTATATCATTTAAACACTACCACATCCATTCAACCCCATGATCTATGAACAAGTTTGTCAATACCATAGCTTCCCTCACCTCTCAAATCTTGTCTACACCCTCTGATTCTAACCTATCTATCTTTATCCACAAACTCACCCAACCTTCCTATATCAAACTAGATTCTCCCACCATTTTCAATGTGGAAGACACCCAACCCAACTTTTGGTATCAACGGACCTTCGACTACCTCAACCTTACCATCATTCCTTTTGGTATTTCCCACAATGATTGAAGAGTATTTATCTAAAGTACCTCACATTATACCAGTAATGGGGGAATTCTTTATAAACACAGCTTTGATGGTCTCCTTTTTTTTGCCTATGCAGTCATGAAGCCTCTCATGCTATCAAGGAAATACATGATGGTATCTGTGGGGGACACTTTAGTGGCCTCATTATATCCAAACACATCCTTCACCTTGGATATTACTAGCCTACCCTTAACCAAGACTATTTTGATTATGTGAAAAAGTGTGTTAAGTGTTAACAACTTACCAATTTACATCACACACCGAGCCATAGTCTTTGTGTTTCCACTAACTTCTAGCCCTTCTCACAATGGGGTCTCGACCTTATTGGGAAATTAATCCCCATTATTTTCAGCTAAGCCATTATATTATCACTATGACCAAGTATTTTACCAAATGGGTAGAGGTTATTCCTCTAGTCTTAACCAAAGCAAAAAAGATTATCGACTTTATCAACCATCACATCATCTGTTGCTTTGGTGTTCCTCACAAGATCATCACTGATAATGTGAAATATTTTTAAAATGATCAAGTCCAGGTTATTTATGATGCATTCAGTATTAATCCAAGTTTCTCATTGCCCTATTGTCTTCAAGAGAATAGATAAGTAGAAGCCTCTAAAAAAACTCTTAACAATATGATCACTAAAATGGTCGACGCATCTGGTCAGGATTGGCATTTATATATCCCCTTCACCTTATGGGCATATTACACTAGCATCTAAACCCCTATAGGTGTTATCCCACTCTATATTTTGTTTGGAGCCAAGGCCATTTTACCTCTTGAAGTCCAAATCCCATCTCTTCACATATCTTTACAAGATATCATTTATGAAGACAATTATTATTAACACCATTTAGCCTAGCTTGAGCTACTTGATGAGTGTCTCTTTCTCCCTCACCCATATTAATTTTTATCAAGAGTGTGTCAAACATTCCTATAAAAAACACCTTAAAGTGTGAGAGTTTAACATTGGAGACCTCATCCTAAAGGAAAATCAACATGTCACCAATATGGAAAAAAGCAACTGGGGTAAGTTTGCTTTCAATTAGCTTAGACCTTATATCATAACCCACAAGTATGGATCAAAAGCTTACCAGTTGTCCTCTCTTGAGGGAAACCCAAAATTTAAGCCCCTTAATGCTTCACATCTATGTCCTTTCTTTTCTTAAGAAGGATCAATATCATCTTTTATCTGACTTAAGCTCATCCCTTACTTACACACCACATTCATATCCCTATTTTAGGGGCAACTGATTAAAATTGAATCATGTGATTATCCATCATAGTCATAGCCTAATATTGAAAAATGGGTACCATGGTTCTACCCATGGCATGACTCTCATGATACTTTCTACCTCTTTATATAGGATGGATTCCCATGATCATTGTCACCTACACCGCTTTACACCTAATAACCTTCTTGTGATTTTATTTTTGCCTTCATAAAGGTAAACCCTTTAAGCCTATATAAGTATGTCTATGTCAAACAAAGAAAAAAAAGGCAAAACCCAAACCAATAATAATCATATGTCATTCTTAGCATTCATAGACTACTCCCTTAAAGGACAGTTATTGAAAAACATGTTTAAAATTGCTCAAAGTAAAATAGACTCCTCCCTTAAAGGATAGTTATCAAAATTATTAAACAAAGCATAAAAAATTAGACCACTCCCTTGAAGGATGGCTAAGTAAAGCATTTATCAAAACAAATAATTTTTTGGAAGCTTCTTATCAATCAGTGTCCCCAACTAACAACAAATAGAATCAAAAGACCCATTTTCAAAAAGTAGTAGAATCATAATAATTTTGAAAGCCGTAATCAGCTCTCATAAGCAAAAAAATATTAAAAGTTTCAATTGAATCTCATGAGTAGACTTCCTACATTGATCAGTCTACACTTTTTATGACATATACTTGTTAATATTGACTCTTTAGACACCTATAGAAGAGGCATGCTAGTCTCACAAGAAGGTTCCATATTTCATACATCTCCCCTTTATACACTATAAGTAAGGGATTCTGAGCTCATTTAACATTATGTGATCAAGGAACCTTTTTAACCAACTGATGAATGCTAATTCAAAGTATTCGAAGGGCTTAAGTTCCTTAAACCAATCCAACTTCAGTTTTGATTTTATTCCTTGTCAAAGAAGAAACATTGTGTCCTCTTCCTATCCTATCATGACTAGTTGATATATTCACTAAGACATTTGTCTTTTGATTGTATTCTTTATTCTCACACCTAGTATTTTTAATTAACTCACTTTATGTGTTTTACATTAAGCAATAATAATAATAATCATAAACACCAAACATCAACATATATCATAATTAAAAACATACATCATTAGCATATCCATCAACATGTCAAAGTCAAAGTATCCATGAATAATAAAGCAAGCAACCATTTTCACCACATGTATAAATCTAAATAATGAATCATATACTCATTAAAATTTATCATGTCATAAAGCATAAGCATAAATAAAATCCATCACATGCCTAGTTAGGTGAGTCTCAATGAGTATCCAATATCCATAACATAAGCATAATCAATATAACATGAGAATAATCAATATAACCATCACATCATCCCATAAACATCAATGCAAACCATAAACCATGAGAAATAAACAAGGATCATATATATAAATTATGATTCTAACATCATAATGTATACACCAATATATATGTCTCTCTCTCTCTCAAAATGTACATCTCACCACATCAGCTTGTAGGCCAGAATCATAATGATATACAATAGCATATAATATGTCATTTATATGCCCCCTAGGGCACCAATGTCTCCCAAAGCACCACTATCTCTTGGTGCCTATACCCCTAAAGTACTTATCAACCCACCAACAGAAGTAGCCCACTAACCTAGTGTCACCACACTAGCACTACCTACCAAACTCACTCTGTACTAACCCTATCAGGGCTCATTAGGACATGACCTCATGACTATAGCCTTGTAGTACCATAACTCCTCCACTATGGCCAGTTATATTGCCATGGGGATGGTGCCTAGTGGTCTATAGATGTCGTGGCCCCTACTCCTCTCTACCTCAAGGAGTGTCTCTCCTTTGTAACCAAGGCTAGTGAAGCTCTAGCTTGGTCCTTATCACTTATGAGCATCACCACCTGACCTTATAAGGTAGCCACCTGACCCTATAATGATATAAATTATGTCTATATAATGGCTAGTATCACTCTTTCCTGTGCATCTAGTGTACCTCCCTGAACTTGTGCCTGTTGACCTCTCGCAATTGGGTCCACATCTATCTGCCTCCTGCCACCATCATCTCCACCAAAATCCATTACTGCATATAGAGCCTAGTACCATTCAAGGTACCCATCAATAAAACCTACATCATCAATTATTGACCTCATTGGTAGTTCCTCATGATCAATTAAAGTTGATATTGGATGTGGCTTAAGTAATAAAATCTTTGCATCCTCATGTTTGTACCTGGGGAATGGGCCTGGGATACCCTGTACTAGGCCAAATTATCTCTGAACCATATTGAATGGGATGAGCTCTACCTCCCCATCCCTCTTACCAAATATCCACGTGTAACTCCATAAGGATAGAGTCTGCCTCCTATATCCAACCCACTCTAAGAACCCAGCATATGGTCTCTAAATAGTATCACTGATCACCAATGCACCTAGTGTACCCCTGAACCAATATACATTGTGAGCACCTCCACCCACTCCTAAAGTGTCAAAGTCAGCTCTCCACCTCATATAATCCACCAAGAAATTTATCTGTATAAATCCCATCCATGATAACCCCATTGACCTTAGCACTCAGATGTGCTTGTAAGTTCAATAGTGTAGATTAAGACCAATGTTAATGTCATATCTCCTATGAGATATAAATCCCCATAGCTCCCTGTATATCTATACCAAAATCATAGGTACCCATCTGAATACTATCTACCTAAGCAATATCTCAACTAATATCCCCAGTAATAAATAGGGAAACCTCTCGTTACTCAAATTTAGAAGGGCAAAGCATGATACAACCATCATCATCATAGTCACTAGTCTCCTCTTACCCCTTGCCCTCTGATATAATGTAGAGTAACTAAATCCCCTAGCATACCACCTGACACAATCCTAGTTATTTCCATATATTAGCTCTAACAGCTCATCATGTTCCTCCCACTCAATGTGGTAAATCAAATCACCCCATAGGGGTATTTGAGTGATCTTGTGGACATCCTCAGGTAAGATAATCATCTCACCAGTCAATAAAAGGAAGGTGTTTGAGGTTAGATCCCATCTCTCAATGAGGGCCATTATCATAGATGCATCATGTGGAATGTGTTGGTAGTATTGCATCACTCCCAAACCTCCTCTATATAGGCCCAATCTACTAGGGCCATCCCCTAATGCACCTTTACAAAGATACGTGGCACCTGATCATGCATCTAAATCTTCTCCTAAACATGCAATATTTGATGAAAAAACACAACTTAGTTCCTTATACTATGATTACCCATGAACTACCTCACCCTCTTTTCACCCTACCCAGCTTTTACCCATTTTGACCATTTCTTAAACCATCTTACCAACTATACCTACAACTTATCTCCTATACCAAATGCTTACCCTATCCTAATTTTACCCTCTATTGTTATCAATACCATACACACTAACAAATTCAATGCATTGGACAAATACATAGCATGTGTGGAAAAATAATCACTAATTATAATATTGTGTTGTGATGTAGCTATGTATGTGTTTTTTTTTTGCTATTTTTGGTCTTTGTTTTTGTTTTTTATTACTTTGTCAATATTTATCACTTAGGTGACTTTTTTTAATGGGTCAAACCCCTCTCCAAACTCACTTTTACCTTAAATAGACCAAAGTCATAGTAATCAACTTAAAAAACCCTTTTAACCTAAGCTTAGTTTGCTCACCATTCATCTCAACCACTAATGATCATCATGACCATCGATGGTTCAGTCTCAACTCATCGATAGTCATCAACCATTGATAGTCAAGATGACCAATGATATTCACTATGTGTGACTGTCGATATAATCCCAAACCCTAACCCAACCCAATTCCCATATATAATACCTAACTCCTTACCTATTTTTACTATTTCTAAATCACACCCACCTTTACCTCCCTTACCCATGCCTAGTTACCAACATTAGCCACCAATATCATCACACACCAAGTAAACCCTACCCCCTTGGCATACCCAACATAACAATTGATAAATCCATTAAATGCAATAACCAAAATCAAACTATTCTACCAATTTTATGCAACCCCTACCTCATTCCTTGACAATCATCAAGGAGGAATCCTAGGGCCCACTGCCTGTCCTCATTTATACCCACCCTACATAGTCATTGGTCTACTCAATCCACTTAATCAATCCACCTCAACAAATCACTTGCTCAACAATCACTATCTGCTAATTTGTCCAATATGATAAAATGGCTATAACTCTAGGTCAAATAGTTGTAATGAGCAAAATGACTCAGCTTTGCTTTTTGACCACTAGACTTTTAGGGTTTACCCCTTAACTATTGATAATCAAGGTGACCATCGGTGGTTGCCTTTATACCCCTTGACTTTTGATGGTCAGGTTGTTCAATATTTTTTTTTATGTCTAACCAGTACACCTTCAAATAAAACCAAATCAATCACCCATCCATAGAGACTACCTCTTTCACCCACCTAACCCACCTCATCATCTTGCCATTAGTCCATTTCAGCCCAGCTAGTACACATTTTGTGATGGCTTTTGCCTGGTCCTTTAACCATAATGACAACATTTAACATGTTGACCACCTTCTATACTTACACAACCTCATGCATACCTGACCCACTTATGTCTTTTTGGGAGCACTTCTTACCTCAGATACCCACAAATTCACCTAACTAGTTTATGTTTTTCCCAAGAGCACTTCCTACCTTGGATACCCACAGAATCATAGACCTTGTCTAAGAGACTTCTATTTATGAGTGTACATATTCACCATGCCTAAATGTGATCATGTGGTCCATTTTTCACTTGTCTTCCTATCACTACTTTTATCACACTTCATGTGCATGTTTTTACTTCAATGCCTAACCTATCACCCACCTTCATGATATCCGCCTTCATCATCACCTTACCACCTCATCAAACCTGATCCCAATTCTATTTTACCTCATCAAATCCTAATTTGAGGGGGAATACCTCCTCCCATACTCAAGAAAACTTAACCTTTGACCCACAATCCATTTTTATTTTATAGCTTATTGATACAAATTGTATAACAAAAAGGGGCAAAATGTAGACACTATAAATCTACACACAATGGTTCTACATGTCACAATTCCCCTTGACCACCTCAGGACCCCCTTGGGCCTCATCTTGATCTTTGACCCTAATTGAACCCAACCAAACCTAACCATGATCAGTTTGACCAACTGACTAAGCCCACCCTTTTACCTTGGCCCTCGATCGTCAATGATCATCTTGACTATCGATGGTCAGGGTTGTACTGCCTAACCAACTTGACTCACCCTTAACTCCACCTTATTTTTTTATTATTAGCTCATCTAAATATTCATGTGAGTCATTGCATATGTGAGTTATAATTAGAAATCTCAGTTACCATCTTGTTATACCTCTCCTTCCTTGCCTATAAGAAGAGAGGTGTAGGAGGTAAAATGGATCCACAACTATCTAGAGCTTTTGCATCTAGACCTTTCTTTTACAAGTGTTATTCCAAAAATCTAGTGATCCAACCATCACGTTAGAGAGCCAACTTGACACTACCCCTCAAATTATATCCAAGTATCATTACTCTATCAGAATCACACCAGACTCTACCAACGAGCCAACCACCTTAACCATTCATCTGACCAACCTTTTGTAAGCTAAGTATTTATTTTCTAATATTCCATTACTTTATTTTTATTTTTTAATCATCATAGAATGAAAAAACCTCTTTAAATTACCTTCTAAAATATTATAAATTAGTTATTTATTACCCATACTATACACAGTAACCACCGATGGTCAACTTGATTGCTGACGATTTGTTCAACCATTGAGATTGCCTCAACCATCAATGGTTGCCTCAACCACTGATGGTCACTGTGGTATAAATTAACAACAAACATATTTTCACCCTGTTACCCTCAATAAAACCCAATTTTTTGTGTCCCTACCTGTTCACAAACCCCCAACCTATTTTTTGAAGCATACTTGACTTGTTTATCATTAGCATTGATCCATTTATTGCTATAACAAGTTAATTTCTTTATCAAGAATTTATAGTACTTAACTTCAATATCTTATGTGATTGATGCAAGTATATTATCTTCTATTTATAAACACTTAATTAATTAAAATATGTTGATTGATAGCCCCCAAGGAATCTCTTGCTTCTGAAATCTAGCTAGAACTATTCAATCCACCTAGCTATCTATCTAACAAACCATTCACTTTAGTGTTGTCTTATTTGCAGGTCAACCTCCTAAGCCAAACAATATATCTTCACAATCATCTGATTTAATGTGCATATAATCAAATATATTTTTCAACCATACCCATATTTAGTTGCTTCTTCTTCCTTTCTCAAAACATAAGCTGAAATTCACTGAAACACACACACTACAAATGGCTTGCCCAAAAAGAAGAATCAAAACATTAACAATAATATCTAGCATTATTATAACATAATGAGCAAAAAAATACATATCAAGACATATGCAACTCCTATTACAAACCCTAAATAAATCTTTGGAAAACAACATGCGATGACCCAATAGAAACCCTGAATAAACACTTGCAAATAGAATAATTGTGAACAATAACACCAAGCATTGCCATAATAGAAGATACAAATTACGCAGGCAAAGATCATAAGAACTAGAATACCTTACCTAAAAGATGATACCTAGGCTTGCAAAGTAGAACAACAAATAAGTATACAAGCACGCAGAAATAAATTACAAATAATCTATTATATCATTGTTATAACATAATCAACAAATAATCATAGATCAATACATAGTAACTCTTTCCAAAAAACCCAACCAAGCCCTTGAAAAATAATATGCAATCACCCAACAAAAACCCTAAATAGACCCTTCCCCCAAGACACACACATAGGCCTTGAATATACACACTCTAAATGGTTTGAAAAAAAATAAATTTAAACCCAACACAAGCCATAAACAAAGTCTCACAAAACAACATGCAAAAAAAAATCCAAGTCAAGGCATGTTAAATAATGCTTAACCCTTGTTTGCATTTTTTTCCTAGGACATTTCCAATATGCATGTTCAAGTCTTGCAACCCTTTCAAATACTTCACATCTTTATAAATGCCTTTTTCTTTGGATATATTATTTTATTTTTTATAGATGTTATTTCTAAAATTTAAAACACTGACACGATACTAGAAAAACATAGCCTAAAAGTTTTATTACACATTTTTTAAATATTGAACGTCTACATCGATAATCATATTTTTTTTCTATATTTAATTAAATACTCAGTATCAAAAAGATAGGGTTCTAATCTTTTATTTTTTCCTCTACCATTTGAAATTATATTTGTCCATAGTTGATCCAAGCATAGCAAATAAAAAATTATATAGACAAAGATTATAAGGACTTGAATGCCTTGCCTGAAAGATGGCACCCAGAGTCAAAAATGAGAACAATAGACAAGTATACAATTTTTGAATACACACACTATAAATAGCTTGCATAACAATAAAACTAAAGCATTGTCAATCTATTATTACATTATTACAACATAATCAGTAAAATAATATAGATCAAGACATATGTGATCCCTAATAGAAACCCTAAATAAACTCTTGGAAAACAACATGTAATGACCTAGTAGAAACCCTAAACAAACCATTGCAAATAAAATAAAAAATAAATTATCTAGAAACATGCATTACAAAATTTTACAAATAAAGATTACAAGGACTTGAATGATTTGTGTATAATGCACCATGTTTATAAATTAATCCTAACTTGGAGAAGATAGATCATACCATACACTTCTGATTGGGGACACATTTATTAATCGAGAGCATGACCAATATGGGGATCCGCTAGACCCAATTAGGGGATATCTTACCATAATACACTATGTTAGGGAGGGTTCCAGATCCTCCAGTCTAACACAATCACACAATAACCCTAAAGGGGTCCTAGGTTTTGATATTTCACTTAAACTAATAACAAGTAAATCTAATCTAGTGCTCACCAAAGCTTGTGGCACAACATGAGGGGTTAGTAAAAAATCAAAACATGTATAAGATAATATTAATTAAGATAATTAAGAGTAAGACCCTAATACATGGAATATAAAGAGTAATATTATTCAAATCCAATATTTATGCTACTTATATCTACTAAAAAGAGAAGCAAAGCTAGAAAATACTTACCTGAATGTGAACCCATTGAGACTCAATCTCTTCCTTGGTCAATGGGGATTTACAAGAAGTTGTTTTGGTTTGTAAGAATCACTAAGAAAGGCCTAAGCATCCAATAATAATCCACAAGACTAGATTTTCTAAGTAAAAAGCCTAAACTAAGACTCCTCAAGTAGAATGGTGAAAGAGCAAAATGTAAAGAAGCATGAGAAAATAATAACTCTTGATTACATATTGAAATAATGATGAAATAATCTTGTATTTATAGGTAGATTTGACCCTTGAACCTTCTAAAAATCTTGACCGACAGGGTCAACCTAGTCGACCTAGAATAATTTTGGTCAATTATTCACTAGGTCCTGATCTAGGTCAGCCAAAAGCTAACCTAATTCATAAGTGAAAATATCCCAAAACTATACAAGGTCAACCCATTTGACCTACCACAACTGACTAATAAAAGGAACTTAAGGTGAGGAAAAGAGGGATGGAAAGTGGAAAAGACTAGAGGAGTGTGTAAAGTAGGAGTAATAGATTAGGGAATGGTTTTAGGAGCTAGTTGGATTGGTAATAATGTGGAAATAAGGGACAACAATCCTAAAATTTACCATTGGTTTGCCCACCCCTTTCTCAGTGCACCCTTTAAGGCATGCACTCAGAGATATTGAGTCTCGATGGGTTTTTAGAAGATGAAAAGAGTTGGTATTTGATAAAAGTTGAAAATATTATGTGTATACATATGTCACACATGAATCTCATCACATGTCACTAAGGCACAATAAGGGATGGTGCTTTGAGAAATAACATAGGAACACATAATATGGATGCTAAAAATTTACATTATTTTAAAGCATAAAATAACTAAAAGTAAATGATAGAAAAGGAAATAACTAATAAGTAATTGTATGTGTACTTTGACTTACCTTTATCATTAGATGGTTGTCTATTATGTTTTTAGTTTTGATTGTGTAGGATGTAGAGATTACTTTCGACAAACTCAATAATATAAAACTAAAGAGCAAAAAAAAAACTCAAAAAATCCAAGATAACTGGTGCTATGAGGATGGGACATACTTGGGAACTTGGCAAGCTGAGGTGACAAGTGTTATGTTAGACTAAACTACCAAGTCAAAAACAAGAGTAAATCAGGTAACCAAAAATCCAAGGCTATTAAAGGCTGAAAAACTCAAACAAGTAAACCTTAAGTAATAAATGCAAACTCACCAAGTCAAACCAAGCATACATGTCAAAAATATGGTGATAAAACACTGATGTAAAAGCAAAAATAAGATGGTAAAAACAACATTGATGAGTGAGTAGTAACAATCCGTATCTCACTCAACAATGGAAAAAGGTGCATAAAAAGGGAAAACAACATTAATGAGTGATAAGTAACAAGCCAACCTCACTCAACAATGGAAAAAGGGGTATGGAGTTAAATGTCTATAACAACAGGATAGTGTAACAAATGATAAATGGTAAAAGGGAAAGTAAAACAAGTCTATAAAGGTAGAACCATGGTATAAAGAAAGTAATCCATAATTGCTCAAACATATTGTTTTGCTCTAAGGATAGATAAAATTGAAATAAAGTAGTGCTAGTATGTTTTAAAGAGGTGAAGAAGAAGGGAATATAGAAGGAAAATAAATTTGGAATCATAATTTGCCTATTAAGGGGGGAAATGAAATGGGTGGAGGGGAGAATGAAGGAAAAACCAAGGTAGAGGAACTCTTTATCAAAGTCAAGACATTCAAATTAGGTTTGTCAAAACAAAATGACTTTTGACTTTAAGGACTCTACAAAATGTTTTTTAGCTACACAAGTCTTAGGTCAATAAATGCAGTATATAGATCATCCAATGAAGGCTATATGCATGAAAATTAAAATGGACCTACCTTCTCACAACATGCTCCCCATTCCTCAAGACCTTTTAAAGAGTCATTGATCTACTGAAAATATTGGGTACTTGTATGAGAAAGTAGGTATCACCATAGAGTTTGTTGAATTCTTCTAGTCCAATCTACTAGCCTACGGCACCCCAATGGACCTAAGCTCTATGTGAGGCCAACTATGGAGTTTGATATTTAATTAGAGATAGGGGATGTGCTTTTAATCACATATTTTGGTGTGATTTTGACTTTTAAGATTTGTATGTTGCCTTTTATATATCATTGTCTTTTATTTCAAATGATTTGGCTTTTAACTTTCTTGATGGCTTTTGTTATTGTTCCTCCTCCTTACTAATTTGGAAAACCAAACATGGGTGCTAAAGATGACTTTCATTTGAATAATTGGGACTTGGTTACTAAGATAGAGAACTTTAGAGAGCATGGGGTCTAAGAGTCTCATAAATCTAGGTGAAATAAAAGTGCTATCTTGATTTCAACCTTATTTTATCCAATGTGGAGTGAAAGGAAAGGAAATCAAGAGAAGTAACACATGGAACAATTTGAATTGCTTCAAATTGCAAAAAATGTGACAAAGGGAAAAAAAGGGATATAATGACATAAAAGTGTGATTCCTTATCATAAGAATGAGGGAAATGGATGAAAACATGCTAACATAGATTGTTGTGGAAATTTCAACTATCAAATGAAGCAAAAGCTAAAGTTGAGAACAAGGATTAAAAACACATTCTAAAAAATGAATGACAAGATGGTAATTTTATGAGGAAGGCCAAGTCTTATACATGGTCTTATATTACAAATCATAAAATAAAAACCCATGAGGGTGTTAAAAATCATGTTAGAAAAGTAAATGAGATAAGAAAAAGATGATATTTTGTGAGGAAGATTAGGTCCTATCTGTAATTTTATAAAGCAACTCACAAAAGAGAAACCCAAGGGGTACAAAAAGGTGTGTAATAAAGAGTATGAAAATAAAGAAGACTATGGTACATCATGAGGAAGATTGAGTCCTATCCATAGTTTTACAATGTAACATATGAGAGAAAGGGGAAACTAAAATACCAAAAAGGAAGGACTAAAGGTTTGTAAAAAAAGATAATTACTGCAGAGGGAAAGACTCATGTAAGTATCCTACAAAAAAGTGTTAGATAGATAGCACACAGAAAGCATGAAAGGAATGGGAGGATACTACATTAACGATTATATCAAGGATGAACATGTGAGAGACAAGCCTAGGTGTCTCAGAATGTTTCTTGGAGTTGAATTAGTTTGGTATCATGCTAGGTAGAATAAGAGTGGGCATCGTAAGATGCCCCAAAGGGTAAGTGGATGTAGGGATGGGCATCGCAAGATACCCCAAAGTTTGAAATGATATGTGGGTGGGCATCAAAAGATGCCTTAAAATCTAAAGTAATGTGTGGATGGGTATCACAAGATGCCCCACAAGCTAAAAACAAGAAGAAAAATAGAAAAAGATAAGAAGTAAAGAGATCCCCATTAGTGTCCACTTCTGTACTAAGGAAGCAAGGATCTAAAAAATAACTATGTCAATAGTGTTGACCTTGTTTTATAGATAGAATACAAAATACATAACTATCGATAGGGTCAACTTAGTTGACTATATTGGGGTAGTTTTAAAGACTATAAACTATTAAAAATAGAACTATAGTAAATACTAGAAATGATAAAAGAAGGATATAAAGGAACCTTGGTGGGTTGGAGGTGCAGAGGAAAATAAGATTGCTATTGAAGTACACTGATTTGTACTTGCAAATTCTACTAATTGTGTCGACTAGGTTAACCTAACTTTGTAGTTTTAATTTGTTGAAAACCTAAAAAAATGTACTATGTCGATAGGGTCAACCTATTATGTTTTTTAGAAGTCTATAAATGTAGAGGGTCAACCTAGTAGGCTGATCTATATGTTTGAAAATGTACAAGGTCAACTGGGTCAATCTAGTAGCCTGTACCTAATGAAAACATGCACAGATAGAATAGAGTCATATTGATGTGACTATATGTTAAACATGTGCATAGAAGTTATAAATGTGTTGAAACTATCAACCTAATGTCATAAATATATAAAAATAAAATGATAAAATAATGATAAATGTGAAATAAAACTTGCAAGGGTTAGATTCACATTGGGTTCGCTAGAATGTATGCAATCATAAATGCATCATGTCTATAAATTAATCCTAACTTAGAGAAGATAGATCATACCATACCCTTATGATTGGGGACACATTTATTAAGTGGGAGAATGATAAATATGGAGATACACTAGACCTAATTAGGTGATCAATTACTGTAATACACCATGTTATGGAGGGTTCCAAAGCCTCCAGTCTAACACAATCATGAAATAACCCTAAAGGGGTCTTATGTTTTAATATTTCACTTAAACTAATAACAAGAAAATTAAATCTAATCTAGTGCTCACCAAAGCTTGTGGCACAACATGAGGGTTTAGTAAATAATCAAAACATGTATAAGAGAATCTCAATTAAGCTAAGTATGAATAAGACCCTAATACATGGAATATGAAGAGTAATATTATTCAAATCCAATACTTATGCTAATTCTATCTACTAAAGAGAGGATTAAATTTAGAGACTAATTACCTGAATGTGAAACCATAAAGACTCAATTTCTCCCTTGGGAAATGGGGCTTCATAAGAGGTTGTGATTTGTAAGGATCACTAATAAAGGCCAAATCATCCAAGAGTTATCCACAAGACTAGATTCTCCAAGTAGAAACCCTAAGCTAAGACTCCTTAAGTAAAATGGTGGAAGAGTAGATTGTAAAGAAGAATGAGTGAATAATAATTCTTGATTTCATATTGAAATAATGATGAAATTATCTTGTATTTATAGGCATATTTGACCCTTGACCCTTCCAAAAATCTTGACTGACAGGGTCGACCCAGTCAACCTAGCATAATTTTGGACAATTATTCACTAAGTCCCAAGCTAGGTTGGCCAAATGCTAACCTAATTCCTAAGTGAAAATATCTTGAAACTGTACAGGGTCGACCCAGTAGACCTAGCACAGTCGACTGATAAAAGGGACTTAAGGTGAGGAAAAGAGGGATGGAAAGTGGAAAATACTAGAGGAGTGTGCAAAGGAAGAATAATATCTTAGAGAATGGTTTCAGGATCTAGTTAGATTGGTAATAATGTGGTAATAAGGGATAACAATCCTATGAAACACCAATGGTCTACCTACCCCTTTCCTAGTTCACCCTTTAAGATGTGTACTCATAGAGATTGAGTCTCGACAGATTCCTACAAGATGTAAAGTGTCAGTATTTGATAAAAGTTGAAAATATTATGTGTATACACTTTTTCTTAAAGATGGCATATAGCCTCATAAATGAGAAAAAAAGATAAGTATACAAGTCTTGAATACATTCATTATAAACATCTTTCATAACAATATAAGTTAAGCATTAGCAATATATTTTAGTATTATTACAACACAATCAGTAAAAAACATAGATCAAGACATATGTAACCCCCAAATAGAAACACTAAATAAACCTTTCAAAAATAACATATAATTATCAAGCAGAAACCTAAAAAAACCATTGAAACAAAAAAAAATCTAGAATACATGCATTGAAAACAACTTACAAAAAACAAAGGCATGCCTAACACAAATCACAAACAAACTCCCAAAAAATAGCATGGACAAAAAAGGTCTAAGTTGGGCTATTTCCTAGTACACATGTTCAAGACTCGAAAAGATTTGAATCATACCAAAAAAATATGTCCTAAAATTTTTGTTACACATATTTCTTTTTAAAATCATCTTACATCTACGTCTAGAGGCACTTTTTTTTATTTGCTTAAATACTTAATATCAACAAGTTAAGGTTCTAGTGTTTTTTTTACACTATCATTTAAAACTAAACAAACCATCACAATAAAAAATAAACTATATTTAATGCAAACATTCATTGTAGCGACTCTCTAGATACGCTTATGGATAGTATTGTTTAACATAATGAGCAAAAAACACATATCAAGACATATGCAACCCCCAACAGAAACCCTGAATAAATCCTTGGTTACCTAGAACATATGCACTAACAATGGCTTGTAAAAAACAAAAATAGGCCTATCACAAATCACAAACAAACCCTTGGAAAATAGTTTGAAAAAAAAAGTCTAATTTGGGTCATTTTCTAGTGCACATATTCAAGAATTGCAAAAATTTGAAGCATACCAAAAAAACACAGCCTACAAGTTTTGTTACATAGATTTTTTTTTAAACATCTTACAACTACATCCAAAGGCACATTTTTAAAAATTTTGATTAAATACTTAGTATCAATAAGCTAGGGTTCTAGTCTTTTTTTTCCTCCATTTGAAACTATGCATGTCCATAGTTGATCCATGCATAATAAATAACAATCACATGGACAAATATTATAAGGACTTGAATGCCTTACCTAGAAGATGATGTGTAGTCTCGTAAACAAAAATAATAGATAAGTATATAAGCCTTGATTATGTGCACTACAAACAACTTACTTAACAACAAAAATAAAACATTAGCAATCAATTTTAGCATTGTTATAATATAATGAAAAAAAATACAAATCAAGACATATATGGCCCCTAGTAAAAACCCTAAATAAAACCTTGTAAAATAACATGCAATGACTCAGTATAAACACTAAACAAACCATTAAAACAAAAAATAAACTACTTAAAATGTAAATCTCTGTCACAATAACCCTCTACATATGTCCCTATACTTGAACCCTTTCTTTATAATGATATACCATGAGAAAAATCTAACGTTCAATGAAAAACAATAAAACACATTAATAAACATGGCCTCCAAAGATATAACATTCAATAAACTCTTATAAAACAACATGCGATGACCCAAAAAAAAACTAAACAAACCATTGCAACAAAAAATAAACTATCTCAAATGCAAAGCTTTGTCACAACAACCTATGGATACACCCATGTACATGATGCCTTTTTTATTAACAAAATGCAATGAAAAAAATCTAACACTCAATGACAAACAATAAAATTCATTGATAAGCATGGCTTCTACAAATCCAACATTCAATACCAAATAAGATTTGTAGTCTACATAATTATGTTGCAACGTCTTTGTCATGTTATCACTACCTCAAAATATGTGAAACAATAAGATGTAAATATTTTGACCAATCAGGTTATAGGTAATAATATTATTTTATACCATTCATTTAAAACCTTACAAGTTGACCTTGGACAAGAATCACATTTTTAACTCGCACACAAAACAATCCCATCTGATTGACCACCCAGACATCAACTAATTCTATGTTAAACAAAAATAATAACTATAATCCCTATGAGGGATAAACCCTTTGAGACTAATAAGATCATACCCCATCAAACTAAAACCTCAATTAAAAATCTTATATATATATATATATATATATATATATATATATATAATCTCATAGTTGCACCAATTAATAATTATTTGAGCACAAAAGAATATATTTTAACAAGTGATTCTTGAAGCTTACAGTGAAAAGTAATAGTGAAACCCTAACGTCTGTTGCTGACAAATTACACCAAAAAAATTAATCTAATGTGCCTAAAAATGGTGGCTAGATAGGTTGTAAATATTTCTAACCTAGAGGTAGTGGCTCACATGAAGATTGATCAGTCTAAATTAAACTAAAATGGCATGGCTACTATAGGGAACCCTAAAGTTGTAGTTATGGAGAAAGATATAATCAATATGGGTGAAAATCTAGATGAATCAATGGTGGTTGAACTACCTTACCTTAATCTAGATTTTAGACCCTTTTTAAAGGACATTGTAGCCCAATTGGGTAGAGTAATCTAGTGCAAGCAAAACTCTAATAAGTTTTCAAGTTTAAGGGTTCACCTAAGTGTCAGGATCCTCCTTAGAGTACAATTGATTACCTTTGTATAAGCAACTAAACACAAAATTAAACCAAAAGTAATAAGTAACTAGCAATCAAAAACAACAAAGAATAGGAGATACAAGAAATAATACAATCTATATTAACACTCTTCCAGAAGGAAATACAATGAAGAAATCTCACTCTTCCCACACCTCTTGGGTGTACAGTAATTCTCCCTCAAGAGTTCTCTCTCTCAATCAATTACAACCATCTCAACACTGAGTTGTTCCCTCTAGTGACAATCAACCCAATGGTTGTTGTTGCCTACTTCCAAGTGACAATCAACTCAACCGTTGTTGCCTACTCTCACATAGCAGATCTCCCTGATCTTGCACCTTATAGATCAACTAAACTTGCTCACATGTAGATCTTCCTAGTCTTGCACTCTTATAGACCTCCTTCTAGATCTTACACTTGAGGATATAATCTTTTAGTCCTATTACAATACAACCCCCATGGGTCTCTTAAATAGATCCCAAACCAAACAATAATTAGAAATGCAGACTCAAGACTAAAATTAGTCTTTACATGCAAACTAATTGTTCATCTAAAATTAGAACAACGGTTCTGAAAACACATAGGTGACCAACATCGGTTCTTATCTGACCAATGCCAGCCGACCCCTAACTAATGTCGGTTACTATGTAGCTGAAGATGACCAACGTCAATTGGCTTGACCGACGTCAGTTACTGTGTCACTCAGCAACCTCCACATTTGCATACCTATGAAGCTTTTAGCTCCACAACATAACAATCTCTCACTTGGAGATAAACATCTGCACCTATACTTGTACCTGTACATTTTCTAATTTATTTCTAGCTTGTATCTCCATCTTCAAGTTCAATCTTAAAGATCAACCAAAGTTGAATGAAGATTCAACATCTCCTTTATTCTCGACTTTGTTAACATACCTGTAGGGTTCCTATCCATATGGATCTTTTCCTTGCTAGCCACCATGACTGCAACAACCTTCTGCATCTCTAATATCCATCTAACCGCCATTCCACCAACAGTAAACACATATCCTATGGTGCTTCTCTTATCATCCAAGTCACCTACCATATCCGAATCTACTACCCATGTAGAGAAGTGTTTGACCCTGCATAGCATAAATACCTGTTGCTGGTCCCTCTCAGATATCTGAGAATCCACTGAACTGCTTTCCAGTGCTTCTTTTTTGGATTGGCCATAAACTTGCTAACAACTCCCATTGCTTGGGAAATATCAGGTCTAATACATACCATGTACTCAACCTCATCATGTGATTTAGGACACTGTTCTTTGCTCAGCTTGAACTGTCCAACCATAGGTGTGCTTACCGGTTTTGCATCCTGAAAATTAAACCTCTCCACTACCTTATTCACATAATCCTCTTGAGACAAAATCAACCTGTGACTTTCCCTGTATCTAGAAATACTCATGCCAAGGATTGCTACTCCTAAATCCTTCATGGCAAATATCTGAGCTAATTTTACCTTTAACTCAGTATTTCCCTACATGTGTGAACCTACAACAAGCATATCATCCACATACAGTAATAGGATAATGTAGCTAATATTATCCAACCTAGTAAAATAAATACAATGGTCACATTGACATTGAATAAAGCCATGCTTTGTCATAAACTTGTCAAACCTTAAACACCATTGTCTTGTAGCTTGCTCAAGACCATATAACCTGGCCTTCTGTCTCACCTTTCCATTCTCTCCTTTCTTTAACCTGTGAATCCATTCGTCTTTCAGTGCTTTCTTTCTAGCTAGAAACTCTACCAAATCCCACGTTTGGTTCTCTTCCAAGGAATCAATTTCTTCATTCATGCCATGCTCCCACTATTTCCTAGATTCTACCTGCATTGCCTCTTCAAAACTTCCTGGTTTTCCACCATCAGTGAGCAACAAGTAGCATAAAGAAGGGGAATAATGAATTTGAGGCTTACTTACCCTTTTGGACCTCCACATGGGCATTTGAGACTCAATGACAGCTTGTTGTCCACCCAAATTTCATTCTAACAGTAACCGATCTCGGTCATCTCTCAGTCTGCACATGACTAATGTCAGTTCCATCTGACCGACCTGACTGAAATCGGTTCTCACCTGACTGACGTCAGTTTCCACCTACCTGACATCATCGACTTTGGTCTCGACTAGACCGACATCAGTTCCTGCCTGATTGACGTCAGTTCTTACCTGATTGATGTTGGTGTCCGTGTTTTCTTGTGAGTGATGATTTTTACCCACGACCTCATTTTGGATCATAACCTTGTCCAAATCAGAATAGTCCTACTCAAAATTATTCAGCCTCTTGAGCTGATCTCTATCCATCATCTTCTCCTTGAAAACTAAGGCTTTTCAGTTCTTAACATTTGACTTAAGAACATGCATTCCCTTCTCACTCATGTGACCAAGCCTATAGAGCCACATCTTTGCATCTACTTCTGAAGTAGATAAAATAGGAGAATCAGTAATACAAGTAGATAGATAAAGTGTACCTACTTTCTTACCTCTTGCTAATACAAGTGCACCCTTGGAAACTTTTCAAGATTCCACTGTGAGAGTTACTGTGCAACCCTCATCACCCAACTTTCTTGTAGAAATTAGACTCCTCTTTAGGATGGGAACATGCATGACATCCTTCAACACCCATATGTTTCCAGTCTGCAATTTCAGCTGCACTTTCTCTTTGCCAATAATTTGACAAGGCTCACCATCCCCTAAATAAGCTTTTCCAAAGTCTCCATGGACATAATCATGAAAAAATTCTCTATTTGGGGTTGCATGAAAAGAAGCACCAAAATCTAAAACCCAAAATTCTACTTTATCCAAGGAACATATAAGAGCGTGCAACAATACCTGCATCTTTTTCTTCTTTATTTCTTTCATGCTGATCTTCTACCAACCAACAATCTTTCTTTACATGCCTTTTCTTTCCACAATTCTAGCAGGTTATACCTCCATTTCTAGATTTGGATCTACTACCTATCTTTGACCTTGATTTCCCTTGCTCAACCTTCTCTCTTTGCTTTCCACTGCTTTCAACACTTAAAGCATTACCTAATGTTTCCCCTATGCTTTTCTTGTGAATTTCTTCATTCAAGATTACACTAACAACATCATCAACTTTCAAGATTTTTGAAGCAGATGCAGTATTACTTATTGCCATTACCAAGCTATTCCAACTTTCAGGTAAAGAGCATAAGATTAAGAGAGCCTTAATTTCATCATCAAAAACTATTTTGACTAAATTTAACTGGTTTACTAAACCATTAAAATCACTAAGATGACTATATACCGATCCACCTTCCTGCATTTGTAAATTAAATAATTGCTTCATAAGAAATACCTTATTCAAAGCTGAGGGTTTTTCGTATAAATTTTTCAAAGATTCCATTAACTCCACCGTTGTCTTTGCATATGATAAGTTGGAAATCACAGACGATGTCAGGCTCAACCTTATAGATCCAAGAGCCTTTCTATCAAGAGCATTCCAGTCTTTATCTTGCATATTTGTGGGCTTACTTGAAACACCACCCAACGGTAAGTACAGATCTTTCTAATATAGATAATATTCTATATGTATCCTCCATAATTGATAATTCTTGCCATTGAATTTCTCTATTCTTAGCTTACTTTCTTCTGCCATTTCTTTACTCCCACTCAAATAAAACCCCTGTGAGTGAACCTATAATCAAAAAACACTAACCTGTTCTACCACTTGTTAGTGATCCTAGCTCTGATACCAACTGTCATGGATCCTCCTTAGAGTACAATTGATTACCTTTGTATAAGCAACTAAACATAGAATTAAACCAAAATTAATAAGTAACTAAAAATCAAAAATAGCAAAGAATAAGAGATACGAGAAATAATACAATCTGTATTAACACTCTTCCAAAAGGAAATACAATGAAGAAATCTCACTCTTCCCACACTTCTTGGGTGTACAGTAATTCTCCCTCAAGAGTTCTCTCTCTCAATCAATTACAACCAACTCAACACTGAGTTGTTCCCTCCAGTGACAATCAACCCAATGGTTGTTGTTGCCTACTTCCAAGTAACAATCAACTCAACCATTGTTGCCTACTCTCACATAGCAAATCTCCCTGATCTTGCACCTTGCAGATCAACTGACCTTGCTCACATGTAGATCTTCCTGGTCTTGCACTCTTGTAGACCTCCTTCTAGATCTTACACTTGAGGATCTAATCCTTTAGTCCTTATATTACAATACAACCCCCATGGGTCTCTTAAATAGATCCCAAACCAAACAATAATTAGAAATGTAGACTCAAGACTAAAATTAGTCTTTACATGCAAACTAACTGTTCATCTAAAATTAGAACAATAGTTTTGAAAACACACAGGTGATCGACGTCAGTTCTTGTTTGATCGATGTTGGCTGAACCCTAATCGATGATGGTTACTGTGGAGCTGAAGATAACCGACATCGATTGGCCTGACCAATGTCAATTACTGTGTCACTCAGCAACCTTCACATTTGCATACCTGTGAAGCTTTTAGCTCTATAACTTAATAATCTCCCACTTGGAGATAAATAGTTGCACCTGTACCTATACCTGTACATCCTCTAATTTGTTTCTGGCTTGTGTCTCCATCTTCAAGTTCAATCTTGAAGATCAACCAAAGTTGAATGAAAATTCAACTTCTCCTTTGTTCCCGGCTTTGTTAACATACCTGCAGGGTTCCTATCCATATGGATCTTTTCCTTGCTAACCACCAAGACTGCAATAACCTTCTACATCTCTAAAATCCAGCAAAACACCATTCCACCAACAGTGAACACATATCCTGTGGTGCTTCTCCTATCATCCAAGTCACCTACCATATCCGAATCTACATATCCATGTAGAGAAGTGTTTGACCTTGCATAGCATAAATACCTGCTGCTAGTCCCTCTCAGATATTTGAGAATCCACTGAATTGCTTTCCAATGCTTCTTTCCTGGATTGGCCATAAACTTGTTGACAACTCTCACTACTTGAAAAATATCAAGTCTAGTACATACCATGTACTCAACCTCATCATGTGATTTAGGACACTATTCTTTGTTTAGCTTGAACTGTCCAACCATAAGTGTGCTTACCGATTTTGCATCCTACAAATTTAACCTCTCCACTACTTTATTCACATAATCCTCTTGAGACAAAATCAACCTGTGACTTTTTCTATCTCTAGAAATACTCATGCGAAGGATTGATGCTCCTAAATCCTTCATGGCAAATGTCTGAGCTAATTTTACCTTTAACTCAGTAATTCCCTGCATGTGTGAACCTAAAACAAGCATATCATCCACATACAGTAACAGAAAAATGTAGCTAATATTATCCAACCTGATAAAATAAACACAATGGTCACATTGACATTGACTAAAGCAATGCTTTGTCATAAACCTGTCAAACCTTAAACACCATTGTCTTGCAGCTTGCTCAACACCATATAACCTGGCCTTCTGTCTCACCTATCCATTCTCTCCTTTCTTTAACCTGTGAATCCATTCATCTGTTAGTGCTTTCTTTTTGGCTGGCAACTCTACCAAATTCCACATTTGGTTCTCTTATAAGGAATCAATTTCCTCATTCATGTCATGCTCCCACTGTTTTCTCGATTCTACCTGCATTGGCTCTTTAAAACTTCTTGGTTTTCTACCATTAGTGAGCAACAAGTAGCATAAAGAAGGGAAATAATGAATTTGAGGCTTACTTACCCTTTCAGACCTCCACATGGGCATTTAAGACTCATTGATAGCTTGTTGTCCACCCAAATTTCATTCTAACAGTGACTGATCCCGGCCATCTCTAAGTCTACACCCGACCAATGTTAGTTCCATGTGACTGACCTGACTGACATCAGTTCTCACCTGACTGACGTCATTTTCCACCTGCCTAACATCACCAACTTTGGTCTCCACTAGACTGACATCAGTTCTTGCCTGATCCACGTCAGTTCTCACCTGACTGACGTCGGTGTTTGTGCTTTTCTATGAGTGATGATTTTGACCCATGAGCTCATTTTCGATCATAACCTTGTCCAAATCAACATTGCCCTGCTCAAAATTATTTAACCTCTTGAGCTGATCTCTATCTATCATCTTCTCCTTGAAAACCAAGGCTTTCTAGTTCTTAACATTTGACTTAATAACATGCATTCCCTTCTCACTCATGTGACCAAGACTACAGAGCCACATCTTTGCATCTACATTTGAAGTAGATAAAATAGAAAGAGAATCAGTAATATAAGTAGATATTTAAAGTGTACCTACTTTTTTACCTCTTGCTAATACAAGTGCACCCTTGGAAACTTTCTAAGATTCCACTATGAGAGTTACTGTGCAACCCTCATCACCCAACTTTCTTACATAAATTACACTCCTCTTCAGGATGGGAACATGCATGATATCTTTCAACACCCATATGTTGCCAGTCTGCAATTTCAGCTGCACTTTTCCTTTGCTAACAATTTGACAAGGCTCACCATCCCCTAAATAAGCTTTTCCAAAGTATTCATGGACATAATCATGAAAAAATTCTCTATTTTGGGTTGCATGGAAAGAGTCACCAGAATCTAAAACCCAAGATTCTACTTTATCCAAGGAACATATAAGAGCATCCCATGCAACAATACCTACATATTTTGCTTCTTTATTTCCTTCATGCTGATCTTCTACCAACCAACAATCTTTCTTTACATGTCCTTTCTTTCCACAATTCCAACAGGTTATACCTCTATTTTTGGATTTGTATCTACTACCTATCTTTGACCTTGATTTCCCTTGCTCGATCTTCTCTCTTTGCTTTCCCCTGCTTTCAACACTTAAAGCATTACCTGATGTTTCCCCTGTGCTTTTCCTGCAAATTTTTTCATTCAAGATTACACTAACAACATCATCAACTTTCAAGATTTTTGAAGCAGACGCAGTATTACTTACTGCCATTACCAAGCTATTCCAACTTTCAAGTAAAGAGCATAAAATTAAGAGAGCCTTAATTTCATCATCAAAAACTATTTTGACTTAATTTAATTGGTTTACTAAACCATGGAAATCACTAAGATGACTATATACCGATCCACCTTCTTGCATTTGTAAATTAAATAATTGCTTCATAAGAAATACTTTATTCGAAGCTGAAGGTTTTTCATATAAATTTGCCAAAGATTCCATTAACTCCACCGTTGTCTTTGCCTATGATAAGTTGGAAATCACAGATGATGTCAGGCTCAACCTTATAGATCCCAGAGCCTTTCTATCAAGAAAATTCTATTCTTTATCTTGCATATTTGTGGGCTTACTTGAAACACCACCCAACGATAAGTATAGATCTTTCTGATATAGATAATCTTATATCTGCATCTTCCATAATTGATAATTCATGCCATTGAATTTCTCTATTCTTAGCTTACTTTCTTCTGCCATTACTTTACTCCCACTCAAACAGAAACCCCTGTGAGTGAACCTATAATAAAAAAACTCTAATCCACTCTACCACTTGTTAGTGATTCTAGCTCTGATACCAACTGTCATGGATCCTCCTTAGAGTACAATTGATTACCTTTGTATAAGCAACTAAACACAAAATTAAACCAAAAGTAATAAGTAACTAGAAATCAGAAACAGCAAAGAATAGGAGATACGAGAAATAATACAATCTATATTAACACTCTTCCAGAAAGAAATGCAATGAAGAAATCTCACTCTTCCCACACCTCTTGGGTGTACAGTAATTCTCCCTCAAGAGTTCTCTCTCTCAATCAATTACAACCAACTCAACACTGAGTTGTTCCCTCTAGTGACAATCAACCCAATGGTTGTTGTTGCCTACTTCCAAGTGACAATCAACTCAACCGTTGTTGCCTACTCTCACACAACAGATCTCCCTGATCTTGCACCTTACAGATCAATTGACCTTGCTCACATGTAGATCTTCTTGGTCTTGCACTCTTGTAGACCTCCTTCTAGATCTTACACTTGAGGATCTAATCCTTTAGTCTTTCTATTACAATACAACCCCCATGGGTCTCTTAAATAGATCCCAAACCAAACAATAATTAGAAACGCAGACTCAAGACTAAAATTAGTCTTTACATGCAAACTAACTGTTCGTCTAAATTTAGAACAACAATTCTAGAAACACACAAGTGACTAATGTCAGTTCCTATCTGATCAATGCCGGCTGAACCATAACTGATGTCAGTTAATGTGTAGCTAAAGATGACCAACGTCGGTTGGCCTCACCAATGTCGGTTACTTTGTCACTCAGCAACCTCCACATTTGCATACCTATGAAGCTTTTAGCTCCACAACTTAACAATCTTCCACTTGAAGATAAATAGTTGCACCTGTACCTATACCTGTACATCTTCTAATTTGTTTCTGGCTTTTATCTCTATCTTCAAAATCAATCTTGAAGATCAACCAAAGTTTAATGAAGATTCAACTTCTCCTTTGTTCCCAGCTTTGTTAACATACTTGTAGGGTTCCTATCCGTATGAATCTTTTCCTTGCTAGCCACCATGACTGCAACAACTTTTTGCATCTCTGAAATTTAGCTAACCGCCGTTCCACCAACAGTGAACACATATCTTATGGTGCTTCTCCTGTCATCCAAGTCACCTGCCATATCTGAATCTACATACCCATGTAAAGAAGTGTTTAAACCTGCATAGCATAAATACCTGCTGCAAGTCCCTCTCAGATATCTATGAATCCACTGAACTGCTTTCTAGTATTTTTTCCTAGATTGGCCATAAACTTGCTAACAACTCCCACTGTTTGGGCAATATCAGGTCTAGTACATGCCATGTACTCAACCTCATCATGTGATTTAGGACATTGTTCTTTTCTCAGCTTGAACTGTCCAACCATAAGTGTGCTTACCGGTTTTGCATCTTGCAAATTAAACCTCTCCACTACTTTATTCACATAATCCTCTTGAGACAAAATCAACATGTGACTTTTTCTATCTCTAGAAATACTCATGCCAAGGATTGATGCTCCTAAATCCTTCATGGCAAATGTCTGAGCTAATTTTACCTTTAACTCAGTAATTCCCTGCATGTGTGAACCTAAAACAAGTATATCATCCACATACACTAACAGGAAAATGTAGCTAATATTATCCAACCTAATAAAATAAACACAATGGTCACATTGACATTGACTAAAGCCATGCTTTGTCATAAACCTGTCAAACCTTAAACACCATTGTCTTGCAGCTTGCTCAAGACCATATAACCTAGCCTTCTGTCTCACCTGTCCATTCTCTCCTTTCTTTAACCTGTGAATCCATTTGTCTTTCAGTGCTTTCTTTTCACCTGGAAACTCTACCAAATCCCACATTTGGTTCTCTTCTAAGGAATCAATTTTCTCATTCATGCCATGCTCCCACTATTTCCTGGATTCTACCTGCATTGCCTCTTCAAAACTTCTTGGTTTTCCACCATCAGTGAGCAACAAGTAGCATAAAGAAGGGGAATAACGAATTTGAGGCTTACTTACCCTTTCGAACCTCCACATAGGCATTTGAAACTCATTGATAGCTTGTTGTCCGCTCAAATTATGTTCTAACAGTGAGATATCCCAGTCATCTCTCAGTTTACACCCGACCGACGTTAGTTCCATGTGATTGACCTAACCGACATCGGTTCTCACCTGACCGACATCAGTTTTTGCCTGCCCAACATCACCAACTTTGGTCTCAACTGGACCGACGTCAGTTCCTGCCTGATCGACGTTAGCTCTTACCTGATCAACGTCGATGTCTTTTTTTTCCTGTAAGTGATGATTTTTACCTGAAAGCTCATTTTGGATCATAACCTTGTCCAAATCAACATTGCCCTGCTCAGAATTATTCAGCTTCTTGAGTTGATCTCTGTCCATCATCTTCTCTTTGAAAACCAAGGCTTTCTAATTCTTAACATTTGACTTAAGAACATGCTTTCCCTTCTCACTCATGTGACCAAGCCTATAAAGCCACATCTTTGCATCTACATCTAAAATAGATAAAACAAAAAGAAAATAAGTAATACAAGTAAATAGATAAAGTGTACCTACTTTTTTACCTCTTGCTAATACAAGTGCAATTTTGAAAAAATTTCAAGATTTTGTTGTGAGAGTTACTGTAAAACCCTCATCACCCAACTTTCCTGTAGAAATTAGACTCCTCTTCAGGATGGGAACATGCATGACATCCTTCAACACCCATATGTTGTCAGTCTACAATTTTAGCTGTACTTTTCCTTTGCCAACAATTTGGCAAGGCTCACCATCCCCTAAATAAGCTTTTCCAAAGTCTCCATGAACATAATCATAAAAAAAAATTATTTGGGGTTACATGGAAAGAGGCACTAGAATTTAAAATTGAAGATTCTACTTTATCTAAAGAACATATAAGAGCATCTCGTGCAACAATACCTGCATCTTTTACTTCTTTATTTCCTTCATGCTGATCTTCTACCAACCAACAATATTTCTTTACATGCCCTTTCTTTCTACAATTCCAGCAGGTTATACCTTCATTTCTAGATTTGGATCTACTGCCTATCTTTGACCTTGATTTCCCTTTCTCGACCTTCTCTCTTTATTTTCCCCTGCTTTCAACACTTAAAGCATTACCTGATGTTTTTCTTGTGCTTTTCCTATGAATTTCTTCATTCAAGATTACACTAACAACATCATCAACTTTCAAGATTTTTGAAGTAGACGCAGTATTAATTACTGCCATTACCAAGCTATTCTAACTTTTAGGTAAAGAGCATAAGATTAAGAGAGCCTTAATTTCACCATCAAAAACTATTTTGACTTAATTTAATTGGTTTACTAAACCATGGAAATCACTAAGATGACTATATACTGATTCACCTTCCTGCATTTGCAAATTAAATAATTGCTTCATAAGAAATACCTTATTCAAAGCTGAGGGTTTTTCATATAAATTTGTCAAAGATTCCATTAACTCCACCGTTTTCTTTGTCTGTGATAAGTTGGAAATCACAAATGATGTCAGGCTCAACCTTATAGATCTCAGAGCCTTTATATCAAGAACATTCCATTCTTCATCTTGCATATTTGTGGGCTTATTTGAAACACCACCCAATGGTAAGTATAGATCTTTCTGATACAGATAATCTTCTATCTACATCCTCTATAATTGATAATTTTTGCCATTGAATTTCTTCATTCCTAGCTTACTTTCTTCTGCCATTGCTTTACTCTCACTCAAATAGAAACTCTTGTGAGTGAATATGTAATCAACAAACACTAACCCACTCTACCACTTGTTAGTGATCCTAACTTTGATAAAAACTATCATGGATCCTCCTTAGAGTACAATTGATTACCTTTGTATAATCAACTAAACACAAAATTAAACCAGAAGTAATAAGTAACTAAAAATTAGAAACAACAAAGAATAGGAGATATGAGAAACAATACAATCTATATTAACACTCTTCCATAAAGAAATACAATGAAAAAATCTCACTCTTCGCACACCTCTTGGGTGTACAGTAATTCTCCCTCAAGAGTTCTCTTTCTCAATCAATTACAACCAACTCAACACTGAGTTGTTCCCTCCAGTGACAATCAACCCAATGGTTGTTGTTGCCTACTTCCAAGTGACAATCAACTCAACCGTTGTTGTCTACTCTCACATAGTAGATCTCCTTGATCTTGCACCTTGCATATCAACTGACCTTGCTCACATGTAGATCTTTCTAGTCTTGCACTCTTGCGGACCTCCTTCTAGATCTTACACTTGAGGATCTAATCCTTTAGTCCTTTTATTACAATACAAACCCCATGTGTCTCTTAAATAGATCCCAAATCAAATAATAATTAGAAACGCAGACTCAAGACTAAAATTAGTCTTTACATGCAAACTAACTATTCATCTTAAATTTGAACAATAGTTCTAGAAACACACAGGTGATTGACGTCGGTTCCTATCTGATCGATGCCGGTCGACCCATAACCGATGCCAGTTACTTTGTAGCTAAAGATGACTGACATCGGTTGGCCTAACTGACATCGATTACTGTGTCACTTAGCAACCTCCACATTTGCATACCTATGAAGCTTTTAGCTCCACAACTTAACAATCTCTCACTTGGAGATAAACAGTTACACCCGTACCTATACATGTTCATCCTCTAATTTGTTTCTGGCTTGTATCTCCATCTTCAAGTTCAATTTTGAAGATCAACCAAAGTTGAATGAAGAGTCAACTTCTCCTTTGTTCTCAGCTTTGTTAACATACATGCAGGGTTCCTATCTGTATGGATCTTTTTTTTGCTAGCCATCGTGACTACAACAACCTTCTGCATCTCTGAAATCCAACTAACCGTCATTCCACCAATAGTGAACACATATCCTATAGTGCTTCTCATGTCATCCAAGTCACCTGCCATATCTGAATCTACATACCCATGTAGAGAAGTGTTTGACCGTGCATAGCATAAATACCTGTTGTTGGTCCCTCTCAGATATCTAAAAATCCACTTAACTACTTTCTAGTGCTTCTTTCTTGGATTGGCCATAAACTTGCTGACAACTCCCACTACTTAGGCAATATCAGGTCTAGTACATACCATGTACTCAACCTCATCATGTGATTTAAGATACTATTCTTTGCTCAGCTTAAACTGTCCAACAATAGGTGTGCTTATCGATTTTGCATTCTACAAATTAAACCTCTCCACTACCTTATTCACATAATCCTCTTGAGACAAAATCAACCTGTGACTTTCTCTGTCTCTAGAAATACTCATGCCAAAGATTGCTGCTCCTAAATCTTTCATGGCAAATGTCTGAGCTAATTTTACCTTTACCTCAGTAATTCCTTGCATGTGTGAACCTGCAACAAGCATATCATTCACATACAGTAACAAGATAATGTAGCTAATATTATCCAACCTGGTAAAATAAACACAATGGTCATATTGACATTGACTAAAGCCATGATTTGTCATAAACCTGTCAAACCTTAAACACCATTGTCTTGTAGCTTGCTCAAGACCATATAACCTGGACTTCTATCTCACATGTCCATTCTCTCCTTTTTTTAACTTGTGAATCTATTCATCTTTCAATGCTTTCTTTTCGACTGGCAACTCTACCAAATCCCATGTTTGGTTCTCTTTTAAGGAATCAATTTCCTCATTCATGTCATGCTCCCACTATCCTGGATTCTACCTGCATTGCCTCTTCAAAACTTCCTGGTTTTCCACCATCAGTGAGCAACAAGTAGCATAAAGAAGGTTAATAATGAATTTGAGGCTTACTCACCCTTTTAGACCTCCACATGGGCATTTGAGACTCATTGATAGCTTGTTGTCTGCCCAAATTTCATTCTAACAGTGACCGATCCTAGTCATCTCTCAGTCTACGCCCGACCGATGTTAATTCCATGTGACTGATCTTGATTGACGTCAGTTCTCACCTGACCGACGTTAGTTTCCACCTGCTTGACTTCACCGACTTTGGTCTCCACTAGACTGATGTCAGTTTTTGCCTAATCGACGTCGGTTCTTACCTGATCGACGATGGTGTCTGTGTTTTTCTGTGAGTGATGATTTTTACCTACGAGCACATTTTGGATCATAACTTTATCCAAATCAACATTTCCCTACTGAGAATTATTTAGCCTCTTGAGTTGATCTCTGTCCATCGTCTTCTCCTTGAAAACCAAGGCTTTTCAGTTCTTAACATTTGACTTAAGAACATGCATTCCCTTCTCACTCATGTGACCAAGCCTACAGAGCCACATCTTTGCATCTACATCTGAAGTAGATAAAATAGAAGGAAAATCAGTAATACAAGTAGATAGATAAAGTGTACCTACTTTCTTTCCTCTTGCTAATACAAGTGCACCCTTGAAAACTTTCCAAGATTCTGATGTGAGAGTTACTGTGCAACCCTCATCACCCAACTTTCTTGCATAAATTAGACTCCTCTTCAGGATGGGAACATACATGACATCCTTCAACACCCATATGTTGTCACTCTACAATTTCAGCTGCACTTTCCCTTTGCCAACAATTTGACAAGGCTCACCATCCCCTAAATAAGCTTTTCCAAAGTCTCCATGGACATAATCATGAAAAAATTCTCTATTTGGGGTTGCATGGAAAGAGGCACCAGAATCTAAAACTGAAGATTTTACTTTATCCAGGGAACATATAAGAGCATCCCATGCAACAATACCTGTATCTTTTGCTTCTTTATTTCCTTCATGCTGATCTTCTACCAACCAACAATCTTTCTTTACATGCCCTTTCTTTCCACAATTCTAGTAGGTTATACTTCCATTTCTAGATTTGAATATACTGCCTATCTTTGACCTTGATTTCCCTTGCTCGACCTTCTCTCTTTGCTTTCCCATGCTTTCAACACTTAAAGCATTACCTGATGTTTCCCATGTGCTTTTTCTATGAATTTCTTCATTCAAGATTATACTAACAACATCATCAACTTTCAAGATTTTTGAAGCAGACGCAGTATTACATACTGCCATTACCAAGCTATTCCAACTTTCAGGTAAAGAGCATAAGATTAAGAGAGCCTTAATTTCATCATCAAAAACTATTTTGACTTAATTTAATTGGTTTACTAAACCATGGAAATCACTAAGATGACTATATAACGATCCACCTTCCTGCATTTGCAAATTAAATAATTGCTTCATAAGAAATACCTTATTTGAAGCTGAAGGTTTTTCATATAAATTTGCTAAAGATTCCATTAAATCCACCGTTGTCTTTGCCTGTGATATGTTGGAAAGCACAGATGATGCCAGGCTCAACCTTAGAGATCCCAGAGCCTTTCTATTAAGAACATTCCATTCTTTATCTTGCATATTTGTGGGCTTACTTGAAACACCACCCAACGATAAGTACAGATCTTTCTGATACATATAATCTTCTATCTGAATCCTCCATAATTGATAATTCTTGCCATTGAATTTCTCTATTCTTAGCTTATTTTCTTCTGCCATTGCTTTACTCTCACTCAAACAGAAACCTCTGTCAACCTGTAATCAACAAACACTAACCCACTCTACCACTTGTTAGTGATCCTAGCTCTGATACCAACTGTCATGGATCCTCCTTAGAGTACAATTGATTACCTTTGTATAAGCAATTAAACACAGAATTAAACCAGAAGTAATAAGTAACTAAAAATCAAAAACAATAAATAATAGGAGATACGAGAAATAATACAATTTGTATTAACACTCTTTCAGAAGGAAATACAATGAAGAAATCTCACTCTTCTCACACCTCTTGGGTGTACAGTAATTCTCCCTCAAAATTTCTCTCTCTCAATCAATTACAACTAACTCAAAATTGAGTTGTTCCCTCCAGTGACAATCAACCCAATGGTTGTTGTTGCCTACTTCCAAGTGACAATCAACTCAACCGTTGTTGCCTACTCTCACACAGTAGATCTCCCTGATCTTGCACCTTGTAGATCAACTGACCTTGCTCACATGTAGATCTTCCTGGTCTTCCACTCTTGCAAACCTTCTTCTAGATCTTACACTAGAGGATCTAATCCTTTAGTCCTTTTATTACAATACAACCCCCATGGGTCTCTTAAATAGATCTCAAACCAAACAATAATTAGAAATGCATACTCAAGACTAAAATTAGTCTTTACATGCAAACTAATTGTTCATCTAAAATTAGAACAATAGTTTTGAAAATACACAGGTGACCATCGTCGGTTCCTGTCTGGCCGATGTCGGCCGACCCCTAACCGATGTCGATTACTGTGTAGATGACCGACGTCGATTGGCCTGACCGACGTCGGTTACTGTGTCACTTAGCAACCTCCACATTTGCATACCTATGAAGCTTTTAGCTCCATAACTTAAAACTGAGGGCCTATGTACAAATGGACTTGAATAGACCAATGCCTAAGAACATTAAATTTATTGGCCTAGGTTTTGAATTGGATAAGCTTTTAGTCTATTTGAATAAGCCAAATGCATGCTTTTATTACTAAAAAGAAGGCCATCTAATTTGTGAGTGTCCTTTCAAGAGGAATAAATCCACTCATCCACCCTTGAATCTTGTTAGGGTGTGGAGCTAAAAGCTTCACCTAAAGCAAATTGGGAGGTTTTATGTGCATGACAATCACCGACATCGACAGGCCACAACTGACGTCGATCAGGGGATAGTGCAAGGGAAATCGACATTAGCAGGGATCAGTCGACGTCGATTGCCTCCAGTTAGACAGGGATTGACGCCAGTCTCCTGTGGCAGTTCCAAAACTACTATTGATGAACAGTCAATTAAGTGAACGCATTATTTGCATGATGAAGACCAGTTAGAGTCTTGAGCCACAAGTCTAATCAGTGTATGCATGAGATCTATATAATAGACTCATGGGCTGTATTGTTAAGCATTGAACTTGCAGAATCCAAGTGTGGAGCTTGGAGAGTTCTTCCCATGGTGGAATCAAGTAGGATTCCCCATGTAAGTAAGATCAGGTTGGTCTACAGGGATGTGTGTATGCGAGGGTCGAACAGAGATCGGTGGGGAAGCAGGATCCAAGGTGACAACAATACATCAGTAGGATCATGGTGAGATCTACTTGGAGTACCTATTTGTACTCGGTTGTAATGGATGTACAATGAGATGAACAACAGCTTGTGTTAGTTGTTAGTTGTGACTTATGAGAGAAGATTACTCAGGGTGGGAAGATTACTTGGAGCCCTTGAGGTGGAAGAAGAGTGTGATCTCTTTATTGTAATTTCCTTTGTAATGAGTTGAATACAATTGTGTGTTGCCTCTCATGTTCTGTGTGTTTTCTCATTGATAGCTATTTGTTCTTCTGGTTATTTTCGCATGTAAGTTGCTTATACAATGGTAATCATGTGTGCTCTTAATTCTGACAAGTTGTGTCAGAGCTTTGGGGAGTTTCAGTCCTATCAAATGGTATCAGAGCGAGGTTGGATGTTCTCAGAGTGAGTTTGACTAAAAAGAAGGCCATCTAATTTGTGAGTGTCCTTTCAAGAGGAATAAATCCACTCATCCACCCTTGAATCCTTCTCCATCTAGTGGCCATGTTATCTCTCCCAACCAAGTAGCTCCTCCTTCCATCCTTCAGCCTACTCCTTACTCATCACCTTCTCCTTCTTCCACCCCAAGCATTCTTTTTGTTGCCCCTAATGTGTCTACCCCTTCCTTTAAAGATGTAGTTATGTAAGAAGGGTGGAGAATGGTTAGGAATAATAAAGAGCCATCTAGCTCTTCCTCTCTTTTTATCTCTTGTTCTTCATCCGGAGATAATTTGCCCTCACCCCCTCCATCTCCTAAACCCTATGTCCACAAATCCATCCCCACTCTTCATCATTCCTCTCCTCAACCTCTTGCTCATGATTCCTCTTCTCCTCCCCCTTGCCTCTGTCATAGATCTAGATCACCTTTTTTTTCCCTAATGACCAACAAACTAGGGATCATGATGTTACTCTTGCTAACAACTTCATCGTGTTGACCCAAGATGATGATTCTAGTAATCTCCATCATGAATTATAGATTACTCTCTTGGAACGTAAGAGGGATTTCGCTCCCTCATTGTAAGTTTAAAGTAAAAGAGGTGGTTATGAAATGGAAGCTTGATGTGTTATTCCTCCAAGAAGTCAAGCTCATTAACACTAGATTTGAGGCATCTTTACATAATATTTGGAGAGATGCTTATTTTTCGTATACATCTCATATAGATGGCAGAGGTGGAGATGTTATTGGGATTTCACCGTGGATCTAAAAGTATGTCATTGATAAGGGTGAGGACCCTTCACATAGTTGTGTATGGGCCCTTACCATTATCAATGGATAGCTCATTGGATTTTACTCTATTTATGCCTCAAATTTCACCAAATAACAAACTAAACTTTGGGATTGGGTGTCCAATAATTTACCTAATGTGGATTGGATCTTAGGTGTTGATTTTAACATGGTGTAACATCATCAAGACCATAGCTGGCCTAAAAAATAAATATCAACAAAGAAAAATTTGATAGTTGGTTGTTATGCTGAAATTCCTTGGGTGTTGTTGACCCCATTCATGATAAATTCCCCAACCACTCTACAAATTGGTTTACTTGGTCCAACTGTAGGATGGGAGGTGATAGGAAATTGAACAGGTTGGACAAATTTTATTTATCTCCTATTTTATCATTGGTCCATAACTCAATGGGTTTGTGTGTTCAGGTGGACTATTTTACCACCTTTTTGGATCAATATCCCATTTTTGTAGCATTTTCTTGTCTCAAAATTTAAGTATTGACAATTCTCTCCCTTCAAACTCAATATTTCCCACTTAAAGAATCTTGTTTGTCTTTATACCCTTCAAGGAATCTAGAACTCTATACCCAAATCGGAAGAAGGGGATTCTTGGATCAATTGGTGGTGTGCATCCATTTCTCAATGTACCACTTTTCTTCACTCATTTGGTAAAAGAATGGCTTGGCAATGAAAATGAAGGGAAAAATTTCTCCAAGGGAAACTTGTTCGTGATAGAAATTTTTTTAATGCTAATCCTAACAATACCAGACTTTAAACTTCCATTACTGCAACAAAAGCACAATTGTGCAAAATTCAGATCTAGACTACACTAGATAAAAGAAGGTAACAAGGGCACTAACTATTTTTTCAACTATCTTAATTACAAACATAAAAAGGAAAGAATTAGTGCTATAAGGGTTGAATCTGATGTTCTTCAATCTAATCCTTCTAATATATGTAACTTATTTAAAAGGTTTTATGAGGAGCTTTTCAAAGATGACCAATGGTAGGATATTCAACAAGCCCTTGAGGATGTTGTTAGGGATTATATTCCTAATAGAATAGACTATGAATATAGTCAATTTTTAGACAAAAATATTTCTTTTCAATAATAGGAAAATGCTCTTTTCTTTATGGCCCCTTACAAAAGTCCAGGTAGTGATGGGCTTCCAATGGAATTCTACAAGGGTATGTGGCATCTTATTAAGGAAGATTTTTACTGCTTATACATGAAGGCTTTTAAGAAAGGATCATTAGGACCAAACATTAATGGTGGCATAATCAAACTACTTCCTAAAGGGAAAAAGAAAGACACTATTTTTGGTTGGCACCCCATCACATTGCTTAATACCTCTTATTAAATTATTGCAAAAGTTTTGGCTATGAAGATTAAACTAGTGGTGCAAGGAATTGTAAGAGCAGAACAAAAGGGGTTTCTTGTTGGTAGATATATTCTTGACAATCTTATTCTTGAATGGGAAACTTGTGAATGGGCTCAACAAATAGGACAAAATTTTATTTTGATAAAACTTGATTTTGATAAAGCATCTGACATAATATGTTGGAGTTTCATCCTTAAAATGTTACAATGGTTGGGTTTCACTCTAAAAATTTGAGACCATGTTCAAATATTATTTCATGATGCTAATGCTCGGATTATTATTAACAATATGATGATAGACCCATTTCCTTTACAGAGATCCATCAGAGAAGGATGTCCTTTAGGTCCATTCCTCTATGTTCTTATAGCTAATGCCTTGGCTTATCTTCTTCAATATGTCAATCAAATGAAGCTCATTTCAAGGATTTATATTCCTCATAATGATGTTATAAATAATTCACACTATGGTAATGACAATTTGTGATTTTTACAAAATTTGGAAAAAGATATCTCTAATAGGATGGATATTTTAGAATTGTATTGTGCAGTTTCAAGATCTAAGCTAGCTCATGATAAAATTAAATTTTTGATGACTCAAATAGGGTCTGTTCCTCAATGGATACCTCACGAATGGAAACAAATTAAACATGGTGAAATTACGATGTATCTTGGGATACCTTTTGGTCTTGGAGTTTCTCTCACTAATATGTGGAATTGGTACTTCAATAAGGTTAAGAACAAACTTTTTAGTTGGGGTAATAAATTCCTCTCTTTGGCAGGTAAAATCCAAGAAGCTAACAATTTTTTTCTTGCCACACATGTTTATTACTCATCTTGTTGGATGCCTTCTAAAAAAGGTTATGAAGACTTAATTAAAATTATCCGATGGTTCCTCTAGGCTAAATGGGATCACAATGTTGGTTTTATATCTACATCATGGACTCACTACATTCAGCCCAAATGTAAAGGTGGTTTGGGGCTAATAGATCCAAAAACACAAGGGGTCTGTTTAGCAGCCAAATGGATTGTTAGAGCCGTCAGAGGTGAAGAACTATGGAAGATTCTCATACAGAACATAATTAGCTTAGCCTCAATCAAAGGTAAATGGTAGTCAGTGGGATGGTTGGACAAAATTATTCATTTTTCAATATTTTCTATGAAAGCTTCACCACCTTTACAATCTATTTGGAAGGCTTGATAATATACCTGCCACTTCTTAAAATGGAGGGATGCCTCTTTGCAACATGGGTTCAACTTTTTCGCCTCTTCTATTTGGTGGAACAAACATATTTTTTATTAGGTCCAACACCTTGATTTAAGTTGTCCTAAAAAATCCTATTTTCTATTTAACAAGGGAGTTTGTTGCGTTGGAGATCTTTGGGGTTTTTCTACGTTGCACTGGTTATCATGGCATTCTATTAAAACTTGATTTGGTTTGAGTAATAAGTATAAACCATTTTTTATTTTTTTGCAGTCTTGGGTGCCACTAGAACTATCTATGAAGTTATGTACCCTTGTCCACTTTAATTTTTTCAAACACTGATTATGGTTGGCTTCTTATCCTTTCCTTTTTTTTTCCTTTAAAAAAGACATACTTCCAATTGCTTCCTGACTTGTCTTTAAATCCTCGCTTGAACATTAAATGGAACTGTAGGTTCAGTGAAAAGTATTAGATAACACTCACAGCTCAAATTTGGAGATCAAAAGTCGATTTTGATGCTTAGTTGATGACTTGGAAGATACTACATTGCAAATTGCTCATTCAGGACAGGTTGAAGTGTATTATGATCCAATTGATCAATTGTCCCTTTTGTTATCGACATGAAAATATGAAGCATGTTTTTTGGGGATGTTTGTTTGTTAAAAAATAATGAAATTCAATATTCAGTGACTTACCTGCTATTTTTGTACATAAGCTTAGTTGGAAAGAGGCCTTACTGGGGGTTGGATTATATGATAATGCTATAGCTGATAGTGTTAGACATGTTATTTGATGCACCTTTCGAGAAACATATGCAAAGTAGTTTTTGATAATCATAATGATCACCCAAAATTTATAGTTTTAAGGCTTTACTGTGATGTGATTTTTTGTCTTGCTTCCTTCTTCTCTCACTGTCAGGTGGAGTCAAACAAAAATATTACGGTATATCTCCAAATTCAGCAAATCAAACACCAAGTGAACTAGCAACTAAGTAATAAGAAAAATTGTATTACCCCAGGACTTAAAGTCTCTTTTGCAAAATGATTGATAGGATTTTGTTGACGATATTTCTTCTCCCTATATGTATGAATCTATGCATAACAAAATTTATAATATGAGACAACATTATTCTATGTATGAATTATATATTTTATACATTATTTATGTTTATACATTAATTTTAAATGGTTTATGACTACTTCAAACATTATGTAATGTATATTCTTAACATTATTTATTATTTTCTTGATAATTTATAACTACTATTAACAATTTCTCACCTTTAAATACTCTTCTTAATACTTCAAACATTATGTAATGTATATTCTTAACATTATTTATTATTTTCTTGATAATTTATGACTACTATTAACAATTTCTCACCTTTAAATACTCTTCTTAATACTAAAATTTATGTACATTTATATTTCTTCCATCAAATAAATAAATATATAAAAGGCATGGCGACAATGACTTTGGGACCCACCATTGTAAATAACCTACGTCCTAAGGGCTCACAGTTTCAAAACAAAAGAATTTTGCGCATCAACCGATCAGTCAACCGCCACGTTATCCACACGATCACAGTTTTTGCGGTGGTGCCAACAAGTTGCCCAACACGTCACAATCATCCCACTCAGACTTTTTCTTCGGCAAACACCAAATACGACCCTTACTAAACACATTTAATGCAGCACAAAGTTAACGACCTCACATTCTAAATTAATTAAAGGGAAAATATCAACGCGTTTAGCTTTATAAATGGGGAAGGACACCAGTGGGGTTCCAAGAGTTTTCATGGAAAGATCGCGGGGCACTGAAATTATTTCGCCTATTTTATAGCCTTCCTATCGCTCCTTAGAATTATCAAGCAGTTCGTGCATCTTTACCAGAGCTCTAAATTTAGAGAAAAGCGGGTTTGAAATGGGGACTGCGGTTATGCGCGCTCAGGATTGTCTGAATCCTTACCAGAACAATCGCCACGAGGGTTTCATGGGTGCGGTTTATCACCGTCCTGCAAATTCTAATTCAAAATCAAAGTCTCCTCAGCGAAACAGTAAAAGATCCGGCCATGGCCATGGGATATCTGCCCAGAAAGCTAAGGCTCAGCCGGAGAAAAAGCTGCCGCTCAAGCCCAAGGTCACCGAGTACAAGATCGAGGATGAGGCTTTGATGAAACCGGGAGAAAGGAGCCAAAATTATCAGAGACACCACGGCAAATCTAACGGCAGACATGATCTGTTGTTGGGGAACGTCACTATTTTGAAGAGAGGAGAGACGGTCGAGAGTTCGAGTCACATGATGGGTATGCTGGGCGTAAGCCCTCCCAAAACCGCCGCGGCAGCTCAGATAACGGGATCTGCGGGGTTCGAACCAAAGACCGCTGGGAAAAAGGCAAAGTCAAAGTCTCGCGTTGTGATAACCTCTGAGGAATGGGCTGGCCCCGCGTTTGTCAATTCTCCGCCCCCAAGTTGCCTGCCTTTGCCCAAGTTTTCCGTCCAAAAGACGGCGACTACTGTAGAAGAAAAAGTTGAACAAGAATTAGCTAAAATTGATAGCTACGCAACAAAGGATCTAAGGCGCCTGTTAGGCCTGGTCTAAGATGGACAAGGTTAGCTCTAAACCGAAAGGCTCTGAAACGTCTAAGATAGATAAGTGTGGCTCTGTTTTAGCAAGAAAGGCTCTATTTTGATGTTATGTTCAGTGAATCTACTTTAGCGCCATGGCTATCCCACGTTTTAATAGGGAAAAACCTGCTCTGAATGTGCTTTGCTCTGCTCCTTCTGTCAACTGAAATAGATCTATAGCATAGTTATTTCTATCAAATTCTACCTCGAAAAGTCCACTGGTTGGAGTTTCGCATGGGGAAAAATATTGTAACAGAGGTCAGGGCCTGTTAAATCTCTCATTATCTGTGATAATTGTGGAGTTTAATATGTACTTCTGTGACAATTATATTTGCCGATACAACTATAAGTCAATAGGTGGGGTATGAGGGAAATGACGATGCCGTATTGCGTGTGGTTAAGCAGGTGGCATGTTCAATTTGTGGGGGTCAGGTGATGGCGGATCAACAACTGGCGATTGTCGACTTGTGCTATATATAGTTGGTAGACGTTTTATGATATACATAAGTTTTATGTGGAAGTTTTTCTTTTATAAGAATAAAGAATTGTATTTGGCATGTAAGCTAAATTGTCCTACATATGAAGGTTAAAAAGGAGGGTGTTGACGGGCCCATAAACCATACAAAGCGAATCAAAATAACCATCGATCAAACCAAAGTAAACACAAATTCCAACACTATTCTTAAAATTAAGCAAGCGAAGTTAATAAAAGAAAATAATATTTAAGAACATCATTGAATATCATAGAACAAGTTGTCAACAATTAACAAAACAAATTCATTGTAAAATCAGCGTGAGAGTAGCAAAAAGATGATCATCAAACACTATGAACTGGATTACAAATTTGATCATACCCAACAAGGGATAAAAAAAATTAACTTATGGTTATAATGAATTTTTTTCTTCACGAGAGAGAACTTTTTATCGTTCATTGAGTTCTATCTTTGACCATTTCTTTTTTATTTGATTTCAATATTTCAATGCTTTTTGTACATCTTTTTTTTTAAAAAATTTTAGAGTTCATAAGCACTTTGAGTTTTGTCAAAAAAGTCGTGGAGGGGAAATTGCTAAAACCAACGGAGAAGTAGGATTCAAAAGCTCAACTTAAGACTCGACTTCTAACCAACTTCCATCTTGGGGGAGGGCCCCCAATTGAGCATTGGGGGGTTGGAGGTCCAAAAATATGGTAGAATATGTCGTGATTATGTCATGAGAACTTATGATTTGAATTCTTGTCTTTCTTTCTCCAAATTAGCCGAGCATGAGGAGCCGAACATTGAAAGCCTTTAGAGGAACACCCTACATCACAATCTTTGATTTGATTGCACCAGAAACATCTGAAAGGACAACTCTTGAAGTTGAGAAACAAGATCCATGAACCTTGAGACAACCATACCCTAACCAAATAGCAAAGGGGCTCCAGGGGCTTGGTTAGATCAATAATCACATAGGTCTCAAAAATCTTTTTTCCACAGATCCCTCATTCAATTTCATAAAGGAACGAACCCAATTGATCAACATTACAATGTGCTCTTCTTTTCTAAGGATTAGAGGAATATTGTATACTTTAATCTAAATTGGAGTCATCGTGATCTCCACTTTTTTAAGGTCAAAAAAGGGGCTTAGGGACAAAGAAAGACACCAAAATTTTCAATGAATCAAGGCTCCGATGACCAAACAAAATATCGTTTCTCTACATTATTAAAAACTGCTTGAAAAAAACCATCGCTAAGCATTGGCCAACTGCAAGGTTAGATTGTGAGACTAGAGAGCTCACACACTTGTTGAATACACTATGCCTTCCAAAATCCAAATCCATTTCCTTGATGATCTATTTGAGAACTCCAAATTTAGGATATCAGTTGTAAAAGAAACAAGGAGGTCACCCAAGAGGAAAGAAGTGGATACTAATTTTAGAGTAGATGTTGAAGTTGTGCTTTAATTTCAATCGTCATCATGGGTGAGACCAATCCTCCTTGGGCATTATCCAACCTCGATTTGCAAAAATCCAAACATTTGTGGAAAGGATTTTTCACATCCCTACATTTTAAGAACACCCACCACTTGTCGAAAACCTTGGGAACAGATGCTAGGCTTAGTTGAGAGCATTGGTGTTGCCAAGTTGAGTTGGAAGGAATCTCTTTGACCTCGACATGTAGAATAGAGCAAGCCCCCTCTTTGTGTAAAACATCCTTCTTATTGTCATGTCCTTCACTACAAATTATCGCAATCTCTTTTTGGGTTGAGATGGCTTGAATAGACTATTTAAAAGATCTTATACCCTCACATTTACAAATTGCTCTGACAAAGAGCAATCTAGATATGTTATCCTTAATTGTCCCACATTATTATCCTTCACTATTTATTTATATTATGTCAAATATTTATCATCAATATTGTATTGGTTGAGTGATATTTTAAATATTATTAAAAAAATATTTTTTGATTACACATTTCCCTTTTTTAGCTTATCGCATTTATTTGTATTGGTTGAGTAATATTTTAAATATTAAAAAAAATACCCATTTTCTTTTCTTAGCTAAGTGTAGTCATATAAAATGCAAAAATTGGTCACTTGAGTATCGCTAAAGACACCCAACCCTTAGGTCCCTCTTGCTTACTCTCTAGACCTTCTCAGGGTTGTTTTCACTGATTCTCAGTCATTCATGGCCTTCCGGACTTGACCCCAGCTGAGCTAGGGCCCTCTCTTCATGACCAATCCATCCCCCCAGGTCCCATCTGCCTAGGACAATAGCGCCAAAGTTGAACAATAGTGTTGGACCCTAGGGTCTCCCCTTTTTAGCGCTCCTATCTAATCACATTTTGAGTCCAGGTTACCATTTTTATCTGATTCCTCTTGTTCATTATGTCGGCCTAGTCCAGTTTCATGTAACCCATGACCAATAGATCCCTATAAAAGCCCATTCAAAGATCATTTGGAAAGGGTTAGCAAATATCATTCAAACAAGAAAGAATACAAGCAAAACCACTCAAGTAATCTTCCCTATTCTTTGCATACAACCAGTGTACACACTTTCAAGCTAAATTAAGTCTTCAGACTAATCCCTAACCATCTCAAGCATACTCAATTTTAGCGTTTCTTGCATTTTATTTACTATCGCACCAATCACTCTTAAAGGGAGAATTACATATGGCTTGGTCCCTCCTCAAAATATTGGTATGTAGGCAACGTGCCTGCATACGGGGTGTGAAGCAGGCCTGGATTAGTAAGCTAGACACATTTCTCACATTGCGTCCAATAGCTGAGAGAGATGCTATCAGATATGCGACACTACATCTTGAGGGAGTAGCTCATGATTGGTGGCACCACGGGATGGTGACACTCCATCATGATCGGATCACATCTTATCAGGAGTTTGTGGATAGGCTGGTGGAGCGTTTTGACAGGAGGGATCCAGAATCCTATTTCAGGGAGTTGGCTCAGTTGCGCCAGAGTGGCAGTCTAGAGTCTTACATTGGTGACTTCCAGAAGTTATCAGTTATGGTTCTTGACATTTCAGAGAGGCGACTTGTAGTGCTCTTCATGGAGGGATTGACAGAACCATTGAGAGGTTGGATCAAAGGCTTTGATCCTCCTTCATTACAGGAAGCTGTGAAGAAGGCACGAAGTATGGAGATGGTAGCCCCATCCAGTAAATTTAACTCTAGAGGTGCTTCTTCATCCAGGGACCATAAGTGCTCCAACAGAGATAGAGAGGGATTAGATTTCAACAAAGATAAATCAGGTGTTAAGAATGATTCAAAGGCCAACCCAGTAGCACCACCTTTGGATCGAGATGCTCTTAATGATCTGCGCAGGAAAAAGCTTTGCTTCTACTGCAAAGTTCCATATGATGCCAATCACGATTGTCCTTTGAGGCCTAAGGGAAAGGCAAATCATGTGATGTGGGCATATTATGAGGATTCAAAATCAGAAGATTCTGAACAGCAGGATAGTTTTGAGGAGTCAGAGGCAGAGGCTTCAGAGCCTAAGGTAGAGGCAGATTTAGAGCTACACATACAGGAGGCACGCCTATCCAGCATTCAGTCGGATGATTCATTCAGACTCCGTGGAGTTTTGGCAGGACAGAGGGTCATCACCCTTCTTGACACGGGAACCACACATAATTTTATTGATACTAGATTTGTGGAGAAGCGTGGAATCACTACCGAAGATTTCAAGGGCATTAGAGTTAAGGTGGCCGACGGTCACACTCTTAGGTGTGAGCGGATGATTAGAGACCTCCCATTGCGCTTGAACAACTATGAGTTCAACGCTAATTATTATGTGGTGAAAATGGGGGATATAGACTTAGTCTTGGGTATGAAGTGGCTTCATTCCCTTGAGGAAGTCACTCTTCATCTCAAGGACATGGAGGTTCGTTTTGATGTTGGTGGGAAGACACATATTCTTAAGGCAATACGGGGAAACAACATCAAAAATATGTTTTTTCATCGGATGGAGAGACTCATACCGCACGATATGGGAGAGTGCGTTGCCGAGTCCACATTGGCACCAATACAGGAGAGACATGTGGACGAGCTTTGTCTTGAGGTGAGTTCAGTTCAGGAGTTATCACATGTGGCAGGGACTCAACTTTCTTTTACAGATAGGTCACATGTTGATGATGATTTGAGTATGTCTAGTATTCACACTCCAGATTCAGAGATTGTAGTGGGTATAGGAGACAAGTGCATGAAACCAGTTGGTATTGTTCACATAATTTAGGTGAGGAGTTTACTTGAGTTACCAGTTGATTTCCGTTCATGGATTGCATGTTGGGATCCTTATCTTGATACTCGGGATGATTTGACGCCATGGGGTGAGAGTTGTGATCTTGGAGTTTGGTTGAGTTGCATTCGTCAGTTTGATTATGGACTCCTCTTGGTTATATTTTAGAGGATATTGTAGGGGCTTGTGTTGATTGTCATCAGTATAGATCATGACTACATTTGAGATCCAGGTGGATTGCTTGGTTTATCATTCAGTGATTGCTTGAGGGCAAGCAATTTCAGGTGGGGCGGATTGTTATGTCCCCTTTTCAGCTGACATCTTCAAAGTTGATGGTTAGCCTATTATGCGACCCTCGTAGGCGGATATGATGGATAGAGGGTCATGATGGAGCTTGGCTTGGCTTTGAATAGCAAAATTATTCCAGTTGGCTTTCGTTTGGGCTCTTTCGGACATGTATTAAGGGAGATATTAATATTTGATTGATTTAATTAAATATTAATTATTTGGTCTAATTTTAAGAAACCCTAATTCTAATTTAAGAAAACCCTAATTAGGGCAAGCATACCTTTTTGAGGGTATAAGGGTTTCTCATGGGAGGCCATATGGAATTTATGAATTATGATTGATTATTGATTTTTGCTAAGAATTCTTCTGAGAAGATTGAGCCAGGGGTTCTAGGATTCCATTTGGATTGGAAAACATCCACTCTTCAGTGTGTGCGATTCAGAGGTTGTGAGATATCAGCCGATCTATTGCCAGTTCGAGGGATAGCTTCATACAGAAGTTGTCACAGAGATTTATAGGTATTTCTTTCATTAGGTTTTTGATCCAGAGATTACCCAGGTATAGATCTTTCGTATTAGCACCATATTTCTATAGATCAAGGGTCTAGCATACAGGGCGTGCTATATTGTATTTTGTCGCTATACGGAATCCGTACAGATCTGTACCAGGCTATACCAGCTGAATCACAGATTAAAGAAGGGCATCGTTAGCAGTTGCAGGCCGCAGGGAAGTGCAGAGACCGACATTGGCATCCCAGATACCGACATTGGTCGACTGAAGACCAATGCCGGCAGGGTAGCCGACTGACAGAGATCGACGTCGGCAGTATATCGACCGACGACGGCAGTATAACTGATGTCGGTGACTGTGTGTCGACACAACAACCCGAGCTGCACAAATTTAGGGTATTTTTCAGATTGCTGGAAGATAATTAGGTTTTAAAGACTATATTTTAATATTCTTTTATTTGCATGACAGAGGACTCTTATTGTAATCATCTGGATGAGTAATAAGATCTTTGATTTGCCAATTGAGAGATTATATTGTGGTTTATTTATTTATCTAGAATTATTCTGCAAAACCTGCAATTTTTCTTATTACATGCATAAAACACCAAAAAAATCAGAATACACAAAAAAGCAATTCAAAATATCCAGTTTTAGAATTCAAGGGAAACAAGGGATATTACAGGTGCATCTTACACACACTAACCCCTTTTCCTTATTTGTCCAAGTTCATTCAATTACATAGAAAAGGTAAGTACACAAAGAATCAGCTCTACAGGGAGCTCTATCAACAATGAAGACCTAAAATTTGGTACACAGACTCACACTAAGCAAAGAAACAAAACCCGAAAAGCTTAGATCTTGAGGACAACAGTGTCAGGAAAGGACTACAATGTCGGAGCTCAGGGTGTTCAGTTTCAGCGGTCCTATCCAATCAAGAAACAAAGTTCAAAAACCTGTTTGTCACATTGTCCCAGTCTTTCTTGCAAATTTATAGACCTTGTCTCAGTCAGAACAATCCAGAATAGGCTAATTTATATTTCTCCTTACTCTTACTATTTTTAGAAAGGTCAAATCGCAATCTAATTTTACAAATGAGTAGCTTTAATTAGGAATATTATTTATTGATTTATTCTATTCAGACTTATTTATTAAATAGGAATAAAACTCCATTATTCCCGAAAATAAAGAATCATTTGATGACCCTGACTTTGAATTTTGCATAAAAATCCTAGCAACCCCAGGGTAAAAAATTTAGCTGATTTTTCCCATTAATTTTTAAATTTTTTATTGAATATTAAAATAAAAAATTCTTCTCAAATTTTAAAATTTTGTAGTAAATTTTAAAATAAATTTATTTTAAACCCTAGTTGCATACACTAGGTCTCAGTAAATTTTTAGCACTAATATGATAATTTCTTGATTTTTTGCTTGCACATATAAATAAAAAATTTGATTCAAATTCTCAAATTTAATAACAATTTCAAAACTAATTTTATTTCAAACTCTAGTTGCATACACTAGGTCCTAGCAAATTTTCAGCATTAATCCAATATTTTTTTTTATTTTTTGTTTGCACATATAAATCATAAATTTGATTCAAATTCTCAAATTCAATAGTAATTTCAAAAATAATTTTCTATCAAACCCTAGTTGCATCAATTAGCTCCCAATAATTTTTTAATCATTTTTTGAATTTTTAGTTGCTTATTAAAATTAGAAAATCACTTCAAATTTCAAAAATTCATAGTAATTTTCAGAAATTTATTTTTTTAAAAACCCTAGTTGCATCTACTAGGTCCCATTAAATCAAAGCATTTTCTCATAACTTTTTGAATTTTTTCTTGAATATTTAACTCATAAATTCAATTTCAATTTCAAAAATTCATAGTATTTTACAAAAATATTTTTGAAAAATCCCTAGTTGAATGAACTAGCTCCTATTTTGCTTCTTGAGGTATCACCATACATGTTTGTCAACTCAGTATCTTTTTTGCATAAATTTCATTTCATTATTTTTAGGACCTTGTGTTTCTTATATATAGTACTTTCTCTTTCTAACACATTGCTTATTAACACTTATTGCAAAACATTTAAACACATTTCAAGTTGTTTTCCTACTTTAACAATTGCTTAATATACCAGTTTTGATGAAACTGATAAAAGAGAACTTCAAAAATTCTTAACCAAACATCCAGATATGCAAGATGGCATGTTTATAATTCTACAAGAGAAACAACAAAAAGTGAAAAATGATCAATCTTCTCAAACCACATAGCAAGCAATTGCAAATGACACTATGGGGACAACTATGTTTCAACAACCCCCTATGGCAACCCAACCTTTCTCTATGCCACCAACTACTGCTAGTACATCTTTGTCTCTTGATGTGGCAGCGCTTGTGCAAGAGAAAAGATCTCTTCAATCCAAAGTGTTACATCTTGAGCAAAGTGCCTCTAGACCTACACAAGGTTTTGATTCTTCTGCTTTACTACATACACCATTGACACGTCACATTGCTTCTACACCCTTGCCACAAGGTTTTGTTCAACCCAAGCTTACTCTTTATAATGGTAAGGGTGATCCAAAGAAATATTTGAGAGCATTTCATGCAACATGCTTGGATTATGTGTCAAATAACTAGTTACTTACCAAGCTATTTCCATGGAGTCTAAAGGATTATGCATTACAATAGTTCTATAGTCTACTTAATCAATCGATCAAAGCATTCAATCCTTTAGGTGACATGTTCCTAACACACTTCAATATCAACATTGGTGATAAGGTTTCATATGCTCAAATTTCTTAATAGAAACAACGACCAAATGAACATCTCACAGATTATGTTCTTTGGTATAAGACCATCTTGGCTAAGATGACTAGCCCCATATCAGATCAAGAGTTACATGAACTTTTCAAACAAATTCTTCTATTATAACTTCATGAATCAATCTTGTTCAAAATATTCTCTTCCTTCTCTGAGTTGTGTCACACATTAAAGGAAAGAGAAGTCAAACTAATTTCAATGGATAAACTAAAGTACACTAATAATTCAGACACAACTAATAAGAGTAACAAAAAAGTCCCATATAAATTCAAGTTTAATGATATTAAAGGGAAGAATCAACTTTCAGTTAATACGGCTTTAGAACCTCCTCAATGAATAGTTTTGTCAGCACCCCTTCAACTTACTTTTTCACATCTTCTAGTTCCTCCAGCCAGGGTTTTACAACAACTTTTGGATTGCAATAGCATATCTCTCCCTCCTATTCGAGAAGTTGATCCAACAAGTCTCTTCCAAAGAAATATGATCAATAGGCATTATGCGACTACCATAAGGCACCAGGCCATATGACAAACAAATGTATTAGTTTAAAGCACAAGATACAAGACCTTAAAAAATTCAAATGCTATTGATCTTGGCACTTTAGTTGAGCCTCCATCGGTAAAGCAAACACATGATAAAGCATTGAAAATATTCTTAGATCTGTTTCCACAACATTCAAAATAGGATATAGGCGACACATCAAGGGTTCATCATGCATATCATTCACATCCACCACCAGATACATACAGGTCATCTTTAGTTGAGTTACATCCTTTGAGCAACATGATCGACGTATATAATTCTAGAGTTATAGCTAGACCTTATATCTCCTTCTTAGAATAAGAGATCATCGAGGATGATTCAGATTATTATGCACTTTTTATTAGAGCTCACATTCATAATCAACCTATTCGCAGTGTGCTTATTGATAATGGTTCCAGTCTTAACATGTATACCTTGACACTACTACAACATTTGGGTTATTCAGAGTAGGATATCACTATGATAGACACAATTATCAGTGGTTTTAATGGTCATATATAGAGTTCAGTAGATGAGATAGTAATTTCACTATAAATTGGTCCTACACATGTGGCCACACCAGTCACTATAGTTCCCAACACAAGAGTTTTTGATATGTTACTTGGTCAACCATAGATTCAAAAACTCATAGCAGTAACTTCTATAGTTCATAGCTACATGAAATTCATTTATGCTAATCAATTGTTATAGTTGGTGGAGTTACATATGAGTTACCACTCCTCACTTCAGATCCATCTACCAGTTTATAGTCACTAGTGTCAATTTCACCACCAGTTTCCCATCAATTTTAATTTTTCCATTAGTTTCAGCTTCTCCTCCAGTTTCATTTTCTATTCCACTTCAGATTCAAACATAGTTAAGGCATCCATCACCACTATAGATGGTTCATACACCTCCACAACTTTGTGATTCTAGTCAGCTTTCAACCATAGTATTCACACCCAAAGCAGTTTTATTAAGATCTCATGCATCTACACATAGAGCACATGTTCAGAGAGTTTCTCTTACTTCCATATGGGTCCCTAAGATCCCTATAGTTGCATCCACTTCTCAAAATTATAGAGGGACCCCATAGTCAGTTTCTACTTCAGAGATTTTAGAACATCTACAATATATAGCTTTTAGAGCCACAGTCTCAACATTTTCATCGTGCTTCATGATCACGCACGATTCCACTCCCTGATACAAGACACCATGATAGGGAGTCTCGCATGAAACTCAACAGTTAGTATCATTTCTCCTCAACATGGATTTTACATAGTTTTTTATGCTTGATTGTACATAGTTTAAATATTCCAAAAATACAAAAACAAAATAACATTTTAAAATCCAAAAAAATTCAAAAATATCAAAACTCCAGAAACATTTCAATTGTATGCATCATCCATGTTTTACATTGCTAATATCATGCTAGAACTTACATTTTTTGTTTCATGATATTGTATTTCGATTTATCTACATTACCATGCTTCACTTGATCTTCTTTGAGTGTGTGTAGTGACATCTAGCTACTTGATTGCTTCACTCTACCCATTGAAAGAACATCCTACTTCTACATTCGAGACACACTTTGATATACATACCCACTGGGGGCATCATCTACATGACTACACCATCCAGATTATGTCATTCCTACACTACACACTCCAAATTATCATGCTGATGTATATTAATTACTATATTACACAAATTACTATAACGACATTTCACTAGTATTAGCACTTGTGTATCTCTTAGCATACACTTAGTTTTGTACTAAACATGTCTTGCATAATTTCACTCTTGCTTTGATTAATTAGATATGATTCTATCTTTCTAGTTATTACATGATTTCTCTTCTTGCTTAACATAGCTTGTTGGATTGCATTTATAATTCCTATTTGTCTCATTTATTTTCCTTAGGACATTTTCCAATGTCTTCTTTCATATGTGTGCCTTAAGATATTTTCCAATGTCCTTTATCTGTACTCCTCTATGTGATTATGGCTTCCATGCCAACTTGCTTGTTTCAATTGTATGTGTATGTGGCATTTGAACATGCCTTGTATGCTTGTTTTTCGGTTTGAGTGACATGTGCCCATGTCCCTTGTTTACTTGGCCCCTTGGCCACCCTTGTATGCATCTTGATTTTTGCTTTGTGTGCTTGTTGCTTGATTGCTTTCGATTGCTTGTAATTCCATGATTCATATCATGCATTTTTCTTGTTTTCTTAGATGCCATGATGGACATCATGCTCTATCCCTCCAACTAACAACTAACAAACTAACAACTAACACTTTTAGTTCTAGTTCATTACATTGCACATGCTATTGTATTGTTACATCTATCTAGACATACCCTTGTTGATATAACAATCTCTCAAATCAAACCATGCTATATCTTGTTGATTATCATTGCTATATCATGTATATTTTTAGCCTAACACACTTGTAGAGATTTTTCTTTTGAGGGAAGTCATTATAAAGTACCTATTCCTACCCTCAAAAGAGGGGACAACAAACATGAGTTTTGCTACAGAGATCAGAGCTCTTATCGATTGAAAAAATATAGTTTTAGAACAATCAGAATAGCAACCAGTTATCAAATCACTCAAAATAAACCAGATAGATAGTCAAGATTCTAGAACAGTGATCAATTTCAACCCAGAACAATAGTGCCAAACACTAGGGTGTCCTATTTTCAGTGCTCGTATCCAAATAGTATAAAAAACAAGTTTTCCAAAAGTAGGCAGAAAGGTAAGTTCAATTACAATTTTGTACAATCAAACCAATTCAGATCAACAATTTTTTTAGAGAATCTAGACATATGAGGGCATCATGCGTAGCATGATTGGTCCTTACTTACAGTTTTAGATATAGAAGTTGGTATAACTTCTAGATCAGAATCCATATTTTAGACACTAGTGATTAGGGGTAGATTGCATAACACTTTTGCTTCTTTTCTTTCAGTTTTCAACATTACCTAGGCATTCTCAATAGTTGCATGCCTTATTCCATCTGCAGGTAGTTGGCATCATTTCAAAGTGGCTTTCATACAATCATAACCTCCACATTCTCAAGTACCTAAGTTCTCAAGTGGTTTCTACATAAGCCAAATTTTTAGTTTTGGGGTGGCTTTCATACAAGCCTAATCTCCATCTTTTTTGAGTTGGCCAACATTGGCCTAGTTTATAATACACATTCGGTTATCCATGACACATTGTCAGATTTATAGAGCATTCATGAGATTTATAAGTAATCTTATATGACATACACATTCGTATATATCGGTATGAGTTCTTATCTTCACTTCATGGGGCAATGATGGAGCCAAAGGGCTAGCCTTTGTATTCTTGAGCCACCTATTCAGAGGGATTGGACACACAATATAGACATCGATTATCACATGCATGATCATCTAGCTTCACGTAGTAGGCAATGATGGAGCCAAAGGGCTAGTCTTTACATTTTTGAGCTAATTTTTGGGGAATTGAGCACTCAGCTCCATTTGTGATATAAGTTTTGGTATAGCATCATCCAACACATCCAACATTACTCAACATTATCCAGTATCACAATAGGTTTTGTATTGGTTCACGTACCTGGTGAGGTGTATTCATTTCTTTCTCTTCCTTTCTCTCTCTCTCTTACCTAGCTTTGTACATTCTTATTTTCTATCACATATAATAAGAACTGATCTACTCTTTATTTTATTTTATAGATTTACACTTGCACAACGTGATTTATATGCACCACCCAACATTACTTAGCATCACACAAGCTTCATGGGCTTCACCTTTGCACGTAAGTTCAGGTACGCTTTCTATTTTTTTATTCTAGTATTTTGCTTTGTTTCATCACTAAAATAAAGGAGAGGCAAATGTAGTCATATAAAATGCAAAAATAGGCAACTTGAGTATGGCTAAAGATATCCAACCCTTAGATCCCTCCTGCTTTCTCTTTAGACCCTCTTAGACTTATTTTCATTGATTTCTAGTCATCTGTGGCCTTCTAGACTTGACCCAGCTAAGTCAAGACCCTCTCTTTATGACCAATCCATCCTTCTAGGTCCCATCTGCCCAAAACAATAGCGCCAAAGTTGGATAGTAGCATTGGACCCTAAGGTGTCCCCTTTTTAGTGCTCTTGTCCAATCATATTTTGAGCCCAGGTTACCATTTTTCCTCGATTCCTCTTGTCCATTATGTCAACCTAGTTCGGTTTCATCTAACCCATGACCAATAAATCCCTATAAAATCTTATTCAAAGATCATTTGGAAAGGGTTGGCAAATATCATTCAAGCAAGTAAGAATACAAGTAAGAACAATCAAGCAACCTTCCCTATTCTCTACATACAACTAGCCTATACACTTTCAAGCTAAATCAAGTCTTCAAACTAGTCCCTAACCATCTCAAGCATACCCAATTTTAGCATTTCATTCACTATTGCACCAAGCACTCTTAAAGGGAGAACTACATATGGCTTGATCCTTCTTCAAAGTATTGGTATATAGTCAACATTCCCACACACAAGGTGTGAAACACGTCTAGTGCATCTTACACACACTAACCCTTTTTTCCTATTTGTCCAAGTTCATTCAATTGCATAAAAAAGATAATTATATAAAGAATCAACTCTATAGGGAGCTCTATCAACAATGAAGACCTAAAATTTGGTATAGAGGCTCACACTAAGCAGGTGAACAAAACCCAGAAAGCTTAGATCTTGAAGACAATAGCATTAGGGAAGAACTACAACACTGGAGCCTAGGGTGTCCAGTTTTGGCGCTCCTGTCCAATCAAGAAATGAAGTTCATGACCCTGTTTGCGATAGTGTCTCAGTCCTGCATGCAAATTTCTAGACCCTATCTTAGTCAAAACAATGCATAATACGCTAAGTTATATTTATCCTTACTCTCTTACTATTTTTATAAAGGTCAAATCGCAATCTAATTTCACAAATTAGTAGCTTTAATTAGGAATATTGTTTACTGATTTATCTTACTCAAACTTGTTTATTAAATAGAAATAAAAAGCTATTATTCCTAAAAATAACGAATCACTAAAGTTAAAGTATTTATCTAATCTCATATCATATATCACATTTATTTATATTGGTTGAGTAATATTTTAAATATTATAAAAAAAAATACCCACTTCCCTTTCTTAGCTAAAGTTAAAGTATTTATCTCATCTCATCTCATATATCACATTTATTTGTATTGGTTGAGTAATATTTTAAATATTATTAAAAAAATATTTTTTAATTACCTACTTTACATTTTTAACTAAGGTTAAGTGTTTACCTCATATCATATCTTATATCACATTTATTAGTCTGTATTGTGCAGGGAGTATTATAATCGTTACACATTATTATTTTGCATTAAAAAATAAGCATCCAATAAAAACACATTATTTTTTCATAGTTTTATATTTTAACAATACCTTTATAATATACATCACAAAAAATACAAAGAAATTAATTTATTACCTCTTGATTGGTTGAAGAGAGATGATTTGACTAAATTGTTGGGGAAATTCCAGATTTATGAGAGCTAAAAATATTAAATTTTACACAATGATGCATAGAAAAACAAACACTAAGGTTGACTGCATAATTTTTGGCTACAAAACTCTAAGAGACTAAAAAATCATATCACATTTAACAAAAGGCATAGTACAATGTCAAGGTCACCACACGCCAATATCTCATTTAGTGCAGTGATAGGTTATATTCTTTTTGATTGTAGGGCTAACATATTATTGGTGTTGCTTGTCTGGATAAAAAGAGAGCTAAAAAAATATGGATATGTCAAAATCGACAGCTTTGGTAATGTGGGTTTAATTATAAGTGGACCAATCAAGAAGGCCATGGTGGATTCCATGATAGTTCTCAATGAGGCGAGGTTATACGATTCAAACCTTCATAATAGTATGTTCTAGACCTTTTCCTAAAATTCTCTCTTAGATTCATTTACATTTTGTTCCACATGATCCTTGTCAACAAGGTTTTTCAAGTAGTTTTGATAGGAATAATATGTAATGTTGGACTATTCTTGTGTATTGTAATCGTGTTTTTTTCCCATAACTATGTGCATCTCTACAGTTTCCGATGGCCCTTTTTTCCAAATCTAAAATCTCCTCCCTTGTAGCTTCAAGTCTTTATGATGCACATGTTTGTGATGAAAGTGTTCTTTGTGCTTTCTCTAATATGAATTGAAAGTACCTACCTTTATTTTATCCTCAATTACAAGTGCTTTTTGACCTATAAGATTGTTAGAACAAGGAAATATTAAAGTGTGTTCTCGATTAAAATTAAGGTATGTGCAAAAAATTAAGGCAAAATTCTTCAAACTATTCCCTAATTTTTGGCACTTGTTGAGATAACCATAACTCTAATTGCTCATGCAACCTTTTCTTGACGCCCATCCAAGCATTCAGAGTATCTGCAATATGCATTGCCCTACCAATGTATGGAATTCAACAAGTTACTATAACAATAATTGTAGAATATATATATTAGTCTTAATAGAATAATTTCCAACAAAGATTAAATGTATGGCTTACTCTTGATGGTGTGGCATGCCATTGTTGTATTTGACAACAATGTCTTGATGCGGAAGGACCCTGACACCCACTAAGCTTCCTCATTGCTTGGAGGGTTCTTTTTCATTATCATTTTATTCCCACTCGAAGGAACCTCTTGAGGATTTCAGCAGTTCAAGATTACCAGAAGTTGCAGTTAGTGTTCAGAGTAAAGATGGACCACTTGTCTTAAAAAATAAGGCACCAAGATGGCATGGGTAGTTACAATGTTGGTGCCTTAATTTTAGGGGTTGTGTTACAGTGGCATCTGTGAAAATATTTCACCTTATTGAAACTATAAAACCTTTGTAGACCATAACACAGTGCCAGGATAAAGTCATCATTCAGGTTACGAATATTAGAAACTACATTTTTACTATGGATTATCGCTATCACTTGTCTACCTTCCAGGCCTTTGCCAAGTGCCTAAGCAACATTGACACAAAACTAGGTTATGAATGATTTAATTTGATTTTATTCCTTAAAGGAATCCATCATTACAAAGCACTAAGATTTTTAGATGAAAGATTGGATAATCAATTTTAATGAAAAACAAGTATAGCCTAGCATTGATTGTTCAAAATAATGAGGAGGATTTTAGGGGTGATAAAATTCTCTTTTGGACCTCCAAATATGAATCTTTTTGGAACTTGTGCCATGGAATAGGAATCTATGTTATTACAGATTCTTTTTAGGAATCTTATATGAAATACACTGGGGGTTTCTTCATCTTCCATTGCCACATGAGGAAATGAAATGCATACAAAACTATTCACTAGCTCCTCCCTCTATTCTATATCTATAGACTAGATCGAACCTCTATTATATATCTAGAAAATAACTCAAAATTTCAGCCCTTTATTCTAATTTAAAGAATAGATATGGCTTAGGCCTCTATTATATATCATCTATAAGGAGAGGAAACTGAGGGCACTGATGACCTACTCTATATTGCCTATGTTATATGACTGATGACTGATTGTATCACATCATGTACATGTTGGTATGGGAGAATTGATATATATATATATATATATATATATATATATATATATATATATATATATATATATATATATATATATATATATATGCCAACACGATGGTATTGACACCCTCACTCAACTTCCTTTATTCCCCTCAATGATATAGGTCCAATCTACCTCTACAGGTAGAATGAGGCATTATCGACTAAAAGGAATAGAGGCCCCCGTATAGCCTTATATAGATAGGGGCATTTGGTACTCTTTTTTTATAAATGAAATATATTATATTATAGTATGTTACAAAAATTTACATGTTCTTGACTGCCTCTCAGTGTATGATACCATCATATTTGGCTTGAATAACCTTACAAAACTAATATGGTACTGTTATAATGAAAGTTGATAAACTTGGTGTTATTGTCAAATCCAGACAAAATCAAACAATATTATTCTCTCCCCTGATGATGGTTCATGGAGTGTAATCCAAAATGTTTATTAAAAAATATTTTACACGGTTTAACCAAAAATCTTTGACTTTTACTTTGGACTGTGGAAACACCATCTCTCTTACAAACACAATCTTGGTTTCACCTTTATTTATCATGACTAATTATTTTCTTATCCTGAAATATTGATTTAAAAATATTTAACATGATTTAACTATAAATCTTTATATTTTACTTCATGAACTATGTAAACATTGTCTCTCTTATAAACACAATCTTGGTTGCATCTTTATCTGTCACAATTAATATTAACCATCAAAGTTGAATTGAAGAGTAGTGAAAGTAGTTAGTAAGGACTATGAGAGATTTTGATTCGTTATGAATTGCCTAGAAAGCTAATAGTGGAGATGTATTGTAGGGAATTGACCATAAAATTGCTATGCATTACCCTAAGCTTCTAAAAGGTTTCTCTCTACATGAAAAGATGAATTTATGTTATTGATAAGGCACAATTTGATGGCGTATTGCCATATTAACTTTGGAACTTGAAATATGGTAAATTTAGAACAAGATATCATCATCATCATCATCATCATCATCATCATCATCATCATCATCATCATCATCATCATCATCATCATCATCATCATCATCATCATCATCATCATCATCCCCGATCAAGTTGTAGGGTTGGTTAAAATCAATTTAAGAAAGAATTATGTTTTGTTACTTCATTATTTATAGGAGGTATATATCGTTGTATATAGGTAAACATGATTTTGTAAATATATTAAGCAATTTCAACTCTAAGAATATTAGTTAGGTACATGGACATGTGCATTTTTATGAATTTTGAATGGATTTATATAGTATACCAATCCCCATCATACTAAATGGAAGTTGTACTTTTATATATTATCTAATATATTTTTTACACTTAATGAAAACAAACATAATGTTTTCAAATGATTCACATTTTTTTGTTTCCCCTTTCCCCTTTAGAATTTGTAATGTTTAGGTGATTTCTCATTTAATTAATATAACCCTCTAGTTAGAATTTGGGTGAACTTATAAGGACAAGGTAAACTTTAAGCCTAAAAAAAATATGGCTTTGTACCTACACTTGATAGCTTAGTTTTAAGTTCTTTCATGTCACACCTTGTGAAGCTTTCGAGATTCTTTACACTTTATAATGTGTCATGTCAAGTGTTTCATAAATTTTACCTACACCATATGATGGAAAATCCTTATATTTCACAAAGGACTACCTTGATTGAATATTTAGTTTCTATATAAGCATCACATTTACATGATGGAAGTGGAAATACAAAATAATAAATCAAACTTAAGAAACTAGCAAAATTTGAATACTAAATAACAAAAATAGATTTTTTAGAGTATCTTAAATATCAATAGGTTTGGAAATGATTTTCAAGCTCTGATAGCGCAAAAAATTCACCCAAAAAATTTAGAGCAAACAAGTAATCTTTTGAGAATCGTGAAGCTATGTAGTTTTTGGTCACTATAACTCAAATGTTGGATTTGTGGTGTCTAATGAATTTTAACGAGCTTTATAATTTCTAGGAAAAACATTAATTTTTAAAAAGCAAAACACTAATCATGAATCAATGTGGCATGCAACCGCATTACTATTTTAAAATGATGCCTTTGAATAGTTAGGTTGAATTCATATTATGTATCCTTTGTTCTCCATTAACCTAACATTTAATGCACTTGTTCTTCACACATATAAATTGGTGCTCCTCTACAGTTGTATCATACATGAATTAACTGCAACCTATGATGGAATTCTTCATAATATCTTTATAAAAAATCATGTGGATGTGTTTTTAGATAAGCATTCTATAAGAATTTGTCATGCTCTATGTTGCATGTAAAAAAATGTGACATGTGACTAATGCAAAATAGAAGTGAATGCATGTGAAAAAAATGCCACATGTGCATGTTGTAAAATCGAAGTGATGTGACAATTAGTGATTCAATGTTGTAAGATTACATGGGTTGTAAGGGAATATTTGAGAGGCTATATATAAGTGTTTTTATCCAAAATGATAAAAACATTACATTTAATTAATTTATGAGGTGAATATGAAAGCATAAACCTATGAATACAAGTGTCTACTTCCACAACAATATTGTAGCCTTGAAGCACATTGATTTTCATTAATTTCTTGATCTTTGGGTCATTCATTTGAAACACCAATTGGATGAATGAAACATATGTGATTGAAAATAAATCACTACGGTCAATAATCATCGATCTTGTATTTTTTTGATAGATAAAGACATATGAAGTAAAAAAATTAGGGAGAAGTGGATCATACTTATCAGTATCAACACTTTAAAGTTTAGATTCATTCTTATTTTATTATAATGCATATGATGTGATGTTTGTGATCTAGGAATTTGACTCAAGAGAGGATGGTTAGTATGGTGTTAGTTTCAAAATAAAAACAAAATGAAATAAACACACTAATAGCATAATATCTCTAGGCCTAGACACTAGGGAGAGCTTAGTTAACAAAATAAAATGATAAACACAACTAGAAAGCAAGGAATTAAAACATAAGAATTCCTTCACCTTCCTTGGATGCTCCAAATGCCTTTGTAATGGTGGCTTGCTTGGCTTGTGCTCATGAACTCTTCATCAAAGGAGGCTTGGCAATCTCCTCTTCTCCTTGGCACCTTTGTCTTGTAGCTTGGCTTGGATTGAAATAAGGCATGGAGGGCATCATGGAAGGCATTGATGAGGCATGGAGGGCATGAATCTTGATATTTGTGGCATTTATAGCCTAGGGATGTCTTCCCAAGAAATGAGGTCACTTGATGATGAAGATATTCAATATTAATTTTTAAAAATAAGTATTCAACAAGTTTCCATAGAATTATTAATTAGGCCTTGATTTAGGTTAATTATCTCTTAAGCATGATTAAGCACTTTGTGCACAAATTACTCAAACTGATCAGAATGTCTTGTTATTGGTCTAAAATTTGACTAAATTGGAATTGGAAGGTGATGTTAGATGTGTTGGAACCATATTCCTATTTAGGATGTTATCAATGAAAAATAACAAAGGCACATATGTTTTGCAAAATATTTGATAAGAAAGAGCAATTTAGGGCACCTAGGTGCAAAATTGGCATTTTGACTCAAAATAAACTGATCAAAGTTAGCTGGCCCATAAATTGCATTAGCCCATTTAGGGATACCCTGGCCAAAATAAACACTTGAATATGTCATTTTTACATCATTTTTATTTTTTTGTGTTTTTAGGCCAAATTATGCATTTTGGATGGAAATTGCCAAAAACTTGATTGGAGGTTAACGATAGCTAGATTTAGGTGCCTACAATTTGCCCCTATTTGGAAAGGCATTATAAGATATAAACATAGTAATGTCTTCTCAAAGAATGAAAAGGACTTGTATGCCTACAATTGTAATGATGATAAATTAATTGTATGATTCCCCCTCGAGGGAACAGTTGGCACAAGGAGGTCGACAAACAACCCCTCAAAAAAAAATGAAATGAGGGGACCAAAGAAAGGAAAGATGATGGGGTGAAAACATAATGATAATAAAAAAGTATTCAAGATCATTGAGAATACAAATAAGATGGTGTACAATGGTTTGCCCAAAGGTGATTATAATCATTGTACCCTGATAGTGGCAACGTGGTATGATAACACAGTAATTTTCCCAAAAGAGGTTATAATCATTGAGAAGGTGGAGCTACCCTAGTCAATTATAATCATTGAAAAATACAGGTGGGATGGTGTGTAATGATTTGCCCATAGGTGGTTATAATCATTGGACCCTAATTATCACAAACATGATAAACTTGGTCAAGGATGATGATAACTTAACATAGAAGGTAATGATGAATTAGAACAACCTACTAGTAGGGAGATGCTCATCCAAACTAATAAAAGTTGAAATTCTTTCATGGTTAATTACTTTGTTTGGGATATGATTGCGAGTGAATCAAGATGTTAGTGCTGAAGAGATGCCACCATTGCTGAATAGACTTCTTGAAGCTGAGGTTTGTTGTAGCATGTGATGGTAGGCTTCATGATTGAACACCATAAAGACTTTGGCCAAAATATTCATAAGAAGTGAATCCCGTAATCCAATATTCAATAGAAAATAATGCACCTATGATAGAAATCATGATGATAATGTAAACATATGAATATGAATGGTGTTGTTTCCAAAATCAGCTTATATCGATTTTGGGAACAACCCCCCTACGAAATTTGTTCGTTTCGTCTTTTGTCTCTCTAAGTTTATTTTCGAGACGGGTTTTCCTCATTCTCATTTTGGTCCAACCATACCATTGGAAATTCGTAATATTTTTTTCCTCCCCTTTTCTCCAAAATGTCAAAATCATTACGATCTCGATGTGTTCAGAGGACCAATTTTTGCCTCTTTCAGAGTTGGTGTCTCTTCTTTTTTTTTTCATGCACGGGCGAAAATTATTGCCTCTAGTGCATTTTTTCTTTTGAGATGTAAGGGCGGAAATTTTTACCGCCCCTGCATTTTTGCCTGCAAGGGCAGCAATTTTTTTTGCCCCTATGTTCTGCTTGCAAGGGCAGCAATTTTTGCCGCCCCTATATCCGACCTCTAACCCGAACATGCAAGGGTGACAAATTTTGCTGCCCATGCATGCCTTGGTTTCTGTATGTGGCATTTATTACCGCATGCGATGGGTTGTTGGGGTTGTTTTTCACCCCATATAATCTGATTTGGGCCTCATTTCTTCTCATTCTTCCTCCTCTCTTCTTGCCTTTTACATCTGGGTGATCTGACAAATGAGTTGAAGTGCGTTTTGATGGATTTAATCTCGTAGTGCGCGTGGCTTTCCAGGTGAGTCTTATTTTTAGTTTTTATTGTCTTCTCCTTCCTCTTTCTTAGCTTCTTTTTCCTCTATTAGCTTTGTTAGTTTGTTTTTATTGTTGTTTAGGTGTTTTTATTTTTGTTTTTCTTCCTTTCCTCCACCTTGCCCGCGATTTTCCTCTCTAACCTCCTAGGGCAGTGATTTTCACCGTGCCTCCTCTTGCCTGCAATTTTTCAACACCAAACTCTGCGTGGGTGGTGAAAATTGCCGCCTGTACCTCAGTCCTCATTTTGCTTCTCCTGCACAGGCGGCAATTTTCACCGCCCGTGCACCCTCTTTGTTGAAGACCTGCATCGGCAGCAAATTTTGCCGCCGATGCTTCATCTTTTGCCACCCGTGTAAGCTATCTAATTCATTGCCTATGATCTTTTTTTTAACTCTTCATGTAGGGGTGATGATTTTTTCTGCCCATGCATTCCTCCTCTGAATTTTTCTAACTCTAGGGGATTTTTCTCCTTTCCCTTTCTTTCCCTTCCTTCCTCATTTTTTGCACATTTTTCTGACCCAACTTTCTTAAAGTATCCTCCCATGATCATGATCACTTGATATGTGACTTCTCCAACTCGCTCCCTTTCCCTAATTATGTGATCATGGCTACAGTCCTTTCTGAAAGTTCTTGCTCATCAACGTCTGTCCGATCGAGACCAGTTTTGATGTCAAAAATGTCTCCCAAAAAGGCAAAGATGATGAAGTATAAATACCAGGGCATCTTTCCGATCACTTCAGTCACCTCCAATGTCGACGACATCAGGGACACTAAAATTAGCCACATGGATATGGCCGAGTTCATGGCTCGAACAAAGGTAACGAACCCAAGCTCCAGAATAAAGAGGATTGTTGAAAGCAACATCCACATGGTTGTAGCTTTTCCAGTAGCAACACATCATACAGAGTTCATCCTCTAATGTGCCCGCTTCTACAAAAAAGAGACAAGGTCAGTTTTAGATGCCAGTAATAATGTGACAATTCCACTGGATCCTGAATTCATCGACAAAGTCTTCATGTGCCCTCCAGCTACTGAAGTAACCAAGCTCGACTTCGTAGAAGCCTAGAAGGAATACGACAAAGACCCTGAGAGGGCAAAGAAAGTCATGAACAATAGGTGGTTGAAGACACCCAGGTTCAGTCTATCCAGATGGTCAAAAAACTTCCCAAAGAGTGACTTCATTGAAGAAATTGGTGACTTAATCACCCTTCTCAGCAGAGTGCGAGGCCTCCCGTCTTCCTCACAATTCCACGAATGGATGTACCCATTCATTAAGATCATCCTCCAGGGTAAGCAAGTTATTTTTTGGGGTGAACAAATCAACAACGCCCTCTTCAAGTAGCTAACTAAGGTACAGACTTCTTCCAAGTTTTATATGACTTCATACCTTGTGTACATAGCTGCTTCGATGTGAACCTTCCCAGATTTGATGACTGAAAGAGATAGAAAGACCACCCTGATCTACTCATATTACCTATAGCTGACTTTGCAAGGGTCAACCCACCATTTCAAAAGGGTGAATGATGCTTTATTTACCATGTTTTTATGCCTCTTTGACCCTCAACTTGAGTAGAAGAGAGTATCTGATGAAGCTTGGACAGTCGTCAACGACTACGGGTGTATGTTCCTCCAATTTCCCACCTTCTGCTATTTTTGGGTTGGCTTTTTCCAAGGCTACCCCTATATGCTCTCCAGGTTCCTTTTTGACAAGTTGGTTCTAATGTAACTTTGTCGACAACTGATTGTCGTGCATACTAGGCAAATGGAGCTGAAAAGGCCAGGTTTCAAGTTTCTAGTCAAAATTGGCAGGTACTCTATTGCAATAGTAGCCAAAGCTAAAGTCATGGAAATAGAGATGCAGATGGTCACTCTGAAATAGTTCAAGAGAAGGGATAAATTTGACTACAGGGGAGTCAAGGACAAAATCAGGTGAAAGACTCAATTCCATGAGCCCATGATCGAGGACATCTGGATCAATTTGAGGACAGCCAAAGAAATCAGAAAGATAGACTATTGCAGGCTGACCCTAGAGCAAATTAAATATATGGGGCTTGCAGAGATTTGATCTAATCTGGTCGATGATGAAAACATTATCAATAACAAGTACCTGGCTGAAAAGGTTGCTGGCTCCCCTCTTCCTCCAACTCAGTGGTCTCAAAAGGAGCTAACTTCTTTGAGAAAAATATTTGAACTAATATTAGCTAACACCAATGATTGGTTAGCAGCTAAAGGGATCTTACTGAAGAAATTTATCATGGGATCAAAGGCTGAGTACCAAGCAGAGTTGAAGAGGAAGGCAGAGAACAGGACCAAAAACAAAGGTGATGTTCCTTCCCCTTCTAGGCCTCACAAGCCTAGAATCATCTTTATTTCTAAAAACCAAAGACTACTGAGGAGTTGAAAGTAGCAGCTAAAAGAGTTGTAGAATAGAGTTCTCAAGAACAGGTAGCCCAACCAATGGAGACAGATGACTGACCATCAAGACAGCCAAGCACTGAACCTCTATCTTCACAGGAAGGGGCACAACCACTCAAAAGTGTCTCTCCTTCTCCACCTTAGTCTCTTGTGGCATCCCCTTCTCCTCTCTCTCCTATTAGTATCCCCTCTTTTGGAGTCACCTCTCCTTCCAAAGTTATATTTGGTGATCCTCAGGGTGCTTCTAAAGGTACTCCTCGCTCCTCTAGATCCATTCCTAGTTTATCATCTCCTTTCTTCAATCTGGGAGAAAGTTCCACACAAGATCTAGAATCGGTGGTTGGTATAGTTTCATCCATTATTCCAACTGCAACTACTGTCACCACTAGCAGTGTAGAAGCTGCCATAATAATGCCAGTTGAGCGAACCATGGCCACGACAGGTACTTCTTCTCTCCTGCCTTAGATGTCAGCATTCACACCTAAAAGAAAGAAGTTAGCCATCTCTCCAGATGACTTCGACTTTGGAAAAATAGTGCCGGTGAAAGCTAAATCTCCCAAGAGGCCAAGGATCCTCTCGAAATTGGTCGAGGAAAAAGGAATTTTTTTTTTGGAAATTATCAAACCTCCACAGGACGCAACCCTTGAGGGTTTCAAAATGAGCATCTATTCCATCTCTCATGTTGAACTTGGCAAAGTTACTCACAAAGGTGCGAAAAGTGATCTTCAGTATGTTATGGACATCATGGTTCAAAAATTTGACTGAGAAAAGGAAATGAAATATTATTACAAGGCCAAGATAGAGCAGCTGACGGCAGTAATAAGGAGGTTCACTCTTCACCCTGAAGTGGCAACTCTAGAGGCCTTCTCTATAGATGACCCTGCCATTCAAAAGGTGGAGAAGACTTACTTAAAGGGGAAAGTCCTGGAGGATTATATTGAAAAAATGCATACTCAGGGAGTTTTCTTGCTTACAGAGGTTGCAGAGAAGATAGGCAAGATGAGGAAGGTGAAGGTAGAATTAGATGACCTAGTCTCTCTTATCTCTCAGGAGGTTGATAGTTCAAAAAAATATCTTGGCAAATAGAGGGAGATGAAGGATCTGAAGAAGAGTACTTTGATATCTATCGGTGTCATCTTTAGCAAAGACTCTTATGTTGAAATCAAGGAGTCACTGATCTTCAGGATCCAGGTACTCAAAAGATTTAATTGAAGATCTCAAAGCTTCAAGGGATGCTAGTGAGAAGAGCGACACAGGCCTGCTCAATAAACTAGAAGAACTGCCTTGCAACCTAACTTCCAGGGATAACCAATTCCTCTCAGCAGAAGAAATGATCTAAAGTTTCAAGGGGATGATTTAAAGAGATTTTGAAGAAAAGGCCTTTTCAATGACCTCTGTGGACAATATCTTGGATACTCAGCTGACTCTGGATAATCTAAAATCTAGATTAGCTAGTCATGCTAAGTCCATCACAGCATTGAAAGATGCTTTAATCAGAGCTAGAGTCATCTCCAAGAACAGGCTTGCGTTAGACAGTTTGGAAATTTAGGCATCCATTACTATGTACGATGCTCATTTGAAGAAATATGGCAGCAAGAACTGAAGCTATTTCCCTTTTTCTCTTCTTCTTTCCTTATGCACTTTTGTTTTGTGAAAAGTGCATGCAATTTTGTAATATGTAATTACATGTAAAAAGTTTAGAAAAATATCTCAAAGTCAAAGATGAGTCATCTTTGACCAAGATATTTTTGTATTTTAATATTTTCTAAATTTTGAGGATTTCTCCCTATATATAGTGGAGACCTCTTTTGTAAATATATCTGAGATAATAGAGAGCAAAAACTCTGCCAAAATTGAAATACTTTTTTGAGACTTTGTGCTCAAACTTGTAAATCATATTTTGTTAAATGAATGAGAAGCAGGTTTATTTCAGACTTTGTGTTGAAATTATCTGTGTTATTTAAGAAACAGTTTTTATGTTCTTTTTCTTGGTAATATCTTGTTCATCTGATTTAATAAGCAAAGTGGGTGTGTTAATATTATCTAAGGGCATTTCTAAAAGGTAGAAGATAAATTTTGAGCTATTTTTATCTTTGTGATCCAGTTATCTTTTGTAGTTTCAGGCGAAGACTTTGTGCTTCGTTTCACTCTACGGTTATGTTTGTTTTGAATTAGTGAAGGAGGCTACGGAAGACTTTGTGCTTACGCGAGTTTCTTTGTGAACTTTGTTACTTCAAGTGATTTTCTGCTCTACGCTGGATACCATTCCTGAAAGAAGAGAAATGTTGTTGGCCAAGGACCAAGATTTCCCTCTTTTGTTATTTATACATTACCTCTGAAAAAAGAGAGGTAGATGTTGTTATACCACCCCATGTGTTATTTTCTACTTAATTATATATATATATATATATATATATATATATATATATATATATATATATATCCAGCGCATAAATATTTATAGGGAACCTCCCCTTGATGAGAGGAGAGATTTACCTCATCCAGATCTGGTAAACCCACACTTTTCATGGTGTAAATCTCCTTATGTTGTGGTTGATATACCCATTTTGTCATCAGTTAGTTGACGACAAAATATTCACCCAACAATTTTTTGGAAACTCCGCTGGGGATTATGAACATGCATTTTAAAGCCTCAAGCTTCAACTTGAAGCAGTTTCGGTCCCTTTTTCATTTAAAATCTGGCAACTCCACGTTATACAAGAAGCTAGAGATCTAAGGGTATTTTTGACCCCGTGTTTGAGTTGGCACAATAGAGCAATTTTGATCTGTTTCCTCCACCGCCTTTCCTCCAACGATCTAGGAGTCTTCCTCCTGACCTTATCGGGTCACCAACACAAGGTAGAGCTTTTTTTCTTACTGTTAATAGTGCCCTGCCTATTAACACTCCACCCAGGTTTGTTATCCCACCATTTAATTGTCCTATCATAATGGCTCAAGGCCTGTGGGGCAATTCCTTTGGTCCTCTTAATTTAACTACACCTTTGCATGAACTACCTCGTAGTTATAAGAAAAATTTTCCTAAATTTTTTGGTGACGAAAAGGTTCATCCCAACGAGCATATTGTCGCTTTCTCCATAGCATGTGGCATAATTGGTGTCAAATTTGAAGATGTAGCAGTGAGAATTTTTGTGGAAACTCTACAAGGAGTTGCCACGGATTGGTTCTATCACCTGTAGGTTGGGTCAGTAACTGACTGGGATACGCTCAAATCCAAATTTGAAGCCAGGTTTAAACTTGCTAAAGATGCACACGCTTTGTTAGCTCAGCTAACACAAATGAAAAAAAAATCCCAGGAACCTATGAGGGATTTCATAGCTAAATTTAACAAGTTGAGAAACTAGATTCCAACTATGGCTCAGCCCACGCCGGAAAATCTCAAGTGTTTTTTTTATCAACTCGCAGCTCCCCGAAGTAAGTTTCTTATTGAGGCGAGTTGGCCCTATGAATCTAGCATTAGATCAAAATTTAGCTACTAAGATCGAAGATGATCTTATTCTGGCAGGTAAGATCAAGAAAGACACTAGTAGAAATAGATTATCTTCATCTACTAAAAGCTCTTCTACAGGCACTACAGATCTTATGGTGCAAAAATTGACGAATGAACTGATAGCTTTGAAGAGGCAAATATCCCAAGGTACATTTGCTCCTACCTATCAGGATATGCCCAAGAGAATGTTCTAGAATTAGCAATATCAGGGTAATGCTACCCAGAACTAAGGGCAACCAAATCGCCTGCCTCCCCCTCCAGGGAAATTGGCCATTGAAGCAGCACCTACCAATTCAGCAGTCAGTTACCTAGAGGCTAAACATGACTATTCATTCCAACCTCAGTTGGACCAAAAAGATAATGCTAATCTCTTTGATGAGCATGAAGAAGAATTAGCTGGCAACTCCAATATCAGCTTCCTAGATTACCAGGACGAAGCTAGAAGTAAAGGGGAGGGTTTGGATGGATCTTACGCTATTTTCACCAGATCTCAAAATCAGTCAGCCTCATAGACTAACAAAGAAAAGGCAGAGGAAGAACCCTAGCCAACAGTTTCCATCACTAAATGTGGGACTCCATTGCCTCTGCAATCAAAAGATCAGGTAATTCATAAAAAAGTAAGTACCTCTAACCACTCGATACCTTCCACTTCTGTTGCTTAGACCAGTGCCATACCTAAAGTTCCAGATGATGGACTCTCTTCCTTTGTTTCAAGTTCTTTTCAATTATTTGATATAATTGATCATGCTAGAAAGATTAAAATTTAAATGACAGAGGTTGAATATTTGAGGGCTAACCCAGAATAATTTGATAGGTTAGCAGAATATGTAAAAAACAAAGTCGTCTCTATAGGACAAAATTCCTTGAAGCCCGTTCATGATCCTCCTAAAGATAAACCAGCCCAAAACAATCTTGTTGTGACTCCCCCTGTTGCTCCTAAGAAAATAGAACCTTTCTATGTTTCCCTACTTATAAATGGTTATAAACTGAGTAATTGTATTATAGATTTTGGAGCCTCAGATAATGTCATGCTCGCGAAGGTGGTGGATTCTCTTGGCCTAAATCTAACCAAAACTTTTGGGAGGTGTTTTTCTATGGAAAATAAGCAAGTTCCCCTCCTTGGTCAGATAAAAGACGCTCAATATGCTTTTGCGACTTTTCCAGAAAAATGGATAAAGATGACGATTTTAGTGGCTGATATTCCACCGTCTTACGAAATCTTACTCGGGCAAAATTTATACAAAGACATTGGAGGTGAGCTAAGTATGAACTTATCGGAAGCAAGAATCCCAATTCAAGGTGTCATGAAGAAGTTGCTTCCTGAAAAAGAAGCAAGGTATGTAGTTACCCGATCATCAACACTGGAAGCTCAAATTTTATTTGAGTCCTCAGGCATGGGCAACTACTTCCTATCTACAGATGGGATCCATGAGGCATTTGATGAAAATCTCACATGGGATAACTTAAGATTGTGTTCAGCTGACACAGCGAAAAAATTGACAAATCAAAATGAACACATGGAAGAGCCTCTTTCCTCAAACGAAGGAGTTTTCAGAGAAAAAGTAGCATCTAACGAGGTATGGACCTTAGAATTTGATGGCAACTGCTCTTCTACTGGTTCGAGACCTGGGATTGTGTTGGTATCTCCTCAGGGAGACATTATTCCTTTGTCCTACAAATTGCAGTTCAACAATACCAACAACACGACTGAGTATGAATCCCTATTGCTCAGACTATAGGCTACCAGAGAAAAAGGCATTAGGCTACTCCATGCTAAAGGGGATGCCGAGTTGGTAGTCTGCCAGGTGAGGAACCTTTATTAGATAAAAAATGAAAGGTTACACCATTATCATAATCTGGTCTGGGATCAGATTGAAAATTTTGATGCTTTCAACATCTCCACCATTCTAAGAGAATTCAATGACCGGACGGATGCATTGGCTATCTCTGCTACCCTCTTAGTCCCTCACCCAGACTTTAAGGGAGATAGGTACACTATTGAGCTAGTCTTTCAGTGAAGTGTACCCGATAATGCCGGCCATTGGCAAGTATTTAATAACGATGACCAAATCATTGCTTTCTTGAAGCAAAAGGACAGTTTTGAATAATTGTGTTTTGAAGGTAGCAAACTCTAAGAATGTGAAGCAACTCCTGAGTCAAATACGAATACAGGTGAGGATTTCCTATAGCTTAAGGGGAATAAGATTCCCAAAGGCCTAATTTCCTTAGAGAAATTGTTTGACAACCATGATAAGTTTATTAAACAACAGTGAACGGATTCCAACTCTTCTCAAGATTTTGATCAGATAAACTTGGGAACCAAGCAAGATCTTAAGATGATAAACATTGAGAAATGCTGCACTCCTGAGGAGAGATTTAAGCTTGCTAGTTTACTTCATCAATATATTGATGTATTGGCCTATTCTTATGATGATTTGAAATCACTCAGACCAAATGACATTCACCATGACATTTCTCTGAAGGCCAACTCTGTACCTTACAAGCAAAAGTCCAGGCAATATAACCCAAAAATCTCAGGTACTATTTTAACTGAGATAAAAAAAATGCTTGACGCTCGGATAATTTTTCCAATCCATCACTCAACATAGATTGCCAATATAGTGCCTGTCAGGAAAAAGAATGGTGAAATTTGAATCTGTGCGGATTTCAGAAACTTAAATCAGTTATCTTTAAAAGATAACTACCCTCTTCCTATCATGGATCAAGTTCTGTAGATGGTAACAGGTTTGCTAGATGGTTTTTCGGGGTACAATCAGGTCGAAGTCAGAAAAGTAGATCAACATAAAACAACATTCACTACACCTTGGGGCACATTTGCTTATCGAAGAATGCCTTTTTGTCTGATAAATGCAGGTGCCACATTTCAAAGGGTGATAGATCTCGCTTTCAAAGATGAGATGAGAAAATTCATTGTAGTATACCTGGATGATCTGACAGTGTTTTCAAAACATCATTCTGAACATGTTCACTATTTGCAAAGGATACTAGAACGCTGTCGTCAGAACGGTATTTCTTTAAATCCAAAGAAATCCATCTTCAGAGTAACTGAAGGGAAACTTCTCGGACACATTGTGTCTCGAGAAGGTATTAAGATTCATTCAGAGAGAGTCAAGTCCATCTAGGAACTTACTCTGCCTACCAACAAGACCGCAGTTCACTCTTTCTTTGGAAAGGTGAATTTTCTTCGAAGGTTCATTCCTGAGTTTGCTGAGAAAACCCGTCACATTGTCAACATGATGAAAGGTAATGATACATTTAGGTGGATCGCTTGAAGGCAAATCAGTGTTAATAAAATCAAAGAAGCAATTGCTCATGCACCAGTCTTAGTTTGTCCAGATTATACTAAAAGTTTCAAAATATACAGTTATGCTTCCGAGCATACACTATCGGCTATTTTAGTCTAACCAAATCAAGAAGGTGTAGAATCTCCTATCTCTTTTATGAGTTGTCCACTCAAAGTTCATGAGCTGAAATATTCCCTTATGGAGAAGCATGCATACGCAGTGGTCAAAACGGTCAAGCATTTTAGGTTTTATATCCTAAACTCTCACACCAAAGTTCTCGTACCCGACACAACAGTAAAATCTATTTTGACTCAGCAGGAGTTTGGTACGAAGAGAGGTAACTAGATTGCCAAGACTCAGGAGTTTGATCTGGACATCAAACCTACCAAGCTCGTACGAGGAAGGGGTCTTTGCCAGTTGATCGCCAACAACATTCTAGATGAAGCAAAAAATGAAGAAGTAGAGATCGAAGACGTGTCTACGGTCCTCTTTGTTGCTACTACTGATGAGTGGTATTTCGACATTGCCCATTTTATGACATATAGTGAGTGTCCCGCTCATCTTTCTTATAAAGAGAATCAAAATGTTAAATTAAAGTAGTTGGTTATGTCCTGTGGGACAATGGTCTCTATAAGAGAAACTTGGACGAGGCATTTCTTTGTTGTGTTGACAAGGCACAACAAGAAAGACTCTTAGAGTCTTTCCACAATTTGGCCTATGGAGGGCATTTTTATGCACCAGTGACAACGCATAAAATTCTACGAGCAAGGTATTATTGGTTGACACTGTTCCAAGATGCCTACAGATGGGTGTGTATGTGCGAATTGTGTCAGCAGTTCGTTGGAAAGCCTAAGCTGGCTGCTTTGCCTTTCAAGCCGGTAGTGATCGAAGAACCATTTCAGCATTGGGGTATTGACTTCATTGGCGTAGTCAACCCATCTTCCAGTGCCAGACATGATTATGTCCTCATAAAAATAAATTACTTTATGAAGTGGGTGGAGGCCATCCCAACCAAGCATGCTACGTCTGAAGTGGTGTGCAGTTTTCTCAAAGAAAATATCATCTCAAGGTTTGGGGTCCCAATAAAAATTGTAACAGATAATGCGGCCTATTTTTCATCACATGAAATTACTCAATTTTATTTTATTATGGGATTATCTTATCCCACACTTCAGATTATTTTCCTCGAGGAAATGGCCAAGCAGAATAGAGTAATAAGAACTTGGTCACTATTATCAGGAAGTTGGTGGACAACAATCAGAGAACATGGCACAAAGCACTGTATGATGCTTTATGGGCAGATAGAATAACACCCAAAAGGGATATAGGTATGTTGCCTTTCTAATTTTTATATGGATTGAATGCAGAGATTCCCATCACCCTTGAATTACCAGCGCTCAGGTTAACTAAAGCAATCGAAGACTCAACCTTCGAAAGCTCAGTTGATAAAAGAATCATGTGTCTGACTGAGCTGAATGAGCGATGAGCCATGGTAGTGGATTAGATTATAGAGCATTAGAATCGGGTGAATGCACTCTTTGATAAAAAAGCTAAGGTTCACGAATTTCAAGTCGGAGATCAAGTCTTGTTGTGGGACAAGAGGTGAGAACCAAAAGGGATGCACGAAAAATTTGACTTCCTATGGAGAGGCCCATTCACCATTCAACAACTCTGTGGTACGGCTAGCTTCTTGCTGGAGTACCAAGATGGAATGCCATTTGCTCTTCCTCATAGCAGACAACATTTGAAGCTATTTAATCCTTGAGGCTTGGATAAATCTGTTTGTATATATGTATAGTTTTTATGTTTTGTCTATTTTCTTTCATTTTTGGCTTGACTCTATAGCCTAATGGCTTGGATGAAGGTACTTAGAGATTAGTTTGTACTCCCATTGATTGATTTGATCAATGAAAGTTCCCCAATAAGAGCTCACTGTTGTTTCCAAAATCAGCTTAGCTCGATTTTGGGAACAACCCCCCTACGAAACTTGTCCATTTCATCTTTCGTCTCTCTAATTTTGTTTTCGAGATGGGTTTTCTTCGTTCTCGTTTTGGTCCAACTATACCATTGGAAATTCGTAATATTTTTTTGTCCCCTTTTTCCCAAAACGTCAAAATCATTATGATCTCGATGTGTTCAGAGGACCAATTTATGCCTCTTTTAGAGTTGGTGTCTTTTATTCTTTTTTTCATGCACGGACGACAATTATTGCCGCCAGTGCATTTTTTTTTCGAGATGCAAGGGTGGCAATTTTTTCCTACCCCTGTATTTTTGCCTGCAAGGGCGGCAATTTTTGTCGCCCCTGCGTCTTGCTTACAAGGGCGGCAATTTTTGCTGCCCCTATATCTGACCTCTAACCCGAACATGCAAGGGTGGCAAATTTTGCCGCCCATGCATGTCTCGGTTTTTATGCACAACATTTATTACTACATGCGTGGTGGGTTGTTGGAGTTGTTTTTCACCCCATATAATCTAATTTGGGCCTCATTTCTTCTTATTCTTCTCTCCTCTCCTCCTGCCTTTTGCATCTGGGTGATTTGATGAATGATTTGAAGTGTGTTTTGGTAGATTTAATCTCGTAGCACGTGCAGCTTTTCTAGGTAGGTCTTGTTTTTAGTTTTTATTGTCTTCTCCTTCCTCTTTCTTAGCTTCTTTTTCCTTTATTAGCTTTGTTAGTTTGTTTTTGTTGTTGTTTAGGTGTTTTTATTTTTGTTTTTCTTCCTTTCCTCTGCCTTGCCCACAGTTTTCCTCTCTAACCTCCTAGGGCAGTGATTTTTGATCGTGCCTCCTCTTGCCCACAATTTTTCAACACCAAACCCTACACAGGCAGTAAAAATCACCACCCGTACCTTAGCCCTCATTTTGCTTCTCCTACACAGGCAATGATTTTTACCGCTCGTGCACCCTCCTTGCTGAAGACCTACATCAGCGATAAATTTTGCCACCGATGCAGCTTGACGTACAGGGGCAGTGATTTTCCCTGCCCCTACACGTTTCTTTCTCCTGATCTACATGGGTGGCAAATTTTGTCACCCGTGCAGGCCATCTCTGCAGGGGCAGCGAATTTTGCCGCCCATGCTCTTTTTTTTAACTCTTCATGTAGGGGCAGGCAATTTTTGCCGCCCATGCATTCCTTCTCTAGATTTTTCTAACTCTAGGGGATTTTCCACCTTTCCCTTTCTTTCCCTTTCTTCCTCATTTTTTGCACCTTTTTCTGACCCAGACCTTCTTAAAGTATCCTCCCGTGATCATGATCACTTGATATGTGAATTCTCCAACTCGCTCCCTTTTCCTAATTGTGTGATCATGGCTACAGTTCTTTTTGAAGGTTCTTGCTCATCAACGCCCATCCAATCGAGACCAGTTTTGATGTCAAAAATGTCTCCTAAAAAGGCAAAGATGATGAAGTACAAATACCAGGGCATCTTCTCGATCACTTCAGTCACCTCCAATGTCGACGACATCAGGGAAACTAAAATTGGCCATGTGGATATGGTTGAGTTTGTGGCTCAAATAAAGGTGATGAACCCAAGCTCTGAAATAAAGAGGATTGTTGAAAGCAACATCCACATGGTTGCAACTTTTCTAGTAACAACACATCATACAGAGTTCATCCTCCAATGTGCCTGCTTCTACAATAAAGAGATAAGGTTAGCCTCAGATGCCAACGGTAATGTGATAATTCTGCTGGATCCTGAATTTATCGACAAAGTCTTCATGTGCCCTCCAACTACTGAAGTAACCAAGATTGACTTCGTAGAAGCCTAGAAGGAATACGACAAAGACCCTGAGAGGGCAAAAAAAGTCATGAACAATAGGTGGTTGAAGACACCCAGGTCCAGTCTATCCAGATGGCCGAAAAAATTCCCAAAGAGTGACTTCATTGAAGAAGTTGGTGACTTAATCACCCTTCTCAGCAGAGTGCGAGGCCTCCCGTCTTCCTCACAGTTCCACGAATGGATGTATCCATTCATTAAGATCATCCTCCAGGGTAAGCAGGTTATCTTTTAGGGTGAACAAATCAGTAATGCCCTCCATGAGCAGTTAACTAAGGTACAAACTTCTTCCAAGTTCTATATGACTTCGTACCTTGTGTACATAGCTTCTTTGATGCGAACCTTCCTAGGTTTGATGACTGAAGGAGATAGAAGGACCACTCTGGTCTACTCATATTACTCCCAGCTGACTCTGCAAGGGTCAACCCACCATTTCAAAAGGGTGAATGACGCTTTCTTTGCCGTGTTTTTATGCCTCTTCAACCCTCAGCTTGAGCAGAAGAGAGTATCTGATGAAGCTTGGATAGTCATCAATGGCTACGGGTGTATGTTCCTCTAATTTCCCACCTTCTGCTATCTTTAGGTTGGCTTTTTCTAAGGCTACCCCTATATGCTCCCCAGATTCCCTTCTGACAAGTTGGTTCTAATGGAACTTTACTGACAACTGATTATCGTGCATACTAGGCAAATGGAGCTAAAAAGGCCAAGTTTCAGGTTTTCAATCAAAATTAGCAGGTACTCTATTGCAATAGTAGCCAAAGCCAAAGTCATGGAAATAGAGATGTAGATGGTCACTCTGAAATAGTTCAAGAGAAGAGATAAATTTGACTACAGGGGAGTCAAGGACAAAATTAGGTGAAAGACTCAATTCCATGAGCCCATGATCGAGGACATCTAGATCAATTTGAGGACAGTCGAAGAAATCAGAAAGATGGACTATTGCAGGCTAACCCTAGAACAAATTGAATATCTGGGGCTTGCAAAGATCCCCTCCAATCTGGTCGACAATGGGAACATTATCAATAGCAGGTACCTGGCTAAAAAGGTTGCTGGCTTCCCTCTTCCTCCAACTCAATGGTCTCAGAAGGAGCTAACTTCTCTGAGAAAAAGATTTGAACCAATATTGGCTAACACCAATGATTGGTTAGCAGCCAAAGGGATCATATTGAAAGAATTTATCATGGGATCAGAGGCTGAGTACCAAGCAGAGTTGAAGAGGAAGCTAGAGAACAGGACCAAGAACAAAGGTGATGTTCCTTCCCCTTCTAGGCCTCACAAGCCTAGAATCATCTTTGTTTCTAAAAAACCAAAGACTACTGAGGAGTCGAAAGTAGTGGCTAAAGGAGTTGTAGAACAAAGTTCTCAGGAATAGGCAGCCCAACCAATGGAGACAGATGACTGACCGTCAGGACAACCAAGCACTGAATCTCTGCCTTCACAAGAAGGGGCACAACCGCTCAAAAGTGTCTCTCTTTCTCCGCCTCAGTCTCTTATGGCATCCCCTTCTCCTCTCTCTCCTATGAGTGTCCCCTCTTCTGGAGCCACCTCTCCTTTCAGAGTTATATTTGGCTATCCTCAGGGCACTTTTGGAGGTACTCCTCGCTCCTCTAGATCCATTCCTAGTTTATCATCTCCTTCCTTCAATCTGGGAGAAAGTTTCACATAAGAGCCAAAAATGCTGGTCGATACAGTTTCACCCGTTACTCCAACTGCAACCATTGTCACCACTAGTAGTGTAGAAGCTGCCACAATAATGTCAGCTGAGGGAACCATGGCCATGACATGTACTTCTTCTCTCCCGCCTTGGATGTCAGCATTCACACCCAAAAGAAAGAAGTTAGCCATCTCTTCAGATGACTTCGACTTTGGCAAAATAGTGTTGGTGAAAGATAAAGCTCCCAAGAGGCCAAGGATCCTCTCGAAATTGGTCGAGGAAAAAAGACAAAAATTTCTAAAAATTGCCAAACCTCCACAGGACGCAACCCTTGAGGGTTTCGAAATGAGCAGCTATTCCATCTCTCATGTTGAACTTGGCAAAGTTACTCATGAAGGTGCAAAAAATGATCTTCAGTCTGCTATGGACATCATGGTCCAGAAATTTGATCGAGAAAAGGAAATGAAAGATTATTACAAGGCCAAGACAGAGCAACTGACGACAGTAATAAGCAGGTTCACTCTTCCCCCTGAAGTGGCAACTCTGGAGGCCTTCTCTATAGATGACCCTATCATTCAAAAGGCAGAGAATACTTAATTAAAGGGAAAAGTCCTAGAGGATTATATTAAAAAAATGCATACTCAGGGAGTTTTCTTGCTTACAGAGGTTGCAAAAAAGATAGGCAAGATGAGGAAGGTGAGGGCAGAATTAGATGACCTGGTCTCTCTTATCTCTCAGGAGGTTGATAGTTCAGAAAAAGATCTTGGCAAATGGAGGGAGATGAAGGATCTAAAGAAGAGTACCTTGATATCTATCGGTGTCATCTCCAGCAAAGACTCTTATATTGAAATCAAGGAGTCACTGATCTTCAAGATCCAGGTACTTGAGGATTTAATTGAAGATCTCAAAGCTTCCAGGGATGTTAGTGAGAAGAGCAACACAGGGCTGCTCAATAAACTAGAAGAACTACCTTGCAACCTAACTTCTAGGGATAACCAATTCCTCTCAGTAGAAGAAATGATCCAAAGTTTCAAGGGGATGATTCAAAGAGATTTTGAAGAAAAGACCTTCTCAATGACCTCAGTGGACAATATCTTGGATACTCAGCTGACTCTAGATAATCTAAAATCCAGATTAGCTAGTCATGCTAAGTCCATCACAGCATTAAAAGATGCTTTAATCAGAGCCAGAGTCATCTCTAAAAACATGGTTGTGCCAGACAGTTTGGGAATTCAGGCATCCATTACTATGTACGATGCTCATTTGAAGAAATATGGCAGCAAAAACTGAAGTTGTTTTCCTTTTTCTCTTCTTCTTTCCTTATGCACTTTTGTTTTGTGAAAAGTGCATGCAATTTTGTAATATGTAATTACATGTAAAAAGTTTGGAAAAATATCTCAAAGTCAAAGATGAGTCATCTTTGACCAAGATATTTTTGTATTTTAATATTTTCTAAATATTGAGGATTTCTCCCTATATATAGTGGAGACCTCTTTTGTAAATATATCTGAGATAATAGAGAGCAAAAACTCTGCCGAAATTGAAACACTTTTTTGAGACTTTGTGCTCAAACTTGTAAATCATATTTTGTTAAATGAATGAGAAGCAAGTTTATTTCAGACTTTGTGTTGAAATTATCTGTGTTATTTAGGAAACAGTTCTTATATTCTTTTTCCTGGTAATATCTTGTTCATCTGATTTAATAAGCAAAGTGGGTGTGTTAATATTATCTGAGGGCATTTCTAAAAGGTAGAAGATAGACTTTGAGCTATTTTTATCTTTGTGATCTAGTTATCTTTTGTAGTTTCAGGCGAAGACTTTGTGCTTCGTTTAACTCTACGGTTACATTCATTTTGAATCAGTGAAGGAGGCTACGAAAGACTTTGTGCTTACGTGAGTTTCTTTGTGAACTTTGTTACTTTAGGTGATTTTCTACTCTACGCTGGATACCATTCTTGAAATAAGAGGAATGTTGTTGGCCAAGGACCAAGATTTCCCTCTTTTATTCTTTATACATTACCTCTGAAAAAAGAGAGGTAGATGCTGTTATACCACCCCATGTGTTATTTTTTGCTTAATTATATATATATATATATATATATATATATATATATATATATATATATCCAATGCATAAATATTTATAGAGAACCTCCCCTTGATGAGAGGAGAGATTTACCTCGTCCAGATCTGGTAAACCCACACTTTTTGTAGTGTAAATCTCCCTATGTTGTGGTTGATATACCCATTTTGTCATCAGTTAGTTGACGACAAAATATTCACCCAACAAATGGATTCAAGTGTGAGTGTGGGCAAGGAATAACCCAATGAATACACATAAACTGAATCAAGGCAACAATACTAAAAATAAAAAAATAAGTAGACAAACAAAATAATAAAGAAACAAACAAAAAAATACTCAAATAGAAACCCTACGAACATTGCCCCTTGAAAATAGGTGACAACTTAACAAACAAACAAAATGTGGGAATAAAAGAAAAGGAAGGGGGTGGTCGAGTTGTCTCCATATAAACTAGGCAAGTGGATGCTGCCTACATAGTTTCATGGATGTAATATCCAATAAAAAACTTTAGGCCAAATGTAGTTCTCCCAGAGAATGGAAAAAATATGATAACTAAAGAAAACAAACATAATGGATGTGATAGAAGAATAGGAATGGTCTTGCAAAATGGCAAGTGCATGAGAGAAAAAGGCCAAAAAAGATGGAGAAAATAAATGGCAAGTGATTTGCTTGTAACTCAACAAGGGTTTATAGAATTCTTAAGGCAAAGAAGTGGTCAATGTTTCTATTCTTTTCTAATTATTTTTCAAATATTTTTGGAAGTGTTTTGGAGTGTCTAAACTCAATCGAGAATGATGAGACACTAAATGGTTCAAGTTCGTAAAATAATGAGAGCGTTCAAACTTAGGTTTTTCATAAAATGGTGAGAGCGTGGCTTAGGGTGCTCACAAAATGGTGAGAGCGTGGTTTAGGTTACTCAAAAAATGGTGAGAGCATGGCTTAGGGTGCTAAAAAAATGGTGAGAGCATGGATTAGGTTGCTCACAAAATGGCAAGAGCATGGCTTAGGTTGCTCACAAAATAATGAGGCTCGTAAAATGGTGAGAGTGTGGCTTAAGTTTCTCACAAAATCGTGAAAGTGTGGGTTAGGGTGCTTGTAAAATGGTGAGAGCATGGTTTAAGGTGCTCACAAAATGGCGAGAGTGTGGCATATGTTACTCAAAAAATGGTGAGAGCATGGGGAAAAGGGTGACTGAGCTGACCTCAATAAGTATTGAGCACTGCCTACATAGTCCCAATGTAGAACCTCAAGTCACTATAGTTTTGCCCTTACAGTGGAATAATTCAACTGGTGCAACAGTCAATTCAAATAAAATAGGCACAGTTGGTAGAAAGGCATAGTACAACATATGAAGTGGCAAGTTGGTATGTCAAGGCTTAATGCTGCCCCTAGTTTACCCATAGGTGGTTATAACCATGACATATATCAAAGGTATTAATTTTCCTAAAGGCAATTACAATTAGTAGAAAGATCGGTGGTAAAAAATAATAACAAATGAATGATGTAACTACCAAAAATTCTATCACACTGTCCCAAAATATGATCTCTATCTAAAGTACTAAAACTGAATGATGAAACTGATCAGATACTTTGATGCTAAAAATGTGTAATGAATGATAAAAACCAAGGTCAAATGAGCTAGGCTTTAGAACACACTGGGTTGATAGGTCAAAAGTGGAAAGTGGATACAATGAAGAAGATGGATAAGGATAGTGTTTGTACAAAGAAGAATAGTGACAAAAAGGCATAACTAAAATAGTCCTTATAGATAATACACCTTAGCACTCAAGCATAGTACCACTTGAGATGAATAATATTCATCGGCTCCAGAAATTCCTTTTTGTCTAGTGTAGCAAGCTTGTATGCTCCTAATCCATAATTTGCAATGATGATGAAAGGTCCTATCTAGTTTGGTTTGAATTTTCTTTTTTACTTTTTCTCAACCATGGTATTATTTTGGTTTTCTTCAAGAACAAGATCACCAAGTTCAAATTTTATATACTTAACACACCAACTATAGTGGCCTTTGAGTTGATGTTGATATTCTTGAAGGTTATTGAGTGTGACTATGCATTTATCATCAATTAGGTCTAGCTCTTGCAGGTGAGCTACTCGATAGTCATGATCATCTAGAACATGCTTGAAAGAGATGCATAGTGAATGCAATTTGACCTCAATGGGAAGGATGGATTCAGTACCATAAAAAAGTGAGTATGGAGTGGCTCCTATGGGGGTATGATGATTGGTATGGTATGCCTAAAGGGTTGGGAATATCTTGAAGTGCCAATCATGATTGACATCATTAACAATCTTTTTGATAATATTGAAAATGGTTTTATTGGATGCCTTAGTTTGGCCATTACCTTGAGGGTAATATGTTGTAGAAAAGTGTTGTGTGATGTTATATTAAGTACATAGCTGGTCTACATCCTTATTTTTTAATGATCCTCTATTATCAGATATAATTTCAGAACAGATACCATAGTGGCAGATGAGATGGTTAAAGATGCATTTGTAAATTTGCTTTTCAGTCATGTGAGGGGTATAACTTCCACTTAGTGAAATACTCAGTGGCAGTAAGGATATGTTTATAGTTGTCAGATGAAGTGGGGTTAATCTTCTCAATGAGGTCAAGTTCCCATGTAGAAAATGGCCATGGTGTCAACATCAATTTTAGAGTTTTTGTTGGGGCATGAATCAGATTAGCATGCTATTGACATTTGTCATATTTTTTTATATATGCAGTGGCATCTACGTCCATTATGGGCCAATAATAACCAATATGTAAGAGCGTTTTAGATAGGATTGCCCTGTTAGAATGAACTCCACATACTCCTTCATGAACTTCTCTTAACACTAATATTGACTATACCAAAGTTAAATAATGAAGCAAAGTTTCATCAAAACTATAATGATAAAGGGTGGATCCAAGTAGAGTATAATGAGTGAAATGATGAATAAAAGCTTTGATTTTTTTTAGAGAGATTAGGTGGTAGAAGTTAGTCATGAAGGTAGTTATAAAGTTCTGAGTACTAGATAGAATTAGGACCAACAATATCACAAATCATGGTGATGAGTGAAGGTTCATGAGTTGGTGCTGATAGATTCTTGATGAGGAACTGATACTCTCTAGATTTATATATTTGTCAAATCAGAGAACCAATAGTAGTCATGGCATCTACAGTTCTGTTACTAGCCCTAGGTATATGCTCAAACTGAATGTTGGCAATTTATTGTTTAAGAGTGTCGACCATGTCTTTATATGGAACTAGCTTGTCATCTTTGGTCTAAAAATGATTTATACCCTGATTGATGATTAACTAAGAATCACCATAAAATTGAAGATGAGATATATTCCACTACACTACTTGTCAACGTCTTGCAACAAGTGCTTCATACTCAACCATGTTGTTTGTACAGGGAAAGCTGATTTTGAATGATTTAGGGATCACATCCCCCTATGGTGTAATAAACAATAGGCCTACCCTCGATCCATGTGCGGTGAATGAACCATCAAAATATAGCTTCTAGGTTTACTCCTCAAGGGGTGTATCAATGATGGTCATTATGAATTCATCAGGAAATTGGAATGTGAGTGGCTATGTGTCCATGAGAGTTGCTTCAACAAGTTGATTTGAAAGAACTTGTCCCTTGATTGATTTTTGATTGACATACTCTATGTCAAACTCACTGAGAAGCATGATCCATTTAGCCATTCTACCTTGTAAAGCTATTTTAGATAATAGATATTTGAGTGGATCTACTTTTGAAATGACCATGGTTTTATTATTCAACATGTAATGATGTAGTTTTTGAGCGACAAAAACCATGGCTAGATAAGCTTTTTCAATAGGTACATAGTTATGTTCATATGTAACCAAGGTATGAATTAGGTAGTATATAATGTGCTCCTTTCCATTATCATCATGTTGAGACAAAAGTGCCCCCAGAGCATGGTTAGTATCTGATAGATATAACAAGAATGGATTTCTTGGTATAGGAGGTAATAAAATAGGTGGATTAACAAGATAGCCTTTGAGTTGTTGAAAAGTTGTTTGGAAATGATCATCCCAGTGAAATGCAACTCCTTTCTTCAAAAGGTGTGTAAATGGATGGAACTTGTCTACTAACTGAGAGATGAAGCATTAGATTGACTGAATCTTACCCTGTAAACTACAGAGTTTATTTAAATTGGTTGGTGGTGACATCTTGGTTATAGCATGGACTTTAGCCAGATTGACTTCAATACCACTACGAGACATGATGAAGCCCAGTAATTTACTTAAAGTTACACTAAACACACATTTCTTTGGATTGAGTATAACTTTGTACCCTCGTAGTCTTTCAAATATCTCACACAACACTGTTGGATGGTTGGCCTTGGTTTTGGATTTTCTTAATATGTCAAGGACATAGTCTTCAATAATATCGTGCATCATATCATGGAATATGATAGCCGTAACCCTTTGATATGTATCTATCATATTCTTAAGGCCAAATAGAATCATCTAATAACAAAATGTTCTCCATGGAGTGGTGAATGCTATTTTATGTTGATCTTCTAATGCTATTCTGATCTGATTGTATCTTGAAAAGCCATCTATGAGTGAAAGTATTTCATAACCTATCATGGAATCAATGATCATGTCAATATTAGGCAATGGAAAATCATATTTAGGAAAAGATTTGTTGATGTCTCAAAAATTAGTATAAATTTTGATTCCTTCAGGGTTTTTACTAATAGGTACCACATTAGAGATCCATTCTGAGTAGTCAATAGATTGGATACATCCCGATTCTAAGAGTTTTTTTAACTCTTTCTTTACAAATATAACAATACAAGGATGCATTTTATGTAGCCTTTATTTTACTAGTTTAGCATCAAGATTAACCACAAGATGGTGCAAAAATAAGGTGGGATCTAAACCTGGCATGTCAGAATAGGCCCATGCAAATATATCTACAAATTATCTAAACAGAGCTGTAAAGACGTCCTATTCCTCCTCAATGAGGGACGCACCTAATTTTATCCATTTAAGGTTTGATGAAGTCTCGATGTTTACCTCTATTGTATCTTCGAATAGAAGGGTCAAACTATCTTCTAGGATAATAGGCAATGACTTGAATTATTTGATTATGTTAGGATCCTCTGTTAGGACTTGCTCTTCAACTTCTCCTAGGCATGATGAATCTGAGTCCCCTAATGGGAGATCTGGTCATGTGAAAAAAATAGTAAAAAATTCTTGAATAATTTGATCAAATACTTGTTGTTTCTTAAAACTAAACTCAGATCCGTAGGCAAGTTCATTGTTGGTGGTGTCCCAGTCTAAATTCAAAGAAGAATGAACATCCTCATCTAATGGTGCTTGAAACAGGTTTTCACCACTAGACTGGCCTTTATCTTTACTTTTTCTCTAGTCAGAAAGCACCTCAAAGAGGTTTTCACTTTGGGACCTTGATGTTTTACTTATTTGTTTTTGGCCAAGGGTGTTCACTTGCTCTCCAAAATAGGCTACAGGATCCAATGTGATTGAGATTCCTGATTTGTGACCTCTCAATAGAATGTTGTTTCTTGGGCCTAAGAAAACAAAAAATGACTCATCATTGTAGAACTCATCAATCAGTAGAATGGATTCTTATTGGTCCTAATCTATTAGTTGGGGATAATATAATGGAAATAGGTTGCAATGAATGACTAGTGTAAGGGTATAAATGATATTGTTATCAAATAGATTGGTTTCAACTAGGCTATCAAAAGTGAGGCTATGATCAGACTCTACTTCACTGTCAACATCATCATCACTAGTTACTAGTGATGGAGTTTGAATAATATATGTGGGGTCACCCCCAGGTAGTTTAAATCAAATTCCATAAGGTATTTCATACTTGGTCATAAAAAAAGGCTCAATGGTTCCTTGCTAATTCAGTCTAAGGCCTCTTCCTTCATATTTGTGATGCTCCATGATCCTATTAGGAATAAGATACTTTACACTTTTATAAATATCAACCTAGTTGCCATTGTATAACCATGATTCATCTCCTTCAAGAGCATCATATTCTGGGCCAGATGCTGGTACAAATGTGACAAGTCCCGTATCTTTGCTCTTTTGTTGCCAATGCCTATGTGGGGTGACTTTAGGTTGCCCAAAGGTTTTTGGATTCTAAGGAAAATAAAAAATGTGAAATGTATCATGGGCCACATACTCTCTTGATCCATTATCTAAAATGGTGAAATGATTAGAAGCTTCCAGAGGTGGCATGTGAGAAAAAGAATCCAAGGTATTAGGATCTATCCATTTATCTAGTGAAGGATCAATAAGTATAGCCTTTCCTTTATCTTTCTTTAAACTTGGATTCATGACATACTGATAATTATAGATTTGAAATTGGCCTCAAGATGTTTGTAGTGTTCATATGGATGTAAATCTCTTAGAATATTCATTTCCATCCCTGAGTGGGAAAACTTGATACATTAGTGCAACGTTGACGAAACTGCATGAATCTCATGTAACCAAGGCCTACCTAAAAGCATATTGTATGATAAATCTAGATCAAACACATGGAAAAGTGTATCATGGGTTAAAGGCCTAATGATAACTGGCAAACTAATGGTGCCTTGTGATTCTCTTTTCTGATTATCGTAGGCTTTGATAGTTATTGTTTCTAGCTGGAGATTTATCATTGTGTACCCAAGAAGCTTGATGAGATTTAGATAAACTATATTGAGGTTAGATCCATTGTTTATACGGAAAAATTTCAATTTATGCCATCTTATATAAACTTCTATGTATAATGGATTGTTATGGAGTGGGCCAAGGGAAGACATATCGCTTTAGTTGAATGTGACTTATTGGGCTAGAGCTAGGTGTCCAACCAAAGCTTGAAATTTATTAGAGGATATGTCACTAGAAATAGTGGATTGGGTCAAAAACTCATTCAAGATGTTCTTGTGGATTATTTATATTCACAACAAATCTAAAATAAAAATTTGTGATGGTGTCTTCTGTAATTGTTTCACAATATCAAACTTCTTATCTTGGTCAGTAGTGAATTATTTATTCTGGGGTTGAATGATTGGTTGGATGATAGGCAAAGTGACAGATGGTTATGGGATAGAGATATTAATATTTAACCTTCAAGTTGTGATTGCATAATCAAGATTAAATACTAGACCATTATTACTAACTACTGTTGGAAATGGTGTGGGACCAGATATGACAAGTCTTAGTTGCCAGTGCACTTACATGTGGTCACGTGGTAAGAATGAGTTGTCACTATAAAATCCAAAAGTGGAAGTCCTAATTTCCTAGTTTGCCTATTTTCACTCCTAGGTCAAAGAAGGATTCTCAATGTAATTAGGCTAAATACTATTATTTAACAATGGTCTAGGCTAGTTAGTGCTTGGCCTAGGATTAATGGAGATGGTATTCATGATACTCCCTGTAATATGAATTACAACCCTATTTTAGTCATGTGTAACTGCATGGTAGCTTTTTTGGTTATTACCATTCTGACCTTGGTTTTGTCCATTATTTTTTCATTATGGATTTTGCTACTGATTTTGTCAATTTTACTGGTTCAACCTTTGATTTTGATATTGTTGATTTTGTTGATGCACTGGCCATTGTTGTTATTGATTAATTTTCTATTATTGATTGTTATGTCAAGGAGAGGGGTTTTGATAAATCTTAATAGTTTGATTGGAAGTGGAAGCACCATTATCCAATGTTATCTCCCCATTCTCTAACATATTCTTAATTAAATGCTTGATTTGGACACATCTTCATAGATTATGCCCATTGACCTGATGATAGTCACATAATTCATTTTCACAATACCAATCATCGTAAGGAATGTCTTACAAATAATGCTTTAGTATAGGCTAACTAATCAGATTAATGGTAGCAAGCTTTCAAAATATAGATTCAATAGGTTCTCCCAGGTCATTAAATACATGACGTGCAAGCATGGTTCTCTTAGGAAGAGGGGTTTACAATGGGTAAAGGTTGTTGTATAGGTTTTGGTTGTTGTGCTGACAATATTGGTTAGAGAGGTTTCTAGGTAGGAGTAAGCTAAAAAGGCGATGCAAAAGAGGCTTGCACAATTTTCACATGATGGGATTTGGTTACTCCATTTCTCACAACATTCTTATTTTGATTGAATTGCTTTGGTCTTTCTTGGTTATTGGCCTATACCAGTTGTGTTTCTTTTTCTTGAACATGATGTTGTTATTAGCTATTTCCCTGATTGATAGAATTAAGCTTGATAACTCCTTTATTTATGAGCACCTGATCGATCAACAAACCTTTATCAATGATCTTTTTGAATGTATGTGCAAATTGTAACTCTATATGGTAGGGTATCTCACTATGCAAATTTTTGGTAAACACAACCTTATTGTTTATCTAGTAAACTATGGGTGAAATGGTTTACAAGGGCTCTCCATCACTGTAAATAACTCAAAAAAATCTCCCCATCTTTTTACTTTGCTTTTATTAGGTCCACTAATGAAATATCATGCTCGAGATTATATGAAAAGTGATACATAAATTTATTAGAAAGATCATAAAAGTTTGTTAATAAACTTTAAAAACCACTCCAAGGATTGTATAGCCAAGTTCCCTGGAAACAACAACAAAAGGTATAGGTTGCTATATGCCAATGATTGACATGCAATAAAGAATTTAGTCAAATGGGCCTTAGGGTCACCTTTCCCTTTATATTTATTGAATTTTGGTGGTTTGTATCTTGGAAGAAATGGTATCTGTATATACTCCATGTTGAATGGATAGGAACACATGTCATCCAATTTAAAATTTTTAGTCTATTTCCCCACCTGAATAGTAGCAATTGCATCCTTCATCTATTATAATTCTTGGGATAAGAAACTGGAAGGGATATTGGTTTGAGGGAGACGATTGGTTTAGGTAAATGGTTGGGAGGTCACAAGTGGGACACTTTGACTAGGTTATGATGGTGATACTTGTTGGAGTATATTGGTTTGGTTGGGGAATAGACTAGGAATACGCATACATAGATTAGGATGTATATGAAATTCTAGATTTGGCTACGCAATATTCTAGTTTGGGTTGGTGATAAAGGTTTGACTTGAAGTATTTAATGTTTGTGATGGAGGGATATAACTATACTGTGCCTACTATGGTTGAAAAGGGGAATGTTATTAACTAATCAAACTGTGCTGTTGAGTGGGAACTTGTGGACCAAGGCCCTGTCTCTGAATTTGTAGAACATTTTGAACCAATGGTAGTCTAGTAGGTAATTAAGAAATATGGGGACCTCCTTGTTGCATGAATCCCTATAAAGAAGTGAAAATAGGTTGTAGATTAGACACTATTGCTGACCAATATTTACACGCTATTGACTAGTCATTATTTGGTTTTGAATTGACATATTAGTCTATGACTGAAGAGGTATGTTTTTCACTACCTGGTGAGGAGAAAATTAATTGCCCCTGATTGAGATGGCAATGTATTTGTCCTCTATTGCATTAATACACTTGACTATGTCTACTATTATGGAATACTACTCATTACTTGTTGAGTAGGAGTAGGATTTGTCACATTCTGTCATTGAAGTGTGATATTGGCCATTGTTTGATTACCTAATCATGTAGGTTTTACACTTGAGGAAGTAACTAGTTGAGGTTGGGATGTATAAACTCGTATTCCTTGGTATGATGATCTACTGATGGGATTAACTATAGGCACATGTTGTTGGCTAGTTGCTTTTGCATTACACCACTTTGATCAAGATTGGATGTTGTTTGCACATTGTCCACTACGTTTTGCTCACTATTTAGTGTAGAGGCTGAAGACACTTCTTTAATAATAGGCATATGCATCAATTTATCTATCAGAGTGGTTTGTATGAATGAGTCAAAACTTAGATTCTCTTGTCCAGTTAATTCTATCAACACTCATATAGAAGGTACTAGGTAAATGAGAGGCTTACTTACCATTTTCATTTGATTGAAATCATGTGCTAAATTTAGGTAGGTTTGGTATGCTATTTTCATTTGGTTAAGGTGATCTTTCATGATGTTTTTACCTTGATTGGATATATTAGGGTCTTGATACATTGTTTGGACTAGAGCCATAGGATTGCTAGAAGAACTTGTTGATCATAAATGATATTGTGGGGCACTCTTACTAGACTTGGTAAATTTTCATGGGGGAAGTCTACTAAAAACTTATCCCCTACCTCTATGTCTCTAACCAAAAGCTCATCCTTGTTTTCTAACAAATGTCACTCAAACAAAAATAGATCATACATGGAAGCCGTATTGGTAGAGTATGACTATTGAAGAATTAGCTCATCCATTGTGGGTATTATAACTAGGTATTACGTGGTTTTTTCTTGGTCCTACTCTGAATAAGGTGGTGTGTTAACCAGATAATTAGCCAATGGATCTTGGCTTTGTGACCTTGATTGAGTATTATAAGAGGGATAATAATCCATCTCATAAGCAATATTATCTGCGTAGGGGTCTTGCATCATTTCTTCCTACGCAACTACATTACTAATCCCTAGATTGTACATGAGTCCACTATGAGTGTAGGAATACATGTTGGGATCCATAGTTAATTCTTTGTGATATAAGATCAAAGAGTTCTACAAACTCTTAGAAAGGATAGAATCTAAAATAGATGATGGTTCAACTTAGTCTAGATTTGTCAAAAGGATCAAAAGGATTATGCAAAGATTTGTGAGGAGACAAGATAGCATAAAGTATCTAACATTTCACTATTTACATAAAGGTAACCAAGTAAATGGATCAAAAATCAAAATGCCAAACTCTAAGGTTGAAGTGTTTTAAATCAGTCTAATCTAGGAATTTAAAACTTGCTAGGTCTTTTGGCCAAATGCAGCATCAAAAGCTAGGCTCAAAAAAGGCATGTGCTAGGACTCTTGGCCAAATGATGTCAAAAGATAGACTTTAAAAATAGATGAAAGTTTTAATCTAATAGATTTGAAACACTTCTAATAAACACTAGGCATTTTATTATTGGTCATGAACTTGATCAACTAGGTATAAGGTATGAAACAAAATGCACTTTATGAATAGTTTATTTTCTCATAAATAATGGTATAAAACTTGGTTCTTTTGACAATTAGGATAGACAAAGGTGAGTGGTATAACTGTGTTTTAGACAAAGGATCACAAAAATTACACTTAGATTAGTCTAATTTTGTAGGAATAAATTTGGAATTATATGTAAAAGGGTCTATGAAACAATATTTAAAATGATTTGGGTAGTGTAAAAATGCTATACTACTCAAAAGGTGTGATAAAAAAGTTTGTTTCAAAACTCTCTAAGGCAAAGAAAATTTTCCACAATTTTGATAGCATAACACTACCCTTCTTGACTTAAAATGTTGTGGTGCATAGACTCAAAGTGCAAGTGTTTAGCATAAAATGGCTTAAGTCAATCAAGTGATGACAATGATTATGAGTCTTAAATGACCTTCAACCTAAATTAGAAAATTAAACCTAAGTTCCCTTAAGTTTAGTGAAAATGGCAAACCCACTTAACACATTAAAGCTATAAAATTGTAAAGGTGAAATTTTAATTTTAAATTACAAGTGAAGGACTTAGACAATGTTGGTAAAGGTCTAGACTCAATTGGGTAGTATAACTACACCAAAGTGGATGATATGACTCTCAAGCTTTTGATGAACCTTTGAACAAGGCAAATTGATGATCTCACATGGGCAACATAACACCTCTTTATTCAAAAGAAAATTTGGACTATGTGTTTGATTTTAGATTGTTTGTTTGCACCAAGTTTTGACTCCAAACAAGACTTTAATCTAGGACAAGACCCACTAATTAATTACCCTTAGATCCTAAACTAACAAGCTTGCTTGGTATTTTTGGAATCCATCAATATATATCATTTTAGAGGATTTTAAGTGTTCATCCAAAAGTAAATGTGCATTATATAGTATGGTTTTTACACCCCCCTTCTCTTAAATGATAGTACTGTGATATGGATCTTGAGGCACACCTTACACCAACAATACTTCCAAAGCAAGTGGGGATTTGTCTAAGATTTAACAAGTTTCTAAATGATCTAGGGGAATCAATTGCACATTGAATTTTCTTCCAAACAATGTAAAAGAAAAGCATGGATTTTGGGTCTGTATCACTTGGCTTGTTGCAAAAAGGTCTAGTCCTTTTTGCAGCCACTACATCCTATTATTTTCTCAGTGTAGTGCGATGTCCAAAGTGCCACTATGTCCCATGTGAAACTCCAAAGGAGCTAAATAAAGTCAATGTCAAGAGATGAAACCCTAGGTCAAAGCTTCCCTAAATAACTTATGAGAGGTGATGAAGTCCCCATCGCAAGCCAAGATGCATAAAAATAAAGAAATAATGAAAGCAGAAAGACTTTAGGGTCATTTTCAAGGTCACCCAAACTTTGATGAGTTTTTGGGGAGTGCTTTAGATGACTTTATTTCTAAGCCTTGGACTAGGCTACCTACAATATGAATGTACTTTTGATTCCAAGGGTTCCCTATAGGGGACAAATGGGAGAGCATACATGTAACATTCCTCTTTTTGAAAACAAAAATTTGATTAAACAATTATTGCAAATGAGAATTGACAAGTGTGTTCAATTTTAAACCCAAAATGAAAGATTTGGTGGTGTTCATTTGACCCCTTGGCCTTAGTTGTAAAATTTGAAAAACATTCACCAAAAACACCTAAATTCTTTGTTAAACACCCAAAAAAAGATTTCTCATCAATTTTTAAGCATGTAAAAGTGATTTAAACATGTTTTGAGTGAATATCAAGCTTGTCCCTATAGCAAAATTGTTAGCATGACCTTTAGCTTTGAAGTTATTTTTAGCTTAGAACAATAAACTTTGGAAAAGTAGCTCTCAGGTCTATGTTTTTGGAAAAACATAGTGACTGACGTTGGTTATTACCATCGACGTCAGTTACTTTGGCTAATCGAGATCTAATCAATGTCAATTTTGCTAACTAACATTAGTTAAGTTAGGTAATTGATGTCGATATTTCCTATCAATGTTGGTTACTATGTAAAACTGTGGCAAACAAAAATAGTAAAATAAAGTTATAAAATCAATTTACAAGAGTTTTAAGAGCCCAAATAAATATTTTAGAGTTAAAAAAGGATCTCCTTCAGGTGTGAGATGCATCTAGTCCCATCAAGTGTGCCATTTTGTGATCTAAGAATTTAACTCAAGAGAGGATGGTTAGTATGGTGTTAGTTCTAAAATGAAAATAAAATGAAATAAACACACTATAAACATAACATCTCTAGGCCTAGACACTAGGGAGAGCTTATTTAACAAAAACAAATGATAAACACAACTAGAAAGCAAGGAATGAAAACACAAGAATCCCTTCACCTTCCTTGGATGCTCCAAATTCCTTTGTAATGGTGGCTTACTCAGCTTGTGCTCATGAAGTCTTCATCAAAGGAGGCTTGGCTATCTCCTCTTCTCCTTGGAACCTTTGGCTTGTGGCTTGGCTTGGCTTGGAATAAATTTGGAATGGTAACACTAATTTCTTGAAGCTTTTGGAACTAATTGGGCATTATAACTATGATTCTAAAAAGCTTTTTAAATGATGTTGTGAGGCCTCCTATTTATATATTTTTGGATTTGATCAGAATCAACCTAAACCATCCATCTCAAGATTAAGATGTGTGGTTGAGGATTAATTCAATTTTTAGAATTAAATTTGTAATTATCCTCATCATGACATTATAAGAATGGGAAATTAAGAGGCATGGAGGGCATCATATAAGGCATTGATGAGGCATGGAGGGCATGAATCCTCATATTTGTGGCATTTATGGCCTGGGGATGTCTTCCCAAGAAATGAGGTCACTTGATGATAAAGATATTCGATATTCATTTCCAAAAATAAGTATTCAACAAGTTTCCATGGAAAAATTAATTAGTCCTTGATTTGGGTTAATTATCTCTTAAGCATGATTAAGCACTTTGTGCATAAATTACTCAAATTGATCAAAATGTTTTGTTATTGGTCCAAAATTTGACTAGATTGGAATTAGAAGGTGATGTCAGATGCATTGGAACCATATTCCCATTTATCATGTTACCGATGATAAATAATAAAGGCACATGTTTTGTGCAAAATATTTGATAGGAAAGAGGAATTTAGAGCACCCTAGTGCAAAATTGGCATTTTGACTCGAAATGAACTAATCAAAGTTAGCTGGACCATAAATTTAATTACCCTATTTAGGGATACCCTGGCCAAAATTGGCACTTGAATATGTCATTTTTACATCATGTTTCATGTTTTAGTGTTTTTAGGCCAAATTGTGCATTTTGGATGTAAATTGGCCAAAATCTTGATTGGAGCTTATTGGTGGCTAGATTTAGGTGTCTTTAATGTTTAATACATATAAGTACATATTAATTATGTTTTAAATAATTGGAAAATTTGGTTACTATATAGTTGTATTTATGTTTTTTATCTATACCATACAACCAATTTGCTTAAGAAACTATATTATATGAAAGGTAAAATTTTAGGTAAACTGTCAAAAACTATTATATATATATATATATATATATGTTCTCTTTTGTTTCATTTTTATCTTATGAAATATATTAATATTTGAAGGACAATGTTAAGTAGATATCCATCATTAAAAAATCATGATAGGTAAGTTTGATTGTCAAACTTAGGCCGTGATAACTATAATTAAGCCAAAATATTATCAGATTGGTGTTTATTTTTGGGTAATGTGTTAAAATTTGATAGCATATATCCTCTAAATTTGACAAGATTTAAAATTAAGGAGGGCATAAAAAATACCTTAAACATATCTACCAATGCATGTGTAGATAAATGAATTTTTAAAAGTAAGAAAATGCTATGTATTATTAATCTTAAAGATTTATCCCAATCACTATGTTCCTCCCTCAAAAATAAAGATTTTCCCCATGTAGATGCTTTATCATCAAACCTTAAATTTGATTATCATATGAAATTTTTTACAAGCCTACTACCTATGTGGCTAGTAGCTATTGTTGGTGTACTAGGTTTGCACCCTAGTTGAGGAGGGGATTGTTTAGATTTCCTACTTAAATCTAGTCCAACATGGAAATGATCCTAGGTTGTGGGTATCCTAATGATGGATCAAACCTCTGGAGAAGGCCGACTTCATTATGGATCTATCACCTATACTAAACCTAAACTAACACTTGCTTGGAAAAGGGAAAGAGATTTGACAAAACTTATAAAAGTATGTGAAAAAGGTGATGATGCACCAATGATTTTATCTCTCCAACTCACACAAAACACACTATAAGACACCTTTTAGACCAAAGAACATTAATCTCACATAAATATTTTAGAATAAGGCATTAATCAGTCACCAAAACAACAAGAGAGGGTCAATATCCACTTTTAGGCTATATAATAAACTGTAGATTGCACTTATAATGACCTATGAGAACTATTAATTACCTCCTAAAGGTGAGAATAACTTAGACATAAGAAAATAACATACATTCACTTAAAAATAGTAAATGAATTCATAGAACACACTTCAATCTACCTTAGAAAAGCATGGAATTTAGTCTTTATTGCATCAAAGAGGTGTTATAGCACAAATTTTGGTAGAGTCTAGTCATACAAAAAAGAGGGATCGATAGATTTCAAGGCTTAAAATCCTATACTTATGTGTGTGTGTGTGTGTGTGTGTGTGTGAGAGAGAGAGAGAGAGAGAGAGAGAGAGAGAGAGAGAGAGAGAGAGAGAGAGAGAGAGAGAGAGAGAGAGAGAGAGAGAGAGAGCTGTACATTGGAAAAGGCTCAATCACTTTTGATGGATTAACACTCTTGAGGACGCTGATTCATGATATTATCAACAAGGAATAGGTTTTGTAAAAGAATTAAATGTTCATTATCCTTATCCAAATGCCATATCTTTTCTTGAAACTCCATGATATCATCTACTTGATCTGTTGATGAGGATTATGTCTTGGAAATGGTAGAAATATACAACATCAGCTTTGGGTGGCCAAATGTACTTTTTTATTAAAAATGTCACCATGTTGATAGAAGAAACAACTCCCCATGAATACAGGTCCACTATAAGTGAAAACCCATCTTAGATCATTGGTTTTTCCGCAGTCACTATATTCATGAAAACCTACTAACTACTCGACCCTACTTCATGTTCTATCTCTATATCTAGTCCTGGTTCAAGCCTAGCTCACTTTTGAGCTCAAATCCTTGACATTTTCTTTAATTGGGTCCAAAATAACCTTTTTGACTTTCATAAAAACTGTCCCAAGCTTGCTTTTGTTTATTTTATATCAATTTCCAACTTGGGATATTTTAATTTTGTCCAATTATCTCTATGTTCATTAGCTCCACAAATATGTTAACTTATTTCCTCCACCTCATTCTGTTGATCTATCTATACATGAATGTCCATAAGCCATCAGTCTAAAACCCATTTGAATACAAATAACTATTTCCTATAGCCTAAACTTTGGCATCTATGCAAATGTATTTGATGTCTGCATGACTATCACTGCACATTTAAAAACCAACATTCATCTTCTCCATTTAAATTTGACACTTGCAGGGCCATCTAAGACCTTTGTTTGGGGCACCTTTTTGAAAAATCCCTTCAAAAACCTTGAATAGGAAATTTTTCTCAAGAAAAGATATCCTTAAAAAAAAATGTTTAGGACACTTTTCTCAAAGACTTACTCTTTGGGATTTTTGTATAGGACCACTTCATTGAAGAATTATCCTTCAAGAAAATTGTTTAGGACACTTTTCCCAAAATAAATAGGCCTTTTCTTTTTCTTCAGACATTTTGTAAATATAGCACTTTGTTGAAGAATATTCCTTAAAGTTTTTTATATGGTTCACTTTCTCAAGAAAAGACCCTTCAGGAACTCTGTATAGGGCACCTTGATGCAGGAAGATCCTTTGGGACTTTCTCTCAGGATAATTTCATTAAAGAATTATCCTTAAAAAAAAGTGTTTGAGACACTTTGTTTGAAAAAATACCCTTCAATATTTCTATATTGGACCACTTTCCTATAGAAGAGACCCTTCGAAAAAAAAATTCAAACAATTTTCCCAAATGAAATGACCCTTAGGATTTTATTGTGGACAAAATGTTCAAAATAATTCACACTTAGCCCTTTTTGATATAGAACAATTTCTTCAAAAGATATAGGTCTTTGAGAAAACTGTTGTGGAACAATTCCCTGAAAGAAATAGGTCTTCATATTTTTCTGTATACATTTTATCTAAAAGAATTCAATAATTAACCCAAAAAGGGTTTGAAAGAATTTAGCTTAGCAAAATAAAATCCCAAAAGAATTCCCAAGTAAAAACTTAGCCTAAAAAGGTTTTATACTTAGCTTTTCCAAAGTTTGTAATCCCTTCTAAAATTGTATTTGAACTGGTGCATGATCTTTGAAGACTCAAACACTATGAAAAACTTGTTTAGATATCTACTCTTTGCAACTGTAGAAATAAGAAACCTTATCCTTACACTAAACTCTAAGACTAGGCATATTTTTGGTATGTAGACCAAATTTGGTCAACATCTTTGGTGACTTAGTTGGGTAGCATGCCTACTATTCTTGATAACTTAGAACATATTCATGACTCTGACTCATAATCGATAATACATGGACCCTTTTGATGACTGTAAGATAGTATTTTGATTTGCAAATATAGAAGAATTCCAACAATAGGGAAAAAACAAACTAAATCAGGGAAACTTACCTAAAAGTAAAGGTAGCTAAACTATTGAATAATTGTACAAACAAGAACTTATTTGGGATAAGAACAAACAACTAATGTGTTATAAAAACACTTTGGAAAATGAAATCAATTATGTACAGGGGACTTAGCTTTCTCAATAATAGTTCTTGAGATATATCCCATTGATTGGGATAGGAAGCTCTTCACCATCCATCCTTATGAGTTAGAAAGCATTGTTGGACTTGAATTTGGAGACTGTGTATATGCCACTCCAAAGATAATCAATTTTTGTGTGCCTTCCTAATTTAACTCTATCCTCATCCCACTTGAGGACCAAATCTCCTTCTTGGAAACTTCTTGAAGAATCTCCTTTGTCAAATGATCTCTTTGTCATTGCTTGATGGGCCTCCATAGCCAACATGGCCTAATGTTATCTCCTCTAGCTCCATGAGCTCAACATATCTTACTTCCATTGGTTCATTCTCCAAAATTTATAGCTGATGCATTAATTAAAAAGCATGAAATTCAAGAGAAATATGCATTCTTGATTCCTTACCATATACTATATCTTGTATGGAGAATTGGAAATTGACCTCTTATATGTGATCCTATTAGCCCACATAACTAACTTTAATTTGAGATGCCATGATCTCTGATTGTCTTCTACACTCCACTTGATGATCTTCAACATATTCTTGTTGGTAGACTCAATAAGGTCATTGCCTTGTGGATAATAGTTTGAGGAGGTATTGAGAAAAATACTATGTTGAACTGCCCACTAGTTGATCTTAGATCCTACAAAAGCCATAGAATTATCAAAAATTATAATTAAAGGGACCCCAAATTTGGTAATAAAACCTTCATAGAAGTCCCAAACACTGACTTCATTTTTTCTCCTTTAATGCTACTACCTCTATCCATTTGGTAAAATAATCTATGGTAGTTAGGATACACTTTTGCCCTGAGCTTGAATGGGGGTTAATAACACCAATAAAGTCTAATCCCCATTGGACAAATAGTTTATTAACTAAAACTAGTTAGAGAGGTAAGGTTGTAAGCTTCACCTTTCCAACAAACATGTCACACTATCTACATTTTATGATCCATGTATGACAATCAACAAATAAACTTGGCTAATAATACCCACCTCTCATGATTTTGTGGGATGCAATCCTGGCTAAATAATGTCCTCCACCAAGTCCATCTTGGAACTACTCAAGCAATCTCTATGTTTGACCTAGCTCTATGAATCTTAGTAGTATGCCATTGAGATCCTTTTTGAATAATACATTATCAACAAGGAGAAAAAGAATTGACTACAATGTAAAATATCTCCTCTTTGAAGGATTGAGATGAGGAGAATAAATAGCATAATACTTTACCATATCTTGGAACCAATTGGAAGATGAGGTGTGGTTATTTGCAACTTCATCATTTGATACCATAATTTCCCCATTAGTCTCTTACAAGTCCTGGGATAGATGTTCACAAAGTCCTTTACCTCTGACCAACTTTGTGACTTGGATATCAACATCATATTCCATGACCTTGGTTATCCAACTAGATCTCTTGTCATTTATATATATTTTTAGAAGAAAGTCTTTGACACTTGGATGTGAAATCATCAAATATATCTTATTGTTGGATAACAAGTACCTAATTTTTTTAAGAGACCTTATAACTGAAAGAACACGCTTCTCAACAAAATAGTACCTGATTTCATATTATTCTAAGCCTTGACTAAAAAAGGATACTGGTTTCTCTAAAGTCTCTTTATTCTACTACATGAGAGTACCTAAAATTATGTCAATATTAACATATCTATATAATAAGAAATCTTTCATAAAGTTAGGGTTCAAGAGTGTAGGAGCACTAGCTATATATTTCTTAATATCTTCAAAACTTCTCACTCCTTTAGACCAACTGAAACTCTAACCCTTCTTTAGCATGGTTGTGAGTGGCCTAGCTAAAGTAGAAAAATTTAAAATGTATCTCCTTATGAATTTTATCTTGCCTAAAATTATTTTCAAGGATTTATTATGCTTAGGCAATGAAAGTGCAAGAATTTATTCTATCCTATCAGGGTTTATGCTTGTGCCATTCTTTGAAATGACATGTCCAATAATCCTACCCTCATGCATAGAGAAAACACACTTTTTTGGGTTTAAAGACACTCCAAATTCCTTGCACCTTTCAAATACTTATTTGAGATGAATCATATGCTCATCTGTGTTGTTAAAGAATATTATTATTTTTATCTAGATAAACAAGAATAAACTTGTTGAAGAGACCTTGAAATTCCATGTCCATAGCATTTTGAAAAGTGGCTCTAACATTAGATAAACCAAAAGGCATCTTCCTATATGAAAATGTCCCCCACTTTGTGGTAAAGGCTATTTTTTACTGGTCTTCCTCTTTGACCAAAATTTGGTTATATCCACTATAACCATCCAATAAAGAGAACCTCTCTAAACCTACTATTAGCTGAAACATTTGCTCCATTGATGGCAATGGATAGTGGTATTTGAGAGAGGCCTTATTCAAGTCACATAAGTCAACACATAACCTTATTTAACCATTTTTATTCCATACTAGAAAAAGGTTTTCCACCCAATTTGAGTGCTTAATTAGAAATATTATGGTTGAATCAGTGAGCTTATACAACTTAAATCTCATCATAACATTCAATATTTGGATTAATTGGCCTTTGGCTTTGTCTAACTAGCCCAGTCTCATCTTCTAACTCAATGGTATGTTGAGCTAGACTTGGATCAAAACCTTTAAGGTCATTTTAGTGCCATGCAAAGACATCTATAAAATTTGAACATAACTTAATAAAAGCTTCTTTCTCTGAAGATGTGTAAACTTTGCCTAACTTTAAGCTTTTCCTAGTGGTAATCTCCACATTTGTGTACTATTCTTCCTTGGTTGACAAAACAAACTTTTATTTTCTTAATTCATCATCTATGCTGAATATGTTTTCAAGGGTGACCAACCCTTTAGGCAACTTATTTGTCTTTAATTGCACAATCTGGTCACCATACTGTTGTAAATGTTTGTCTTGGTTTCTTGAGGAGAATTCAACTTCCTCTTGTAATAATCTAATAATTTGACTATCATCTTTGAATACTTTTTAATTGTCATTATCGTCTAAGATATAAGGCCTCAAAACTACCTTGATGTGTGATTGAAATTTTTCATTTCTTATGTGATCTGGGATACTAAGTTGTGACCTAATGGTATCCAGTTTATCTACATATTTGTTTTGATTTCTTGATATGGCCTAAATATTGAAGGCTTGAAAGTCTTCAACTAGGTCCCATACTCTATGCTTGTAGGACCTAAGTAGTGGTTTATTTCATATATTAAGTCCCCTTACTTGGTGAACTACTAGTTCACTATCTTCAAAGACTTGTAAAGAATTAACCTTCATCTTTTTTGCCCATTACAATCTATGCACTAGTGCTTCATATTCAGTAACATTATTGGATCAACTAAATTGAAAATTAAGGGAAGAAAAATACGTTTTATTATCTAGAGAAATTAACATAATTCCATCTCTAGTGCCATGTTTGTTCCTAAATCCATCAAAATATAGTTGCCACAAGCCATCATTAAGTTGATCATCCTTCATTAATGATGGAATTGGTGCATCATTTTCATGAAGATAATAGAAACCAAGTCCTTATTCTTCAACTAATTTTAGGGATCGTGTTCATACAAATTATAGGTCCATTCATCAAAGAATAGATATGAAACTCCATCTAGAGGTGAGTCAGTTTCCACTTCATCAACTTCTAGTACTTTGTTTGAGATAACACAATTAGTGTTTACCATACTTGGCATATATGGATCCAAATGAATTCTTGCAACATGTTTAAAAAATATTGTTACTTTGGTACGATACTAGGTCTTGAACAATAAGTATGTCTAATTATCTAAAAAATATCCTCTAATCTTTGAAGTAAAGTCCCTTAAAATACACATGGAAAAATAGGGAGGTAAGTCCACTATCACTACATCTTACTAAATAATAACATTGGGTTAAGCATGTAATGTCAATTTCAGATATTTGATTATGCCTATTGTCTTTGTTTGTGATCCATCTAATTTCAATACTCCTTTGCAATTTGGCTCATAGACAAGACCAAGCTTGTCTACAATTTTTTTGGGCATGACAGTGCTATTAGCTCCACTATCTACCATACAATTATGGACTAAGCAACCACCTATCAAAGAGAGATAAAATGGAGGTGTTTTATTTGATTTGACATTGGTTTTGTCCACCTTTTTCATATTATGTACCTACTGATCAGGTTGCTTAATTTGTTGGTCTTAATTAGCCAAGTTATCTCCTTGTTTATCTATTGGTTATTTAGATACCTTACGATCTGAAAGTTTTTAAATCTGCATGTCCTTTTACCTTGGAATGGCAAGGGAATCCCACATGAAAATAATAACATTTGATTTATTCATCTGATCTATAATGCTAAGAGATGTTCTACTAACCTTTGGCTACAATTTTTGAACCACTGGCTATTCTCTGGTTAGGGGCATTTGGGAAACCTTCACTATCTCTATATTCTAAATATTCTGCACTATAGGAATAATAACTTGATCTTTGACATTATTTGAAATAAAATTAGGAATACTAAAATTACTGCTCACATCTTGGGCTTCTTTAAATTCTATCCTTTTAGCTCTAGTCAGAGCTGCCACTTGACCATTTATGTTGTTAGTTTCACCAACTTGGTTGAATGCAACATGATCGTCCAAATGCAAATTAACATTGATAGCATCAAGTTGTCCTAGAATTTTTTAAGCTTCTCCTTAGACTACCATATTCATGTCCTGATATTAACCACCTTGAAGAAAGAACTATTCTTGTGTGATTTGTGGCATGGTAATCTCTTGTGATACCAAGGCTTGATTTTGAATATCATTTGGATTGGAAGGATACTAACCTGGATCTTACATCAAGTTATTTTAGGGAACAATATATTTTGAGCTAGAAAGTACATTGGGATCAATGGCTACATTTGGCTTGGTTTAGGTTATGGTTCCTTGATTTGATAAGGTTGCCTATTATCTTTGAAACCTTCATAAGGAGGTATTTGGTTATTGAAGGACTGATAAGTGTTCTAGTTTTTCTAATGATAAGGTCTACCTTGGTACTGTTGACTCTTGAGTTGGAGTATCTCATTTCCAAAGTCTTGTAACATACTCTTCAGATCACTGATCTCACTAGATTGATTAGGAGGGGCTACAAATTGGACTTTTGGAGATGAAATAGGAGCTAGAGATGGAATCTAGGGAACTTAAGGTGGAGGAATAGGTTGTAATTCTATAAAAAAGGGCATTAGAGGCATTAGAGGCCTTGGAAGTAGGAGGCAATTCAATATGTTCAAAATAAGTACCTTTACTTGATGATCTTGTTGTAACCTTTGACTTGAAATCACTATATGGAAGATGCTATGAGCTCTATAACTTTTGGGATATTTAACTTTTAATGATGGTAGATTTCTCCTGCTACTATAATTTCTTCTATTCAATCTTCAAACTTCACTTTTACCAAAGAAACTAGTCCCATCGGGCATGACAAAATTGTTCAACCAAAGATAGATGATTTGAATTTTCTTTAAATGATGGTAGATTTCTCTTTATACTATAATTTATTCTTCTCAATCTTCAAACTTATCTTTTACCAAAGAAACTAGTCCCATCGGGCGTGCCAAAACTATTGGTGTACTAAATTTACACCCTAGTTGAGGAGGGGATTGTACATATCTTCCTACTCAAATTTAGTCCAACATGGGAATGATCCTAGGTTGTGGGTATCCTAATGATGGATCAGACCTCCAGAGAAGGTTAGATTTCTTATGGATCTATCACCTATACTAAACCTAAACTAGCACTTACTTGGAAAAGGGAAAGAGATTTGACAAAACTTTTAAAATTATGTAAAAAAGGTGGTGATGCACCAATGATTTGATCACTCCAACTCACATAAAACACAAGATAATACACTTTTTAGAAAAAAGAACATCAATCTCACATAAATATTTCAAAATAAGGCATTAATTAGTCACCAAAATAGCAAGAGAGGGTTAGTATCCACTTTTAGGCTAGATAACAAACTATAGATTACACTTATAATGACATGTGAGAACTATTAAACACCTCCTAAAGGTGAGAAAAACTCAGACATAATCAAGGAACATACATTAACTTAATAATAGTGCATGAATTCATAGAAAACACTTAAATCTAGCTTAGAAAAGGATGGAATTAAGTCTTTATTGCATCAAAGAGGTGTTACAGTATAAATTTTTGTAGAGTCTGGTCATACCAAAAAGAGGGATCGATAGATTTTAAGGCTTAAAAGCTTATATTTATAGAAAAATAAAGTGAGAGAGCACTGTGCATTGAAAAAGGCTCAATCATTTTAGATGGATTAACACTCTCGAGGATGATGGCTCATGATCTTATCAATAAGGAACATGTTATGTAAAATAATTAAATGTTCATTTCCCTTATCCAACTGCTAGATCTTTTCTTGAAACTCTATGATATCATCTACTTGATCTACTTATGAGGTTTATGTCTTAAAATTGGAAGAAATATGCCACATTGCCTTTGGGTGGCCAACTATACTTATTAAAAATGTCACCATGTTGATATAATAAATAACTCCCTATGAATATAGGTCCACTATAGGTGAAAACCAATCTTAGATCATTAGTTTTTACATAGTCACTATATTCATGAACACCTAGTAACTACTCGACCCTACTTCATCTTCTATCTCTGTATATGGTCTTGGTTTAACTTTGGCTTACCTTCGAGCTCAGCTCGTTGACATTTGTTTTTCTTGGGTCGAAAATAACCTCTTTGAATTTCATTGAAAATGTCTCGAGCTCACTTCTGTATATTTGCCATCAATTGCCAACTCATGATATTTCAATTGTGTCTAATTGTCTCTATGTTCATTAGCTCCATAGATACACTAAATTATTTACTTTGCCTCATTCCATTGATCTATCTATGCATGGATGCCCATGATCCATCAATCTAGAACCCATTTGAATATAAATGGCTATTTCTTATAGCCTAAACTTTGACAACTACATGAATGTATTTGACATATTCATGATCATCACTGCACATTTTAAAACAAATGGTCATGTCCATTTGAATTTGACACTTGTGGGGCTGTTCAAGACTTTTGTTTAGGGCACCTTTTTGAAAGAACCCTTCAAAAACCTTAAACTGGACCATTTTCTCAAGTAAAGATACCCTTCAGAAAAAATGTTTAGGAAACTTTTCTCAAAGACTTACCCTTTGGAATTTATGTATAGGACCACTTCATTGAAGAATTATCCTTCTAGAAAATTGTTTAGGACACTTTTCCTAAAAGAAATAGGCTTTTTATTTTTCTTGAGACATTTTGTAAATGGACCACTTTGTTGAAGAATGATCCTTCAAATTTTTTTTATGGTTCACTTTCTCGAGAAAAGACCCTTCGAGAACTTTGTATAGGGCACCTTGATGCACAAAGATCCTTCGAGACTTTGTCTTGGGACAATTTCATTGAAGAATTATCCTTAAAAAAAGTGTTTGGGACACTTTTCTTGACAAAATACCCTTCGGTATTTCTGTATTGAACCAATTTACTGTAGAAGAGACCCTTTAGGAAAATTGTTCAGATAATTTTCCCAAAAGAAATGACCCTTAGGATTTTACTGCAGACAAAATGTTTGAAAGAATTCACACTTAGCCCTTTTTGATGCAGAATAATTTATCTATAAGAAATAGGTCTTTGGGAAAATTGTTTCAAAAAAATTCCCCAAAGAAATATGTCTTCATTTTTTGCTTTAGACATTTTGTCCGAAAGAATTCAATAGTTATAAAAAAAGGGTCCAAAAGAATTCATCTTAGTAAAATAAAATCCCAAACGAATTCCCAAGTAAAGACTTAGCCTAAAAAGGTTTTGTACTTGGCTTTTCCAAAGTTTGTAAGCCCTTCTAAACTTGTATTTAAACTGGTGTGTGATCTTTGAAGACTCAAACACTATAAAAAACTTGTTTAGATACCTAATCTTTGCAACTATAGAAAGAAGAAACCTGTTCCTTCCACTGAACTCTTGGACTAGGCATATTTTTGGTATGTAGACCAAATTTGGTTAACAACTATCACTTGGCATGACTCCCCAACATCTAAATTATACTACATAGTCATCTGGCCTCTAACCATTTTATAAATTCAATATAATTGACCACACCATCATATCTCCACATGAAACATTATATTATAAGGAATTCATAATTTTACATGATTCCTATGACCTATGTCTTAAAAAATATTTCTATATTGAAGGAATTCCATGTAGATATTTTAAATATTCTTATGCATTCATGGAATCTATTAATCTTCATGATTATGATCAAAATCTTAACACTAATGGACTCTAAATATTCACCTTAATAATAAGTATGAAAACCACATCACAATATTTGTTTCATAAGATGTGGGAGAAGGCCCATATATCTCATATAAAGTTTAACATGTATTTTATATAAAGTAAAATTTATGCTATATCGCATATACATCTTAGCCTCACATTTATCTATTATAATTGAGAGATATTTATCTTTATATTACATCTTAGCCTCACATTTAGCCTCACATTAGATTTGTGTGAAGGGTTTTTTTGGGAATTGACTCTATAATAAATATGCAGTTTCATTTTTAAAGTTTATTTGCATCATAACATAACATCTTATTTATCTTTTTTGATGATAGTAAGTTTGAGCATCTCATTTATATTATATTTTAAATATTTAAATTTAAATATAAATAAAGGGTTTGTCCATTTATTTCATCTCGCATTTATAGAAATGGGTCCCACATTTATTTTATATTATGTTTCCTATTTATTAGTTTCTTTTGAGGTAAGATTAATGGAATCACTTTTTAATATTTATTTTTTGTTCAACTAATCAATGAATTTGAAATATATATTATGATAATAAATATGAATTTTAGTTAAAGTTTCCCACATAAATATTAGTATATTCCCTATATGTTATTTAGGAATATTCATCTACATTGAAAACACCTCATTTAATACCTATAACTTTTTGTCTGTAATTTAATGCCATATCCTCATTTTGTTTTAAATAAATAATTATAAATTTCATGCAACTCCAATGTAATTTAGTAAGAACAAATTAATACATTAATATAGAACATTTGAGTGTTTTATTTTCTTTGATTTAATATTAATATCTACCATACCAAAAAAAATTAAATTTTTGATTAATATATACGATGATGAATTTCTAATTAAAAATATATGTCTTTTTGATGGTCCAATTGATAGGGACACCACTTAACAAATGCAAAGTTTATCATGAATGAATTGTTATCAAAATATGACATCATTTTGACTTATATTAGTCCAAGATTTTTTTTATATTCCCCTTCTCCTAGAAGCGTCTATAGGTTCTCATAGCTTATCCATGCCCTTCCATTGCTAAATCATGAGTTTAAACACATTTCTAGTCACCTCAGAGAAATTAAGGTTTTTAGGATGTTAAGGTTTCTATTATGGCCAATGGGGTCCTTTATCAAAGTTTATTTTTTGCATAAGTCATTAGAGGGGGTGAAGAAGAGTCCATATAATTATTTTAGGGTCTTGGTTAAATGAAATGTCTACTCCATGAGGTCATCTAGTTTCACTAGCTTTCTATACACTTGAAACTACTTCTGAAGGGTTCTAAAGTCATTTCCAAGATGAATATGAGGTATGATATGAACAAGTGATACTTTTAAATCATGTAAATATGCTATCTAACATTCCTAATATCAGAGTAAGTTTGAGGTTAGTCAGATCTTGCAGGGTCAACACTCAAGGAAGGAGAAATCAAGCTAATAATGGCCTTTATGATCATTTGTAAGGTCATATTCAAGAGTGAACATATGATAAGTGAATCTACATCTTCCTTAGGACTTTTCAACATTCATAAGGTTTTCACAGGTCCAAAAATGGCAAGATATTTAGTTTTCACTTCTTTGGGTCCCTTGGAAGCCTTGCAAGGGTCATGTTTAAAAGATTATTCCATACATAATACAAAAATAGGGATATTGATATATTCACTAGGTATGGGAATCCCAATGGGATTGAGATTCATGGAATTGGTCTTCAGGTCAAGCTCTTGTTCTTTATGACAAAACACTAAAAATGTAAACTACTTGGAGAAGAATCTAAACCAAACCACCTTGATTTTTGGGTATTGCTTCTTCTCCACCAAGTGCAAGAGTTTGGGGATCGATGTAGGTCGGTGGCCACCCAAGTAAACTCTAATTCGATCCACTGGTTGGGAGGCACCTACATCATCCCGATTGCAAGGAGAGGTTCACCATGATGTTTTTAAGTAAGGAAAAAAGACACATTATTGGCATGGAATTTGTGCACCCAACCTCTCCACTCTGGATGAGATTGAGGACTGAGGATATTGAGGGCCTCCTTAACTTCCCTTTCTATATATGGGTTCAGTTGAGTTCCCATTAATAAATTTTACAAGAATTAGGTCTACTTGATATGAGTGTCGAATGTAAAGACTTTTGCATCAATTTTCTACAAAATAATCATTTTGTCCTTTATTGTCAAAAAGAATTTTCAAGTAATATTATTGCAAATATGAACTTATTTTTGCATAAAAAAATGTTTTAGGATCTTGAAGAGGGTCCAAGAGGTCTTTTAATTCCATCATGTCAACTCATCTAGTGTATACAAATGCAAGAGACCTCCATGTTTCTTCATGTTATAGATTTATCTCATTGGGTGGAGCCTTCAATGTGACCAATGAGCATTATCAGATTATATATGGTCTTGGAACATGAATACACCTCTCAAATAACCCATATAAGGTTTTAATAAGGTCTCATGATGATAGGTTTCCTAATGACTTAATGGTCATGGGGAGAGTGCACCTACAACTGGTCCTTTTGAGACACCTATGAATGATACATGTTGAAGATGGGCTAAACTCACTAATAAATATTGTAGATGTTCAAGTGAATAAATGAGAATAAGGTACCTAAAATACCATTCACTTAATGAGGGGTGTTGATGCCATGGAGTAAGTGCCATTTTATGGCTAAGCAAGGCACTTCGAGTTGTAATCCCAATTTAGAGGTTTCAAGAAGGATTTAATACATTGAAGGCTATGTAGAATTTTTTAGGTTTTAATAAATAATGGGTAGGAATATACAAAATCAATAATGATCATCTACAATTATCAATAAGCTAGAATGAGACTATCACATAAGGTACAATCACCTATTTGTAAACCACTAGCCTAGATTGTCTAGTCATGAGAGAGATTAATGTTTTGAGGCCTCTATAAGCATGATCACACTTTGAGAATGGATAAAAAACATGGTTATGAGTGAAAAAATACATTCATGGTCACATCAAATCCATACAGGCAATATGAATACTCATTATTTTGTCTCAGACCTCTCTCACTCCATTGGCAATGGGTAATATTGAGACCAAGGGGTCTATTTGAACCTAAAACAAAAAATATGCATGTAAAATCCCATGGAGGTAATTTAAGGTGATATATAAACATATAAAAGGTATTAATACACTCCTAAGTTGCACAAAACCTCACTTTTTAATCCAAATGCCCTTGAGGGATAACAAGGAAGTGACAGGGCATAAACCCCAAGTCCCTTGACCAATATACCAAATGCATAAATTGGAGTAATAATAATTGAAAAATCATGTAAAATCATGAAAAATATTTGTTTGGATGTGTCTTATTGAGATTGAGTTTTGAAGCCCAAAACCCAAGTTAGACCTCTCTCGAGTTCAATAGAGCTAAGTCTGCCACCCGAGTAGTAACTTCACATGTTCACATAATATCTTAAAATTTTCATGGGAAAATAAGCCATTAGAATAAGTAGGGGGGGGTAAATCAAGAAGGATATCCAAGTGGAATGAGGCCAATTGGTGGTTAGTTCTTTATGAATTATTGTTAAGACCCCAAATAGGTATTAAACCCTACTAAAACCCTTAGGTGAATGAAATATGAGAGATTTATATGATAATGTATTTAATGCATTGTTTTAGATATATAAACATTTGAACCTTATAAACATCTCTCTGATTCTCCTCACTATGAAATTAGATGCTGATGTCACCTATATAGACACACTAAATGCCCTCTCTTTTGCTAGTTTTGATGAGATTTAAGGGTACAAAAATGGATGTATGCTTTAATATAATTTTTGGAGGTACCATGGGATGTTTTATAACTCATAAAGTCACAAATTCCTTTAATTTTCTCATTAAACTATTACTATAGGTCTACACAAAGAAGATAGTTTGAGGTGTACTAGGAATGAGAGACCTAACTACCTAGTTTGGAAAGAAACAACATGTTGTGATGCCTTAAAGGCCTTTTTAATATGATGAAGTGATTATTGGTTTTGATAAAATGATCTAAAGCCTTTTTATAGGGTTTCATTCAATTTTCATGTCCATTCAAATGAACTAACATGTACAACTAAACCTACCTACCAACTAGTGCTAGATAACCAATGTTGAATAGACTTATTGAGAGGAATGATGAGCATTAAAAGGTGTAAATTGAATCCTTTAGAGACATAAAGAGGTGGTGATAGGATATTTAAAGTTTAGAGTGGTCAGTTATAAGTTCTAGAATAAGAATCAGATGATCTCTTCATTGCTTAGGATCATAGTTTGTACTTCATGAGTTAAGCTAACTCCCCCTTTCAAGAAAGCCTATTTCAAGAGAAGATAAAGATGCATACACCTTGGTGAGGTGTATATATACCATTTTACATGGGTATCCATTCACTTTCAAGGTAGATTGAAGAAGTTTATTTCAAGAGATCAGATTAAGTTTCAAGAAGGCTTATGAAATCCTCAAGGACTAACTCCTTTTGACTTGAAGGCAAAATGTAAAAAACTTGAAAATCAAATAAAACTTTTTCAATACTTTAGATGCTTCCTCATAAATCTTCTTAATCAAATAAATTTTTTTCCATTCTTTTAACCTCCCAAGATTCCATCCTTGGTGTGGGATTTCTCTCTCTCTCTCTCTCTCTCTCTCTCTCTCTCTCTCTCTCTCTCTCTCTCTCTCTCTCTCTCTCTCTCTCTCTCTCTGTCTCTCTAATGTTATAAATATGCCTAGTTTTGGCATTATAACATATCCATAAGAAAGGTAGGAAAAACCTTGCTATTTTTGTTACTCATATTTGAATTAAGAAATAAATTTAAACTAGTTTAAGATTTAAAATTTCATATTTTAGTGTGTTGAATGAGTTGTTGATAAATGCCAGTGAAAAAATTTCATGTCCTTGCATCTTGTCCTACTTGTGTGCACCTAGGTATGGATACATTGTCTTCTTGTAAGTCACTTAGAGTACATTGAAGTTTAGTATTGTAGATAAGTTTTTTGGAGTTTCAATAAAGTAATAAAATTTATTTTTAATCTCTCACCTTATTTAATATATTTACATAGTCTCTGGGTTGAAATACTTATGTTAAAAGCTCTCTCTTGAAGCATAGACTAGATTGTATTTGTACCCCTTTTAAGTGCAAGTAAAGGATAGTATTAGATCAAATATTCTAGTGTATCACCCCTTTATTATAATTTTATTGAAATTAGATAGTTTCTTATCCTTTTTCATGTACCAACTAGTTACTAGGAGAGCAATCAAGATAAATCTATGGAGCTATCCCTTTAAACTATATGTTTATTCCCACTATAGACAACTCACAGGTCTAGGGATAATTCCATTGTTTCACTCAATTTTATTTGGCTTGAAATACCCCTTCAAGGGTGAAAAAATGAGTGACAATAGTTCTGGCATGCCCAGTGGGATTGTTTTCCTAAGTACTTATTAAGGTGAATGTTGGTCTTTATAATATCACAACTACATAAGTGTTTCCTACTCAACATTTGGCAACTCCATTGAAGTTAAAACATTTGGTTGCAAACCAATTTTTCATATTTATGATTCATGGTGAGTACTAGATCAATTGATAGTAGAGGTAATCATTATATAAATCCACTCCCTCATCTTGAGCTTCCTCTTGAGGTTTAGTACCCTGAGCCGTTTTTGATAATTGAAAATCTTGAGGAAGAGTCTGAAGAGTAGGAAGGTTTTGAAAGTCAATAGGAGAAAGAGAGTGAAGAAGATGTTGAAGGTAACATGGCTATGAAACATGATTTCCCAAATTTCAATACTAAAAATCCCATAAACTTTATTTCCTATGATGATATCCCTCCCAATGCCACCAAGTGTGTCCCTACTAATCTAAGCTAGTAATCTCCCTCCAAAATTCTCAATGATTATCTTGCCTAACATGCCTAATACTCCTCCAAACCTTGATCCATTCCCAAATACAAATAGCAAGTCTAAAGTTTCTCTAAAGAAATTAGATGATGCAATTGATTGGTAAGCAAAATATAAGGCCTAAGAAGCTTCAACTAGGAAATCAAATCAACATCTTGGAACTTACTAAAAATATTACTATTACCCTCCATAAGAAAACATATTTCCACCTCATCATAATGGTCAAGGGGATAAGGTCATCCTAATTTAAATAGGCCACTTAATTCCTATAATCCAAATTTTGCTCCCACCACAAGAGCCATGGTTCTAGTCTATAACAACTTAGTTCAAGGAAAAGATTGGCCAAATTCTTGGGGATAGACACAAGGTCAATACATGAATGATAATGAGGGGGAAGGTCAAGAATTGGTGGATCACTTAGGGACTAATCCTTACTTAACATCAAAAGATGATATTTCCATGCAAGCAAAACCAAATGGAGAGTGTAGTAATTCAGGATCAAGATTTATGAACTATCAAATGGAGGATAGTTTTGTCCTAAATCAAAGCACCTCAATTTCAGTCAACACAAGGTAAAATAAGAGATATTTTGGAGATTATAAATATGTGGATATAATTCCAAATAAACCCCCTTCAAGGAAATAAGGTATGGATGCAAATGTGATAGCCTCTATAAGTCCTACACCTCTTTAAAATCAAAACTTGGGAAAGGTGGTCAAAACTTCATTAGCTCAATTTCAAGGCACTACATTGCCTCCAAGGATGAAATAAAAGGTTAGTATATCCCATATGAATATTATTGAATCTTTAATAAAATAAAGACAAGCATATCCCTTTGGGAGGTACTCCACATGATTGGTCAAAAATTGTTACTCATAGAGCAACTATCCTGACTACATATTCCCCCCCAAAAAATCAAAGAATATTAGTGTAGACATCACAAATGCACATAATCATATTTTTGAACCTTCCACCATGTCTAAAAATCCCCTAAATTTTTATCATACCCTCATTGTGGGAGACAAACTGGTCCATAACTGCATTGTGAATAGTGGGGCAAGCACTTTAGTAATGCCCAAACTAGTTGTAGACAAGTTGGGATTAAAGTATGAGCCTTATAGAAAAGGAGTGCTGACTATTTATGGAACACAAGGCATGTATATAGGGATAATTAAAGTATTTAATATGTTCTTTCATTATTTCTCAAGTTTTCCAATTCTATAAGATATAATGGTGGTAGATCTAGTTACACACTTTGCCATTTGCCTATCAAGAGATTTCAATACCAAGATAGAGGGGTATGTTACTAATGATTGGTATTTATTGGATTTTATAATTAGGTATGGATCTAAAGTGAAAATAATAATAGAAACATTTGATAAGTTCCACATCGAACCATATATGGAAACTATTTCCAATCATAATTGCACTATTAATGAGCAAGAGAAGCATGCCATATATTATAGAGTATCTTACCCTCTTAAAGGTATTTATGATATCTTATTAGATGAATATGGTACTGAGACCTATGAATATGGTATCTATGATTTAATGGAAGAGACTAATTTGGGGGTGTATTACCTACATGAGGAAGGAACACTTATACCTTCACTTACCAAGGAGGAGGATGAGAGTGATGGAATGTGGAAGATGTTATTTGATGGTTCAAGGAGAAATATTGGTGAAGGAGATGGTGTTATGTTAGTTTTTCCATATAAACATAAATATTAATCCTCATAAATATTCCATTTCAATTGTACCTATAATATGGCCAAGTATGAAGGCCTTGTTCATGGCCTTTAGTGGGCAAAGAGGAAGGGGACCAATAATTTGTATGTGTATGGGGATAGTGAGTTGATTTTACATCAAATAAGGAATATAAATGCCACTAAGAACCATTTTATTAAGTATTATAAGCATATGGTATGTGATTTACTTGAAGAATTTAGTGAATTAAACATACAATCAATCCCAAGAGGAAAAAATAAACATGCTGATAGATTGGTTGTAATAGGGGCACAGTTTGACACACCTATTGACATAAAGAAAGGAGGAAAATAGTCATATATCAAGGTCATTGTGAGGCATTCCATTCCTAAAAATGAATTATTTTGGTATGTGTTTGATAGTGACAAAGAGATTGTACAATTCTTACAAGAGGAGGTTGAGTTCTCTTCAAGAAATCAGAAGAAACTCCATGATCAATATGAGGATTAGATTATAAAACTAAGAAAAAACAAGATACCTAAGGGATTAGTAACTCTAGATATCATATTAAATAAGGATGAAAAAAATAATAAATATAATGTGGGTATATACACAAAGGAGGAGAACAATGAAAGGGTCTTAATATTCAAGGATAAGCTCCTTAAGCTAGGCAAGGCATGCACTCCATCTGAAAAACATGCATTCATTGAGTTGTGTAGAGAATTCCATGATGTATTTGCTTGGGAATATAGAGATATAAAGGGGTTTGACCCTATCCTATCCCACCACACTATTGAATTAGATATTGGATTTAGACCAATTAGGCAAAAACAAAGGCCTATGAACCCCAAAGTTGAGCAACTCATGAGAAAGGACTCACCAAACTAATTGAGTTTAAGATAATATTCCCTATCAAGCACCCAACTTGGGTAGATAATCTTTTTCCTATTAGGAATAAGAGTGGGGAAATTAGAATTTGTGTGGAATTTATGGACCTAAATTAGGTGTCACTCAAAGAACACTATCCCTTACCCCCTATGGATCAGATTTTTCAAGTTGTTTCAGGTTCCTAATGCCTATCACTCCTAGATGGATATTCTGGTTAGAATAAGATTTTAAAGAATCAATATGATCAATTCAAGATAAAATTTAATAAAAAATGGGGAACCTTTGCTTATAGGAAAATGCTATTTGGTTTGTCAAATGTTGGTGCCACTTTTCAGAGGGAAACGAACATGGCTTTCAAAGGCCTAATCAATGAGATGTTTTTAGTGTAATTTAATGATATAACCATGTTATAAAGGATGAAAATGACCAAATGAAGCATCTTAGGTAGGTGATTTCGAGATATAGATAGTATGGGGTGTCACTTAAGCCAAAAAAGTGCATATTTGCTATCCATAGAGGTAAGCTTATAGGACACATTATTTCTAAGGATTGTCTAACCATTGACCCTAAAAGGATATAGGCCATTCTAGGCCTATCATTTCCCTTGCACAAGAAAGGACTCCAAAGATTCTTGAGTAAGATAAAATTTGTGAGAAGATTCATACCTAGTTTTGCATCTTTGGTGAAGCCTATCACAACCATGCTTAAGAAGAATAAGGTTTTCACTTGGACTAATGAAGATAAAAATAGTTTTGAATATATTAAGCAAGTAATTTCCCAAGCTCCCACTCTTGTAAATCCTAATTTGCTAAAGACTTCATGTTATATAAATTTTTAAACCTTGATACTATCTCATCTACACTTATGCAAAAGAATGATGAGGGTGTTGAACAACCTATTACATTCTTTAGTCAAGGTTTGGAGGATTATGAAGCCAAGTACACATTTTTGGAGAAATAAGTCATTATTATAATAAGTATAAATAATTTTAGACACATGGTTTCAAATAACAAAATTCACCTCATAATCTCCCATCCTAGCACTAAGGAGTTCCTCTTGAGTAAAGACCTCAATGAAAATAGGGTAGGGTGGATTACAAATGTCATAGAGTATAATTTTGACATCAAAATGACCAAGTTGGTAAGAGGTAAGGGTTTAAGTGAGCACTTGGATTCAGATCTCCATAAACCAAAATATGAAGTTTTGGCTAATCAAGACTACCCTCAACCAACTAATTTCACACCATTACAAATTTGGACAGAAGACATCATCATATTACTCCAAAATGGTGAGTGTCTTAATGGATTGAACATGTCCAAAAGAAGGTATTTCAGTTGGTCATATCTCTCTAAGGATCCCAACTACAAAGATCATGAGGGTAGGATACTATTGGTATATCCTCTTCAAATATTTCTATACTTAGGTAAGAAGGTGTCCTTAATGTGCTTTATTTGTAGGCACACAAAATCTTACAACTCTCCCATTGAGACCCATTAAAGTGGACCAACTCTTCATGCAATGGGGTCTTGACTTCATTCACATGATTAATCCTCCATCAAGTATTGGCCACAGGTTGATCCTTACAACAACTTAATAATTTAAAATATGGGTTGAGGTAGTTACATTGAAGGAGGATAATGAGATTTCTAGTTCAGAGTTCTATGAAGGTATTGCTACAATATTTAGAACTCCCTCTACCATCATTTTAGATAATTCACTTGCTTTCATCGGTGCTAAGATAATTGATTGGGTAAACAATAATGGAGTATATATGATTACATAATAAAACTATTACCCTCAAGGTAATGGGTTTTCTGAGTCTACTAATAAAAACCTAATCAAGATCATCAAGAAGAATTTGGAGAAAAACCAAAGATCTTGGTATACTAAGTTGAAGACAACCCTATGGGCTAATAGGATCACACCTAAAAGGTTAACTGATTACTATCCTTTTATCATTATTTATGCAAAGGAAGATAGACTATCTATATCCAAATATATACCTATCTTACAACTGACACATTAGTTGGAATTGCTTGAAACCACTCCAATGGAGGTGAGGTTGACAAAATTGATGGATTTACAAGAGACTAGAGACAATGCTCACAAAGCCATGGAGCATCATCAGGTGATAATGAAGAAGTCATGTTTTAAGAAATAAAATTCAAATTTTTTCAAAGAGGGTTATATATTACTGAAGTGGGACAAATACAGAGCAAATCCTAATAGACACATCAAGTTTGACACTTTGTGGAGTTGGCCATACATCATCATCAAATGTAAGCAAAATAATTCCTTCCAATTGGAAAGAATGGATGGGGAGGAGTTATTTATCCATGTAAATGAGATCCATTTGAATCCCTTCTACTGATGATGTGAAGTTTAATCATGTATATAAGTAGGTGTTTAGTGTGTGTTGAATCAGTGCTTATGCACATTTACTTATTTCCTTCATGTTTGGTGTGTTGTTTTGAGTCTTTGTTGTTTGATTTTCCCTAAATGCCTTGAGCATAATGTGGTAAATATCTTTGTGTAGTGTAGTGTGTTTATGTTTTCTTTAATCTTTATTTAGTTTTATTTTAAGGTTTCTCTACCATGAATCCATCACCCAATGGTTGAGGAAAGGCTATTGGTCTCATAGTCTAGTAGGCAGGTTGCCCTAAAAAGTCACCACGAATGTTATCAAAATATGAAATAATTTTTTAATTCTATGAGTCCAAGTTTTGTTTCATGTTCCCCTTATCCTAGAAGTATCGATAGGTTATCATAGCTTATCCATGTACTAGCATTGATAAATCACGATTTTAAACACATTTCTAGTCACCTTAGAGAAATTAAGGTTTCTTAGCATAAATTAAGGTTTTTTGGAATGTTAAGATTTCTATTGTGGACAATGGGGGTATTTTCAAAGTTTATTTTTTCATAAGTTGTCAGAGGGGGAAAATAATAATCCATATAAGACTTATAGGGTCTTATTCAAATGAAATGTCCACTCCATGAGGGCATCTAGTTTCACTAGCTTTCTATACACTTGAAACTGCGTCTTAATGGTTATAAAGTCATTTATAAGATGAATATGAAGTATGGTACATACAAGTGATACTTTTAAAGCATGTAAATATGTTATCTAACATTACTAATGTTAGATCAAGTTAGAGGTTACTCAGACCTTGCATGTTCAATGCTCAAAGAAGGAAAAATTGAGCTAATAGGCAAATTTTTAATCATTTGTATGGTCATATTAAAGAGTGAATATATGAGAAATTATTATCCATCTTAATTGAGCCTTTTAGACATTTAGAATATTTTTACAGGTCCAAAAATGGCAAGATATTTAGTTTCTACTTCATCGGGTCCCTTGGCAGCCTTGCAAGGGCCATGTTTAAATTCTTTTTCCATATAGAATATATAGATATGTATCCTATTATATTCACCAGGTATGGGGAGACTAATGGGATTTAGATTCATGTCATTGGTCTTTGGGTCAAGATCCTATTTTTTATGAAAAAACACAAAGTAAACTGCTTGGAGAAGGCTCTAAACCCCACCACCTTGATTTCTGGGCAATCTTATTTCAAATATGAACTCATTGTTACATTAAAATGTTTTAGGATATTGAAGAGGGTCTAATAGGTTTTTTAGTTCCATCATTTCAACTCATATAGTGTATGCAAATGCAAGAGACCTCCATGTTTCTTCATGTTATAGATTTATCTCATTGGGTAGAGACTTCAATGCGACCAATGATCATTGTCAAAATCTATATGGAATTATAACATGAATACACCTCTTAAATAACCCATATAAGGTTTCAATAATGTCGCATGATGATAGGTTTCTTAATGACTCAGTGGCGATGTGGAGAGTGCACCTACAACTAGTCCTTTTGAGACACCTATGAATGATACATGTAGAAGATGGGATAAACTCACTAATAAACATTATAGATACTCAAGTTTATAAATGAGAATAAGGTACCTAAAATACCATTCAATAAATGAGAGGTGTTGATGCCATGGAGTAAGTTTCACCATTTGGCTAAGTAAGGAACTCAAAGTTGTAAGCCCAAGTTGGAGGTTTTAAGAAGGATTTCATACATTAAAGGCCATGTAGAAGTTTTGAGGTTTGAATAAAGATTGGGTATGAATATCCAAAATCCATAATTATCATCTACAGTTATCAAGAAGCTAGGATGAGACTGTCACACAAGGTACAATCACCTAGTTGCAGACAATTGGCCTAGATTGTCTAGTCATGAGAGAGATTGATGTTTTGAGGCCTCTATAAGCACTATCACAATTTGAGAATGGATAAATAATGTGGTTATGAGTGGAAAAATACATTCATGGTCACATAAAATCCATACAAGCAATAAGAATACTCATTATTTTGTCTCAGACCTCACTCACTCCATTGGTAAGGGACAATCTTGAGACCAAGGGGTCAATTTGAACCTAAAACACAAAATAAGCATGTAAAATCCCATGGAGGGCCTTTAAGGTGATATATAAACATATAAAAGGATTTAATACACTCCCAAGTTTCAAAAAACCTTAGTTTTTAATCCAAATGCCCTTGAGGGATAACAAGGAGGTGACTGGCCTTAAATGTCAAGTCCCCTAACCAATACACTAAATGCATACATTGGAATAATAATCATTAAAAAATCATGAAAAATATTTTTTTGGATGTGTCTTCTCCCAATAGTGAGATTGAGTTTTGAGGCACAAAACCCAAATTAGACCTCTCTTGAGTTCAAGAGAGCTAAGTCTACCACCCAAAGAGTAACTTCACATGTTCACACCATATATCACACTTTGCATGGGAATTTGATCCATTGGAATAGGTGTGTGTGGGGGGGGGGTCATTAAATAAGGTTACCCAAGTGGAATGAGGCCAATTGGTGGTTGGTGCTTTATGAATGATCGTTAAGATCCCAAATAGGTCTTAAACCCTACTAAAACCCTTGGGTTAATGAAATATGAGAGATTTATATTATAATGGCTCCAAATGCATTGTTTTATATCTATAAACATTTTAACCTTATCAACATATATCTGATACTCCTCACCATGAAATTTGATGCTGATGTCACCCGTACGGACACACTAAATGCCCTCTCTTTTTCTAGTTTTGATGAGATTTAAGGGTAAAAACATGGATTAATTATTTAATATAATTGTGAGAGGTACCATGGGGTGTTTTATAACTTATAAATTCACAAATTAATTTCATCTTCTCATGAAACTATTCCTATAGGTCCACACAAAAAAGATAGTTTGAGGTATACTAGGAATGAGAGAGCTAACTACCTAGTTTAGAAAGAAATAACATGTCATGATGCCTTGAAGGACTTTTTCATATGATGAATTATTATTGGGTCTAATAAAATTATCTTAAGCCTTATTCTATGGTTTCATTCAATTTTCATGTCCATTCAAATGAACTAACATGTGCAACTAGACCTAACTGCCAACTAGTGTTAGACAACCAATGTTAAAGTGACTTCTTAAGAAAAATGACAAGCATTGCAAGGTGTCAATTGAATCCTTTAGATCCCTAAATATGTGGTGATAGGATATGTTAGGTTTAGAGTGGTAAATTATAATTTCTATAATAAGAATCAGACGATCTCTTCATTGCCTAGGATCATAAATTGTACCTCATAAGTTAAGCTAACTCCCCCTTTCAAGAAAGCCTATTTCAAGGGAATGTAATGATGAATAAAACTTATTGAGGTGTAAATATACCTTTTAAAATGCATATACATGAACTTTAAAGGCATATTTAATAAGTTTCCTATAAGAGATCAGATCAATTTTTAAGAAGGCTTATGAAATCCTCAAAGAGTAACTCCTTTTGACTTGAGGGCAATTTGTAAAAGACTTGTAAATCAAATAAAACATGTTAAAGAATTTATATGCTTCATCCTAACTCTTATTAAGCTAATTATTATTTATCCATTCTTTTAAACCCCAAAGATTCCATCCTTGGTATGGGATTTCTCTCTTTCTCTCTTTGGTGCTATAAATATGCCTAGTTTTAGCATTATAACATATTCATAAGAAAGGTAGGAAAAGCCCTACTATTTTTGTTACTCATATTTGACTTAAGAAATAAATTCAAATTGGTTCAATATTTCCAATTTCATATTTTAGTGTGTTGAATGAGTTGCTGATATATGCTAGTGATTTTTTGTTATCCTTGCATCTTGTCCTACTTATGTGCACCTAGGTATGGATACATTATCTTTTTGCAGGTCACTTAGAGTACATTGAAGTGTGGTATTGTAACTAAGTGTTTTTTAGTCTCATTAGAGTATTATAATGTACTTTTAATCTCTCAACTTATCTACTATATTTACATAGTCTCTAGGTTGAAATACTTCTGTTAGAATTTCTATCTTGAAGCATAGACTAGATTGTAGTTGTACCTCTTTTAAGTGCAAGTAAAGGATAGTATTGGATCAAATATTCTAGTATATCACCCATTTTTTCTAATTTTAGTTAAATTGGATAGTTTCTTTTCCATTTTCATATACCAACTAGTTACTAAGAGAACAATCAAGACAAATCTAGCAAGCTAGCCCTTTCAAGTATAGGTTTACCCCCACTATAGACAACCCACAAGTATAGGGATAATCACATTTTTTTACTCAATTGGATTTGTCTTGAACTAACTCTCCAAGGGTGAAAAATTGAGTGACAACATAAACCTCACATTATGCATAAATATTATAACTATTGAAATTTTCACCCTTATGAAATCTTACCACTTGTGTGATAATGAGTGTTGTTAATTCAATAGAGAAGGCATTAGATAAGGCCCTTGGTATTTGATGTGACATGGGTTTTGTTAAATATGGCATATTGATACCCCTAATAATTAATATTTTTTAATAAGGTGAATTAAATAAATACAATGATTGAAAAAGGATATTATTTTTTAGTATTGACTATTTATTATGTATAATCATATTATTATTTTACTGATGCTATTGTGTCTCAAAAGATTTGATCAAGTAATTTTTCATTTTTTTAATCAATAGTTTAAACTCTTCATGCCAATGCTCAATGTAAATATATATCAATATCTAATGTAAACACGTGGCATATTTTATTTATAATTTTATTTTCACAATCATGTAAATACATATTTATTTAGTATTATATATTTATTTATATTTTTATAATTATATTTATTTATCTCTTCTACTAGTGTAAATATCTTAAAGATTCTAATAGTATCAAATACAATTATTTGAAATATATCAAGATATATCAATTTTAAGGTTCTTGTCTTAGATTTTACACATATCACATTGATTAATGATTCCATTGTCTTCTTCACTAATTTTTCATTAATTAGTGACAAATGAAATTAATCTAATAATATAATATTTATATTATTATAAATGGTTACAAAAAAATTAGTTATATTGTAGTTAACTCCATATTAAGAATTGTGAGACAAGGATGATTTCGCGACCCTCAAAAAATTTTATCCTTTTTTTCATTCATCTAGAGACCTATAAATGTCTAATTCAATTTTATTATAAGTTGGATACTTTTTTAATAACTCCCTATAAATGTCTAATACAATTTTATTATTATTTGGCTAATTTTTCAATGCCTATGCACTCTTAACATTTAATTTATACCATAATGTTTCATGTTTATATAATATGTAGTTTTATCTTTTACTTATTACCCCATTTTTTTCAACTTTCTAGACAAATTTATCACTCATCTAGAATCATTTTTCATTACTGTACTTTTAATGTGTATAATTTTCCTAATTAGATTATATATATATATATTTATAATTATTTAGGTTTTATTTAGTATTTTGTGATCAATATTGAATACTATTGAAGATTTTGACAAGTAATCAGTGCTTAAAATTTATGTTAATACTCCACTCTTAACACTATTATCTACGTAACCTTTAAATATGCAAAATAACTATTATTAATTAAATTAAACTTACATTAAGTAACTACACAAGATTAAATTTGTATTTTTTATGCGTGCCTCAATAGGTAGCATTTACATGGAATCACTGAATTACATAGAATGTTAGCATCTCAACCCATATTTAAAGTTTAAACACAAATTCAAGCACAAATAATTCTCAATACAAAAATAGGGACTGACGGCTACACGACTTTTATTTTATATCACATAGACACAATTATTTTATATGAATGAGATGAAGATTTCATATTTGTTTTATATTACATTTTAAAAATGGAGAAATGGGTCCCTCATTTATTTTATATCACATCTTATATATATTATTTAATATCATATACATCATCATCATCATCATCATCATCATCATCATCATCATCATCATCATCATCATCATCATCATCATCATCATCATCATCAAAATTTGCATTTATTTCCTATATAGTGGGATAGGGACTCACTTTTATCTCATATCACATCTCATATTTATCTTATATCATATACATACAAATTTTGGATTCATATCAATTGTTATCTATATCAACAACTAATGGTATGGCTAAAACATTATGTTTTTGCACATTTTACTTGTGAAAAAGTTACATGGAATAATTATAGCAAGCTATCATGGGAAGTGTTGATGCTTAAAATTGCACTGTTTCCAACACCAACATGGGAAGTTTCAGGGCTGTGAGACTTGCGACCTAAAATGACATCCATATTTTAAAGAAGCTGGCTCTTCTTTATCTCAAATGTATTGTGGGAAAAAGGGATAAAAATTAAATAGAATCACCAATGCAATGAAAGAAAATTTAACTATGGTGATGCACTTGAGTATGATTAATTCCTTAATACTAATCACAATGAAGCTATCTTTAGGATTCAATTACATTAAAGAGCAACCAATGCATGATCAATGTAAAAGATGAAAACAAATAGAATCAAAGGCTCACAACTTAGATGATTTTGCAATAACACAAAAAATATAAGCAAAGGCACATAACTCAGTATTCTTATTGATTTTCCAATCACATAAAAGGTACTAATACATGCATAGTTATACAAACTTTTTGAATTAAGAAAATAGAACAAAGTCAAATGATATTACTGGCCACAGCAAGAAAGTCTCAAAAACATCTTATAAATCTCTAATAACAATCTATCTGCATAAAATTCTCTCCCTTTCCCTTCCTTTTTTTATCTTGTGATTTGAACCCATATTTATAGCAAAGGACTGGCTCAATATTGCTCGCATGATCAAATCCCAATAGTCTAATCGAACTCTAACTTAATTGGAAGTGTCTGATAGAAGATATCTTTCAGATCTGAAATGGTTAGCCTCTTTATAAGTTCATTAGCTGAAATAGATACACGTGGCATTTCCCACTATGAAATAGGTGAGGACACTTGGCATCATCTGCTAATATTAACAAGTGACACGTGGCAGTTTCTTCTTGTCTATAGAAGCTTTAGATACCTTTTGAGAGTCCTACAGAAGATGACACATGGTGGCTTCTGTTGAGCTTTAGAAACACTATAGAAACATTTGGGACTCATTTAGATTCACATGAATGATGGCACTTGGCACGCTCCACTTACTTTAGCAACTCACGTGGGGCCCACCATAGTCCTTTCTCAATAATGAAACAAAGGAAAAAATTGTAGATGTCGACACTTGGCAGTCTCTGTAGATATTACAAGGGACACGCAGTGCTTTCTGCGTAACTTAGAGAAACATATTAAAACCTTCCACAGTTACCACATGGCACCTTCCACACACACTGAGAGAAGCTTATTTAAATAAGCTTTTGAAACTTATAAGAAATTGAAATGCGGATGCTAACACTTGTCATGCTCTATGGGTATATAACAAGACACGTGGCTCCATATTCATTACTTAGAGAAATTATAATGTGTCTCAACTAATGACACTTGGCATGTTCCATGCGACTTTGAGACTTAGACAAAACTTAGGCAAAATAAAAACCCACACCCATGCTCTGTGTCAAAACCTTCACTGCCAAAACTGAAACACGTAGGGACAAAACTAGAGCACACAACTAAAACTCAAAACAAAATATAGAGTATTTTACTCTATAGTTCTTGGCGACCATGAGGAATTTTGATCCTGCTCAAAAAAGAACCCAAAGAATATATAAAAAATGTGGCAAAAATCACAAATTATGTAAGGCCATCTGATAAACAGACCATTCGACATCAGATAGTCCCTGATTATTTTGCAAATCCTAGAAAGCTAAATCAAGGTTGATGATGTCCTTGTGTGAAAAACTCTACAAAACATGAACTGTAGTCTTCAATTGGAAATCAAGCTAAGCCATGGGGATTAAGACATCTTCCACTTCTAGCACTGATGAAGCATTTTTTAAACCCAAAAAAACTGACTGATCATTTTGTCTGGCTAACAACAAAGGCTTAATCTCATCAACCATTAACACAGTGTTGCTATCAGGAAAAGGGGAGGGAAGACCCAATTGTACAAGATCTTCAATATGCTTTTTCATGTCTTTTACTCCCTCTTTTACCACATTTAGGATCTCTTTGTAATTAATTGCTATGGAGTTACAACTGAGAACTTCGTTCACCCTTTTTGTAGTAATCATTTTGTCACTAATCCCTGATGCTAATAACATTTCATCAGTTGTGTCATATAGAATTTTAGCAGCTTTTGAGAATCAAAAACTCTCAAAGAGATAGTGGACAGAGTGTCCTGGACTGAAGTCTCCACCTTTTCACATAATTTTTATGCATTTATCAAGAAAGTTAGAGAGGGTCTGAGCTGAGTAATCTCCTCAAAGATTCTTTTCCATACTGATACATATAACTCCTTGACCAAATTCAAAACTCCTATATTTTTTGGCCTATTAGCCAACTCAAATGTCGATTGCTTTTTTATTTGTTGCTCAGCTTGAAGTGGGGCATGTATGGTGGCAGTATTGTTTTGCTCATTCAGTAGCTTTTGCTGGAACTGAGTGACCTGTTACAGGTTTTCCTGACATTTTTTCTGTAGTGTTGCCTTTTTTTGCCTTAGGGCTGTCACTACAGCTTTCTCTTGTGTTAGCTCTTCTTTCAAAGAATCATTTAGGGCTTGAATATCCTGGTGAATCTGACAAGAAATATTATCTTGCAACTATTTGTTGAGACTCTCTATTTCATCATTCTTTGTTTTGATTTCTATAGCCAGATTGCTATGATTTGCTTTCTTTTGAGCTAGATCAACCTCCATCTTCTACAGCTTCTTTGATAATTTAAAATAATCAGTAGCTATAGTATAAGTGGTTTCATTTAGTAGCTCAACCCTGTCTTATGGTCTAAAAAGTGACATATCTATAGCCACTTCACTCATTGTATAATCTTGAGGCTGCATCTACTCATTTGGCCTGACTACATTAGGTGACAAATGAGTCACAGTTAGCTGCTGATGGATTGGGTCAAATAGTGACCTCATGTGTGGTGCAACTAGAGCTTTATTATCTTTCTTCCTCTTTTTATCCATTTAGGCTTCCCTAGCCTTCTTAGCAGTGTTTGTTTGATCTTGGAAGGTAGAGGGAGAGGCAATATACCTGCCCACAAAAGGATAACCCTATGGCAATCCATAGGGAATAGCCAAATTTTGGCTAGGGGGAATCTGGAGAGATATTCTCTTTGGGACAGAGGGGGAAAAGGGAGGCAATGATGTGGCTTGTGATGACATGGATTGAGTAGTAATAGGTGGGGCAAATTGGGAAATTGGCACAACAGAGGTGGCAGGGGATAATGTTTGGCCAGTTGGGATTACCAGCCCTATATAAAAAGAAAAATACTGAGAAGAAGAAGGAGAAATAAAATGTACCTGAGGAGAAATAGATGTACTCAGTGGTTGATGCTATGAGGGCTCTACATCCTCATCTAAATTAGGCTGAAGTTTCAGCTTCTTATGTTTCCTTGGCCTTTTTTCTTCTTACTGTGCTTCCTTCTCTTCAACATTTACCATTGCTACTAGTGGTTATTACACAAAATTGGGAACTCCAAAGGTTGACACTAATGAAGAAGCTTTGGGTGGTGAGGATACCACATTCTTTTGTTTTTCTATAGTGACTGTAGATGAAGTTTGTCTTGGGGCCTACACTGTAGGAGTGGATTCTGCTTCCCCCTCTAACTCTCCACCTTGTGTCTATAGTTTGCTTATATCAAGGCTAGAGATAGGAGATGGATGCCATTCATCTCAGATTGCCTCCCATTTCTCATCTGTGTTTACATTACCAAAAGAGTGAGTTAGCTCAAAAATCTCCTGCTTATACTTCTAATAGGCTTCTATTTTTTTGGGTTTCCATTCTTTGTTCTTCAACACCCTTTTTAAACCAGAAGTCATTCTAATTTTAGGGTCAAAAACCTTTTCCTTAACATAAAAGGTCTCCCATGGCCTGGCCTCTTGAAAGGGCAAATCTATCAATTCTACATACAAATCAGGAATATCTTCCTTAGGGTTTCTTTTATTTTCCCAAAAGGGATGGCCCTCATACACAATTTTAGCGTCGACTCTATTGTTCTTGACCCATAAGGTTATGAAACTACTTGGGTCATATCTCCATTTATCTTCAATTAGAAAGAAACCCAAGATAACTAGCTTCCTCAGCAACAAGTGCTCAATATCTCTAACCTCTAGGGCCATGTTTTTCTCTACCCATGGAATATGATACATTTTCTTTTTCTTCTTCCTAGTGCCATAGTCATTATCAACCACATACACTTGCTGGGTGACCTCTAAGAATGCTAATGTAGGATTCAAAATCTTGGGTAGCAACACTGGTTCTCCATTATAACTATGGACCCTAATGATGGTATGATGAGATCCAAAAAAGTAATCACAGGGAATAATGCAATTTGTCATGAGGCCTCTGACACTTGGAGTTAATCTATTTTCAAAAGGCTCTAGGCTTAGGTGACAAAAGGTAGGGGCAATAAAAAGTTCCCAAAATTCATATGGGTCAGACATTTTGGATAAGATATGTGTCCATGCAGACACATGAATGGTCCTATTATGACTGAAACTTGGGTCATACATATTCAGATGCATATATTGTGAAAAGATGCTAGAGTTTTGATATAATACGAAGTGAAATAGATAAGAAGAATACCTGAAAACCCCTTTATATTTGAATTGAGTGAGTTGGTCAACCATTGAATAGGAAATTTACTCTGAGAAGTCTAGCTAATACTCTTGAGACTTGTCTATAATTTTTAATCTGAAGAGAATGGCTATTTGCCAATCATAGACAATTATGTCCTCCTTCATTCAAAAAATAAATGCCATCATGGATAGTGCCTCTTGATTGGCCTATGAAAATTGTGCCCTTCTTGTTGGCAACACTGGCATAATGGTATCATCATCCCCTAATTGTAATTTTGATCTGAGAAACCTCAATTGATTATTAATGTTTGCCCATATTTTTTGCATTTTGGCAATGGTGGGAAATGTGGCTATTTTATCATGATATAGGGCCAACATGTCCCTAATGGCCTTTGGTGTAATTTGCACCATGAATTGACCCTATTGTATGGTATTTGAGGGTGCATGCAAAAATTATGTGCATATTTCAACTAAGTCAGGGCATGGATGTACACTTGGGACAATGAATTGTGCCAATTGAGAAGTCCATATCCTCATCCCAAATGTTTTGGATTGTCTAGCCTTAGCCCTCTAAATACATCTTTGGTGTGCTCCTTCTCATAGAGATTTTATAGAATTCTGAAGGGTTAGGTCCATGATTCCATCCAAAAAATCCTTCACCTTTGCTAGGTCGATCGCATAACCAACTTCGGAGACTCTAGTCCTTAGATAGGTCCTTAAGGGTTGTGCAGGGGCTGAAACATAATATTTGCTAGTGAGAAGCTTATTAATGGATTCATAAATCCCAAACCCCTATTTTGAAGACTGTGCCTCCTCCATATCTATGTCTATACTGGGAATTAGTGAACTTATGTAATAAGTATGGAAGCTTTGCAATAAGGAAGGCACTTTTACTAATCAGGTTTTGCTATGAATTGAAATGCAAGTAACAGGGATTTTCTTAGCAGACGTAGGAATAGATGAGACACAGTTAAGCCTTAACTCTTATTATTAGGGTATTTAATGACACATCAAGTCTCATAAATGGCATTACAATTAAAAAACTGTTAGTAAATCTTATTAAATTTGTGTGGGATAGCGTGTCAGACACGTCATATAAGTGGCTGCGTAAAGGTACCTTGGGGAATTTTGCGAATTTAAGAGAGATTTAGTGAATGCAAAAGTTTCAAATTTTTTGAAAAGACTTTGAGCCACAACCACATGTTCATAGAATACTTATTAAAAGAAAGAGCAAGAAAAAAATGGAAAATAGAGCAATAAGGAAAGGGAAACTATCTAACTATAATACATGGGAGATACTGCTTAAATGAAATATTTCAAGTAGATTCCATTTATAAGAATTTATTCGGGTTCACCCTCCATCATTTTGAGCTCAAATTATTTTTTCTATTTACATGTATGAATCTTATAGGGGCTAGTCCACAATGCCTCAAATTTATTGTGTTGACCCAGCTTGGCAGCTCTCGCATCCCATTTCAAAAAAACTTAGCCTACTTCGAAATGGGGGTTTAAAGTCTTCTTATCGAAGCAATATTTGATTATTTTTTGATGTTTCATTAATGATTCATGTGCTGTATCCCTCTTTTCTTAAACTTTCAGGAGCTCAGCAAGTCTGATTTTCATGGGGCCATTCTCTTCAATTTCAATCTATTTTAATAACTAGAGAGCAAGAATCTCCAAGCTCAGGGGAATTACAACAGGCTTACCATAGACCAATTCATATGGGTACATCTTTGTCACTTGTTTAAGTGTAATTCTATTAGCCCACAATGCTATATTAAGCATTTTATGCCACTCTTTGTGATGATCAGCCCCTATTTTCCTAATAAGTCTAATCAAGTTCTTGTTGGTTGATTCTGCCAAACCATTACCCTGAGGGTAATAATTTGAGGAAGTTTTCAAATATATTCCATACTTTAGTGTAAAGTCAGATATTTTTGCCCCTAAAAATGCCTTAGAATTATCTAAAATTATGGTATGAGGAGGCCCAAAGCGAGTAGTGATATCCCCTAAAAAGTCTAAGATCACCTTTTTTGTTGCTTCTTTGAGTGGCACTGCCTCACTCCATCTGGTAAAATAATCTGTGGCAGTTAAAATCCATTTGTGTCCCATACTCAACACCAGATTAATCATTCCAATGAATTCAAGACCTCATTGAGCAAAGGGTTCATCAACAATTATAGGACTAAGGGGCATTGCTGTATTCCTTCTCTTCCCCACATAATACTGACAAGATTGGCACTTTTTGACCAATTAATAATAGTCTGTAAATAAAGTGGGCCAAAAATAACCTACCTAAATTATCTTTATAGCTGTGGTTCTTGTAGAAAAATGTCCACATGAGACTCCATGGTGTGTTTTATATAGTATTTTCTGAGCCTCATCTTTCTCTATGCATCTTAAAAGTATGCCATCAGTATTTCTTCTAAAAAGAACTTGGTCAATTAAAATAAAATGGACCCCTTGCTGCCTATAGTATCTCCTCTTGTCTTGAGAGAGATCTTTTGGGAAAATCCCATGTTTCATAAAATGGATTCTATTTGTGACCCATGAGTTTTAATTAATTTCTTGTATCCTCAATACATTTTCCTTTTCTATTTCTTCAATTATCATCTTTTCCATATCTTGAGTCATGTATTGGCACAACCCCCTACCTCTGACCAGCTTAGTGGGTCTGACCTCTACATCATACTCAAGGATCTTTGTTATCTAGTTTGCTCTTTTTTCAGTAATTTCACCTTCCATAATGTATTCTCTGACACTAGGATGAGCCACAAGTATCAGAATCTTATTTTCTGATACCATATGCTTGAATTTCTTGAGGGCTTTTACCATAACATATGCCTATTTCTACACAAAGTTGTATCTGGCTTCATACTCCCTAAGAGTCTTTGAGAAAAAGTCTATTGGGTGTTTTCCCTCTTGTTAATCATCTTTTTGTGTTAGGACAGTAGTAACACTGAACTCTCCTCTATAAACATAAATTATAAAAGACTTAGAGAAGTCTGGGTTACTAAGTACTAGGGCTGTTGAAATTGCTTTCTTGACCTCCTCAAAAGCTTGTCTTCTTTCTGTAGTCCACTTGAACACCAGGTATTTCTTCAACAAGAGTGTCACTTGTCTCATTAGGCCTGCAAAGTCTGATATGAACTGACTGACAAAATTAATCTTTCCCAAAAAGGACTAAATTGCCTTCTTATTTACTGGTAGGGACAAGTTCATTATGGCTGTAACTCTCTCTGGATCTATAGAGACTCCTTCTTTGGATACTATATGTCCCAGCAGTTTACCTTAAGGTACTATAAATATACACTTCTTAGGATTTAGGGATATTCCAAACTCTTGACACTTCTTAAAAATGGATTCCAGATGATCAAAATGATCAACAACATTCTTAGAAAAAATAGTGAGATCATCAAGATAAATCAGAATGATTTTATTTATGAATTCTCCAAATGCTACATCCATTGCTCTTTGAAAAGTGGCTCCAGAATTTGATAGGCCAAATGGCATCTTGGCATATGCAAATGTTACCCATTTGATAGTAAATGTAGTCTTGTGTTGGTCTTCATCAACCAACTAAATTTGATTGTATCCAGAGAAACCATCTAGTAAGGAAAATCTCTCTGATCCAGCACAGTCTGTAAAATTTATTCCATAGAGGGCAGGAGATAGTGATATTTCAGAGATGCTCTATTTAGGTCTTTGAAATCCATATAGAGCCTTATGTCACCATTTTTTTTTCTGACTGGTAATAGATTGGATACCCAGGTTGAGTGTTTGATTGGAAAAATTATTTTAGATTCTAAGAGTTTCTACAACTCATCCACCATTAGAGGTTCAATCCTTAGATTCACTGGCCTCTAATTCTGTCTGACTAGCTTAGATCTTTCAGTCACTTCTATGGTGTGCTAAATGATTTCTCTATTACAGCCATGAAGGTCTTCATAAGTCCAAGCTATTACTCTATCATATCTTTCACACAAGTCAATTAGTCTTTCCCTTTCCTCTTGGGTTGTGGAATTTCCAATCTTTAGTTTTCTCCATTCACTCACTTGTATCTCAGAATAATTTGCTTTATTTTCTTGAAACCTTTTCTTCTCTAGGCTTACATCTTCTGGATCAAATAAGTTTTCTAAAGTAATAAAGCCTTTGGGAAGCTTATTGGTCTTTAATTAAATAATTTGGTCTCCATATGCTTCTTCAATTTTGGGTTGTAATTAATCAACAAATTCCCCTGACTGTTGCAAAAATTAGAGTACCTAAAAATCATTTTCAAAGACTTGCTAATTTTCATCATTGTCTGGGATAGTTGGCCTTACTATAACTTTGACTGACTCATTGTTGACTAATAGATCAGTTGCTAGGTCAAACTATGAGCTAATCTGTGTCATCCTATCTGCTTCAAAATTTTGGGTTCTAAGAACTACTTCAATATTGAAAGCTTCAAAATCATCTATTAAGTCCTAAATTTTGTGTCTATAAGATCTCATCCTTACATTTTTGGCTATTGCCTTTTCTTTGATTTGTTTCACCACTAGTTCTGAATCTCCTTTTACTATCAAATTCTTTACTCCCTTTTTCTTGGCTAACATGAGCCCATGTACTAAGGATTCATAATCAACATCATTATTAGTATAGGAAAATTGGAAATGGATAGCTCTTAAAAGTTTCTCACCATTTGGAGCAACAAGACAAATTCCTACTCTAGCACCATTTTTACTTCTAGCCCCATCAAAATTTAAGATCCAAAATTTTGAGTCCTTTTCAGATTCTTGAGTCTTTGTCATTTCTTCCCTTAAAACATTTGGGATTTCATGGTCTTCATCAAATATGACATAAGTGCCCAGACCAGTAGAGTCATAATTTCCATATGGGTCACTTTGCATCATAGTTAACAACTAGTTATTTTCCTCCTCTTAGTCATGTTCAATCCAGTCACCTAACTCTTCAACAAAGACCCTTTATTCCTTATTCAGTATAGCATGAGATGCCTCTAATTTTAGGGTTGGTTCATTGGTGATGTGATCCTTAGATAGTGACTTAGTATTTTCATTTTTGTACCATATTTGGTTCTTAGGATGAGGTGAGACTAATCAAGTGACATATAACCTCCTATCTTGGCTATGAAATCTCTAGATAAACATAAGCTAAATATAGGGGGTATATCTATGACTATCACATTTTGATTGACAATTATATTAGGAAAAGTATACAATTGCAATGGGAGTTGTTTAATTTTCCCTATTATTTGCACCGATTTTCCATCTAGCTGCATAACTCCTCTAAAAAGTGGCTCATACTTTATTTTTAAAGCATCTGCTATTTGTTTAGGCATTACTATAGTACTGGGCCCTGAGTCTATCATTGCATTATGTAACAGTTTATTTCCAACTATCAAAGTCAAATAAAAGGGCTCTGGTTTGGATTTGCTTACCTTTGGTGCATTGTTCAAAAGGGCTGTTGTCTGTAGAGGAACTGTGTCTTTGAGATTTTCCTTATCAATAGGTCCTCCTTTGGTGCTATAATGTTTAGGCACTACTTGGCCCTATAGAGCTTCTTGAAACAGTGTCTTTTGCTTAGGAATAGCTAATATGTCCCATATTGACACATGTGCTGGGGTCCTCTTTAGTTGATCCACCACATTCACCAGTCCTAGTGTTTGGGTTTTTGGATAATAAGGATACCTTGATTTTTATTGAACTTGTCCAAAAATTACTTGGTTCTGCACTGGCTGAGGTATTTCTTGTCTAGTAGCTATGTTTTGATGACCTTGAAATGGAGGAACCTCCATAATTTCATTATTTTTGACTTCAGGCCATTCCATCATCCTTCTCTTGGCTCTGGTGTAGTAATCTAATTGTACCAATGGCTTCTTGGAAGTAGAAGCTTCATTTAAGAATACTGACTCTTCATCTTCAACTGATGAAAATAAAGCATGCTCAGGGGATGTTTCTTCTTCTTGTTGTAAGGACATCCCTTGCATATGAGCCACCAAGACTAAATTTTACATACCAAGGGATTGGTAGGGTTGAGTGTCAGAAGTATTTGCAAATTGTCCATCCATTCTTCTTTGCTCTGCTACCTTTTTTTGTAGATTACCCCTAAGACAATCTCTAGGCATATGAGCATTATTACAAGGGAAACACCAGGCATTGGTGCCATCTACGTAATTATTCTACCCTAGAATAATCTCCCTATTTGGATTAGGGGGAACAGTCTGTGAGGGTGTAGGGACTGTAACTAATTGGTTTGATGCCTGAGGGTTAGTTTGCCTTTGAGGATCCTGATACTGATTTGGCTGTGGTGGAGGTATATTTCCTTGGTAGCCTTGATATTGGGGTCTAGGATAAGGATTCTACTATCTTTTAAGGTTAACTATCTCATTAGAAAATGTCCTTAAGATGTTCTTGACATCATCCATCTCAAATGACTGGATAGGGATAGCTACTTTAGGAGGTTGTTGAGGAAATGTATACATAGACATAGGTGGGGCTATGGGATTAGGGGCTTCTTGAGGCAAAGGTAAGGTAATCTCTGGAAACATGGGCATGGGAGGCCTTGGGGGCAACTTTCTAGCATCTATTCAGTTATTTTTAGCTCTGACTGCATAGTCATAGGCTTCTAGTAGAGTCTGACCTCCAAGTGACTGAATCATTACTGATATATCTGGATTTAAGGCTTTAAGATAAAATACTATAGCCATTCTTGGTATTGGTCTTGCTGTAGCAGGAATTCTTTCCTAAGTCTTTTGAAATCTTGAATTGAAATCAGTCATTGCTTCTTGTGGTGCCCTTTTGATAGTAATCAATTGTTTCAACAAAGAAGATTTATCACCTTTTTCTTCAAATCTTACAAAGAAAGCATCTCCAAGCTGATCCCATGTAGATATTATATTTGGGGTCAAAGATCTATACCAGTCCAGAGCCTTCCCCTTAAAAAAATCTACTAACAATCTTATAGCCACATTCTGCTGTGTGATCACATGTATTGCATAGACATCAGACACATCTTTTAGATGTTCTTCAAGTATTTTAAAATCTTCCCCACTAAATTTGGGCAGAGATTTCAGGGCATTTACTAGAATAGGATCCCAAGTGGCTGGTGGTACTGGGAGAATCAGAGCACTGCCACTGTTCCAATTTGCATAATTCCTTGGGGATATAGGTGCTCCCATGTTTTCTCTTGGTGTTGCTGTAAACTGATTGACCCTTCTTCTTGAATTAGTTATCAATGCTGGTAAAAGAATACCTGGGTTCACAACATATTGAGATCTTGTTATTGGTCTACAGCTCTGACTCCTTGTAGCTCTCTGGTTCATATAGTCTTGAAAGAAACTTCAAGAGATTGTCCCATTGGGCATGCCAAAAAATGTTGATGCTTAAAATTGCACTATTCCCAACACCAACATGGGAAGTTTCAAGAATTTGGGACTTGTGACCTGAAATGACCTCCAAATTCTAAAGAATCTAGATCTTCTTTATCTCAAATGTATTGTGGGAAAAAGGGATAAAAATTAAATGAAATCACCAATGCAATGAAAGAAAATTTAACTATGGTGATGCGCTTGAGTATGATTCATTCCTTAATACTAAACACAATGAAGCTATCTTTAGGATTCAATTACATTAAAGAGAAAACAATGCATGATCAATGTAAAAGATGAAAACAAATAGAATCAAAGGCTCACAACTTAGACGATTTTTCAATAACATAGAAAATATCAGAAAAGGCACATGACTCAATCTTCTTATTAATTTTATAGTCACATAAAAGGCACTAATACATGCACAGTTATACAAACTTTCTAAATTAAGAAAATAGAACAAAGGCAAATGATATTACTAGCCACAACAAGAAAGTCTCAAAAACATCTTGTAAATCTCTAATAATAATCTATCTACAAAAAATTCTCTCTTTCCCTTCCTTTTTTTCTCCTATGATTTGAACCCATATTTATAGCATAGGACTGGCTCAAGATTGCCTACACAATCAAATCCTAATGGTCTAACCGAACTCTAACTTAGCTGGAAGTGTTTGAGAAAAGATATCTTTCGAATCTAAAATGGTTAGCCTCTCTGCAAGTTCATTAGCTAAAATAGATACACGTGGAATTTCCCACTGTGAAATAGGTGAAGACACTTGGCAGCATCCACTAATCTTAACAAGTGACACGTGGCAGCTTCTACTTGTCTATAGAAGCTTTAGATACCTTTTGAGAGTCTTGTGGAAGATGACACATGGCAGCTTCCACTGAGCTTTAGAAACACTATAGAAACATTCAGGACTCATTTAGATTCACATGGACGATGACACTTGGCATGCTCCACTTACTTTAGCAACTCACCTAGGGCCCACCATAGTTCTTTCTCAATAATGAAATAAAAGGAAGAAACTATAGATGTCGACACTTGGCGGTATCCACAGATATTACAAGGGACACACGGTGCTTTCCATGTAACTTAGAGAAACATATTAAAACCTTCCATAGTTTCCACTTGGTGCCTTCCACACTTATTGAGAGAAGCTTATTGAAAGAAGCTTTTGAAAATGATAAGAAATTGAAATGTAGATGCTGACACTTGTCGTGCTCCGTGGGTATATAACAGGACATGTGGCTCCATCCGTGTTACTTAGAGAAATTATAATGTGTCCCAGCTGATGACACTTGACATGTTCCACATGACTCTGAGACTTAGACAAAACTTAGGCAAAATGAAAAACCACGCCCATGCTCTGTGTCAAAACCTTCACTGCCAAAACTAAAACTCACAGGGATAAAACTGGAGCGCATAACTGAAACTCAAAACAACATGTAGAGTATTTTACTCTACAGGAAGTTCTCATAATATCTCTCTGCCATCACTATATATATATATATATTTTCAAAATAATGTTGGTTTTGGTTCTCTCTTTGCAGGCCATGAAATTCCTTGAAACTAAAGATTTATTTGAAATAAAAAGTAATTATGAAGAAAATAAAATACTCCAATATTAAATGTCACTTCAAAAATAATTATTATTCATAACTTATGTGCTCAAGATCTAACAACACACTATTGATAGATGTTGATTAATTTAAATCATAATAAATGTTCGATGTTGTAGTTCAAAATATTTACTTTACGGAGCTTGGGTTAAGTGACCACTTTGCATTTTTCTATTAAAAAATTATTGATATATATTCTAATACACTAATATTACATATTTAATATTTTGCTTAATATAAAACAATAATATAATTGTAATTTAAATATATATTTTTATATAATATATATTATTATTATCATTATACAATAGTGTATACGTACATACATACATACATACATACATACATACATACATACATACATATTAGTAGTTGTTCCAAAGGTACAACCTATGTCTGAAGTGATATTCCCTTATTTTGGTCAAGCAAGGTTTTTTAAAATGAAAGTGTAAATTGGCATTTGTACCTCACTCAAAACCCATGACTATTTAGTCCATTATGCAACAAAACTCTCTCATTCATTTAAGTATTTTTTCTACTTTTACATTTTTGATTAATGAAGATACAAAATTTAAGGAAAACTAGCTAGTAGGCATGGATAAAGGAAAACTACAAATTATGATTTTTTTTGCTTGAGTCAACAATAACAGTTCATGAGTAGGAAAAAATCACACACAGGGGAAACTTTGTTTTATTTTGGATTATCTTTTTAAGATAATGAATTAATCACCCAAGAAAACATTTTTGAGTTTTTTAAATAACCCTGAATAACTTTTCTACATAAATTACAAGTTATATTAGAAGTGATATAATTCCCCTATTTTGGTCAAGCATATTTTCATAAAATGAAAGTGTAAATTAACAATCATACGCCACTCAAAACCTATGGTCTCTTAGCCCATTAAGAAACAATAATCTATAATTCATTTTAGTATAATTTTTCTACTTTTACATTTTCAATTAACGAAATATAAAATTTAAGGAAAAGATGATTGAAAAATAATTCTAACTATAATAGATATTTCCATTTGAATGGAATACCCACACAACAAGAATATTATGCATTTTGATCTAAAATATCACAACTTGTTAGGGAACATGAAATATTCTCAACATCTCATTTGCAAGGTATATGTACATTATTTGATGACTTCATCTACATTATGCTTGCAACAGGTAATAAATTTATGAAATGTTACATATTTCATATTCTGACACTGAAATGTTATGCAAGAAAAGGAATAAGGCTCCCACTCATTCTCACATAAACAACAAACAAACATTACAAAAATATATTTTAAAGATGATATCAATAGTTTCAATATATTTGTAGATAAATTCACAATTATAATATACTATTACGTTTTAATATTCATAAATATATAACTTTAAAAATATTTATTACAAATCATGAAATACAAATACTTTTTCCTATTATATTTTGATTTTACTACATTCTATTGAACAATTCATACAATAACAAAAAATGCTCCCCAAAAATGACAGATACTCCTACTACAACACAACACCTATTTTATATGGTTCAAAGAGGTCTCACATTTATCTTATATCACATTTAATTTATAAGTTTTATAATTATATTATATGGTTCAAGGATTGATTCCACATTTAACTCATACTTATTTCATATGGTTAAAGGGAGAGATTCCACATTGATCTCATAATTATATTTCATACATCACATATACTTTCATACATATTTCATATGTTATTTTTAAATTTAAATTTTAAATTTTATTATTTTGAATATGGTTTTTTGTTTTTTTTAAGAAATTGTTAATTTATTCACCATCCCTTATTATTTTGAATGTTGGTTGAATATATTATGAATGTTATCTTTAGGTGGTTCCTTTAGTCATACTTATAATGTTTTTTTTTGAGGGGGGGAATTAAGGTAAATGGGTTGTGTTATAAAGAACTAAAAAGTTGTAATATACAAGAATTTACCTTTTTGGTGGAACAGTTATGGCCTATTAAAAATTTATTATGCTATAAGGTGGATTTTTGCCTTCACAAATCTATCTTAATTGTCTTATAAATTATTGAGGTTTTTTTTTGTTCTCTTTAAAATTTTCAAGTGAAGTTATATATGGTAAAGACTTGATCTTTTTCATAGACTCATGAAATAATAAACAAGTCTTTAACAAATTTATTTGGATTCACATGATTATCTAAGTATAGGATAGTTCTTGACTCTAATATAGGTTTGGGTGGTATTGTTTGCCTTGTAAAAGACCCTTTAATTTCAATAATGTGTGTGGAGGAACTTGACTACCATTCTAAAAAAATGTAAATATCATTTGATAAAGGAGCTTTACATTCCAAACTTTCTATAGTAGTTATATATGTCAAATTTAGATTTTGAATAGAAACTAAGAGTAATCTAATCTTGTATTGTAAGTCTAACATAACCTCTAATTAATCAAAATTAAAGAGAATAATACAATTTTACCTTCACCTACATAATGAAGATCCTTATTTGTTGATTATATTTGCTCCTTTATTGAGTTAAATGATTATTGTTACTGCAATGAACTCATGCAAGAAATTTTAAAACATGCATCTAAGAATTGTTAAGAGGTTGTAATGGTTTCAAGAGTTCACCATCAAGAAAACTAATATTTTTATTAACATATAGATTATTATTATTATTATTATTATTATTATTATTATTATTATTATTATTATTATTATTGATTTAAATTTATCATAAAAGGTCACAATTGATTTTTCCTACCTATTTAATCAACCTATTTTTATTGAATGTTGGCCAAGAAAAATCCCAAAAATTACCCACTAATAATGATAATAAATTATATTATCGTTATAATAATAGATCATCCTATACAAGGACTAAATTTGATGGTAGAACCCCTGCATGTGATTATTTTTTTTGATAACAATTATTTAATCAACATTATCTATCAAATGTTGTAATTCATAGTTGAAGTAAGAAACATTAAAGATAATTTATATATTTATTATAATTTTCAATATATATATATATATATATATATATATATATATCATAGGCATTTTATTGAAGGAACCTTTGTTGATATTTGTCATAGTATCTTTTGATGCCAATTATGAATGGGTGATAACTGGTGAAACTACTAAATGGTTGACATTTTTTCCATTGGATGTGTATGTGTTGGGAAGTGGATACATAATTTTATAGATAATTGGGAATAATGGAAGTCAGGGATGACCCATCACCTTAATATTCTTACATTTTCATCTTTTATACGACATAAAATAATATAAATAAAAAGATGAGCTGATTTGGCATTTTCATGGCAATATTAACACATCATTGATATTATCAACAAATTTGGGAAACCCTAAATATATTTCCTTTCCTTTCCTTATGCAATGATTAAATTTTAAGGAAGTGGTGATGAAAATGGATGATGTATTAATGAAGTGAAAGGCAAAAAATGTGTAAACACCTTAATTTGGTCAAGCAACCACAAGTATTATATCTTTTGTTTCTATTTCATATGAAGGTCTTAGTGATGATTATAGTCCTTTTTAGATTGGTCATTTTGAGTCTTTTGATATTTATTATGTCTTATTTTCCTTATTTGTGATCCTCTCAACAGTCACAAGTCACCTTTTACCAGTCAGGGGCCCTTAGCCTATCTTGCCTAATTTCAGCTCTATTTTAAGCCCTAGGACACTAGCACCACTTTTAGGATAGTATTTCCACATGGCACTAGTGTCTAATTATGGATTTAGTGTTTGACATGCCTTTTCTCCCATGTTCAAGTGATAACCCCATCGTGAGCCTTCTCTTATGTTTTAATCCTTCTTTTATGACTTATCATCTAGCAAATAATGTATTATATTAAAAATGAAGTCCCTTATATATAAAGAAAATCAAAAGGTATTTTACATATAACACTCACTATTTTGGCTCATATTTACATAAAATGAATCTATAATACAAATTAATACTTTGCATACTACTTAGTCATCACACTTAGACATTGCATGATCAATTAAAAAAGGGCCTAAGAAAAAATCATTCTATCATACCGTGCATATGGATGGTATGCATTCCCTAAGGGAAAACTACACATGATCTAAATCCCATAGCGTTGTGGTTAATATAGGCAGTAGCTAAAACAATAGGGGTTATGCTTTGCATGATTGTAATATCCCACAACCTAGTTTTTCCTTTCCTTTTTGCATTTGATCTATTTATTGTTTCATGTGTATAAATATTAATTAGGGGTTTAGAGGAGATTCAACCAAAATAGTAACATAGGCAAGCCCTCGAATGACACAAAACTACCTACAATACCTCTAGAACCTGCCAAAACTTCCCTAAAAGTTTAAGATAAGCTCTACAAGAAGGACATTAGTGTCAAGATTGGACACTAGCACCACATGACACTATTATCCTGATATGGGTGCTCCTATCCTAAGCCAAATTTCAATAAACAATCATAATATGAAATGTTCCTACATTTTTGTTTAATCTTTTTTGGTTCCTTGATCTGCATAAAAAATCTATTTATCTGTAGATAAGTTCCTTTTCTTCTCTCACCTACTATTTTTGAAAAGTTAAATTAAATCAACAATTTCTAGTTTTTCTTAGATTAGCAACATACTCAACCCTTTAACTACATAGGATTACATAGCTAAACTCTAAAAAGTTAAAACATTTGGTGAACCTCACTTACTTTGAATATTGCTTAAAACCCTAGTTTTCTTTAGGGTTTAACTTCTCCCAATTTTGTGTATTAAATTAGGGTTAAAAAATTCTATTTTTATAATTTTTTGGCATAAGCTAGATAATTTAATCAATCCTACATTAAGTTTTCCTTTATTTAATGTAAATTAAATTTTTGAAACACAACCCTAGATCCCCATACTAGGTCCCTATATATACAAATACTAGTAATTAGGGTTTCCATTACAAATCTTATTTCCTATTACACACTTCAATTAAAATTTCTCAAATTCCACATACACTTATGTTAGATTATACTCTCCCTCTTGTGTGTTTTCTAGTCCTTGTTTATATTATCTTCTTTGGCAAGTTTAAAATGGCATCTAAAAAGTCTTATACCCCTCACCCAATTGATGCACTCTTAAATTTCTCATAATTATAACGATGAATGGATTAATTTTCAAGACTATATATTAGAGCATAATAATGAATTAATTTATAATGATGATGTGACTATTGTTATAATCATAGATATGAGGATTATTATGAGCATGAAAATCAAAATTCACATGATGATATATTATATACATCATCTTCTCTTTCCCCCAACTCTTTTCTTACTCTTCAAAATCAAACTAATAAGATAAGGCCAAAAGAACCTCTTATTGGTAGTGCTTTATTCCAATGTGACCCTAGGTTTTTAACTAATTTTCCTACCTCATTATTCAAATTAAACCAATATAAGTATAATTCATGAAAGCCACTTTTACGTGATTCAAGTAAAGTAGATGGGAACAATGCATCTTCTTTACCCTTCTTAGTGAAATTTAAAAAAACATGTACCAATGATATTAGACCTTTTAGAAATGCACAAACTAAGGTAGATGAAATTATTTTATCATATTCCTTCAAATTCAAAGCTCAATGTAATGTTTTTTTATAATAAATTGATAATGCAAATGTCTCAACTCTTTTTTTATCTATCATAGTATGCAAAAGAACACATGATTTATATTTCTTTTGTCATTGACTCAAAAATTGAAAGTTATAATCATGCTTGCATTTCACACATAGAAAGTAAAAAAATGCATTGGATTACACTGACATATGATGACACATTTTATATTTGTAAAAAATTAAAATATTCCCCTTCTCTCTCTCTTAATGAGCATGTGGATGATACTTCTACAAATGAATTGAATTCTGATTTTGATGAACCATGGGATAGTGATGATTATTGTGATTATGATGAAGAGGACATAAAATCTACACCTTATAGTTCTTATCCTAATTCACCTATCTCTCTTATTGAATAAAATACTAGGTCACATGTAAAAAGACACACAAACACTTATTATTATGTTCATAATTTAAATTTACTTGAGAATAAAGTACTTTCTATTCAAGTAGTATATGATACTTATTTACAACTTAACAATATAAGAGATACTAATGAACCTACCTCAACCTCCTTACTAAAATATAACCTATTTCTCAAAGTAACCTAAATGAGGGTGATAACTCATTTCCCTCTAATCAAGTCCCATTTATCACACCTCCAAATGTTACTGAGAGAAAACCAACCCTCTCTAAAAAATATTTCCAATATAATATACCAATGGCTAAGATAAATAACAAAATCCAAGCACTAAATGATAATATACCTTCATAAGTGTTAACTTATTTATTTCGTGATGTGGATGATTTAAAATAAAAAGTACACATCTCACTTTGGAGAACAAAGCATAACAATCTTGGGTCAATGCCAATGCAATACATGACAATCCTTTTCCATGTAAAATATCAACTACAAGATTGCCTCACAATTTTTAGATACCAATATTACTTATATTTGATGGGCATGGATACCCACTTGCATCTTCAAGCTTATGAGAAATCCATGGCCCATATTACAAGTGTGTTGACTCTACTACAATTGTTTCCAAAGTCCTTAGATGAGGACACACTAAATTGGTTCTAGCATACAATCCCTAGTGGGTCTCTACACACATATGAGGAGATAGAGATAATATTTATCAAGAATTACATACATAATAAGGGACCCATAGTCACACATGGGGTTACCTTCATTACATCAGGGTGAGACATAACCACCATATAAATACATTCTATGGTTTAAATCTTGTTTGCATCAACTAATTTATCAACCAATAGATTTATAAGTACAATGTATCTTTGCCACAAGTTTAATCCATCCTTATAAGGAGAGATTGCTATATCAAACATCAAAATCATTATGGCATCTATGTAATGTAGCTATAACATTATAGGAAAAATTGGGATTTCTAGTCACACAGTCAAAGACAGATTTGGATATAGATCCCTCAGAGCCTCGGTCATCTAATCTGGTACAAGAACCTACTCCACTTATAATTAAGAACTTAGTGGAATAGAAACCACTTATAAAGATACTCAATAATGGTAAAGAGCCACTCTATAAAACACCTTATATAGTGAGTAGAACACAAGATATACACAATAGGGTTATACAATTTTAGATAAGGTTAGGCCTCATGAAATTTTGCTTACACTAGTAGACAAGAAGAATATTTCACATCCTTCTACTCATCATCATCCACCACACCATTTGCACTAGGTACCACATAAGCCATAATTGCCATTTTCATAAGATAAATATACATTTAGATGAGTATTGTTATGCACTTAGAGATTTCATTAAATAGTGTGTTTCTCAAGGCATCATATAATTTACATAGGGGGCATCAAGATCTCATTATCCATACTTTCATAGAACACACTCCTCTATGATAGAGTTATCCTAGGATGATCCTATTAAGGAACCATTGGTTACTCATCATATGAGCCCTGTGATTTCTAGGACACTTATTTATGATTGATATTATGCATGATAGTTCTTGAAGAGATGTAAACCAATTCACATAGATCATAATGTAGCTATATTATGTACACTAATCAAGATATATGTAAATAACTACAAAAATCAAAATGCAGATCCAATACATACACCAGTCAAGATATACCAGAATAACTAAAAAACTAAGGGCATAGTTTTAGTTTAAACACAAATAATAATATAAGGGAATAATTATAGAGATAAAAATGTAGTTATAATTCATACACTGATCAAGATATTTTATAGAAACCATACAACTCATAGTGAAGTTTCAACACATCAAACAATCAAGATTTTTGCTCTAGAGTCTACACATCTACATAATAGCAGTGTATCACATGAAACTCTAGTTTTAGAGTTTATTTATACAATGAAACAACATGAACAATATGGTCAATGATTATCCATGCCATCTGAGTTCAAATAGGGCATATAATAGTAACATGATCTACACACAAAAATATTATAGAATACAATAAAACCCTATACCAATAAATACAAGAATCCTAATTCACTACACGTAAAACTAAAAATTTATAAAAATTCTTTAATTTTAATCCAATCAAAATGAATTACAAATATAATCATTTCAAACAATCAAACTAATTAAACACATATCAATATGTATGATATAACAAGATAAATTTAACAATACACATAGTGACAAATTAAATAACAAACATCTATATATACAACTTAGAATATAGTTTCAATATAAATATAGTGTATCACTCAATGATGTGGACATGACTATTATGACCAACTCCCTCACTATCACTCGTAGATATATAAAAGATTGAACTAGAGGCCCCACTATCTCTGTGTAACCTAGATTGAAGGCTTTTCCTACTCTCTCTATCATGATACATGCCAAGTTTTACCATAAACTTTGCATGATATTAATGAATATGTATGTAATCATATAATATCCAACTACTAGTCCTACCTAAAGCATTAGGTGCAGGCATGGTACACCTATGCATCTCAACATGTGCCTCATCTCTAACTGATGGATATGCACCCTAGCCACATTGGTGGCCCTCTCTACCAATCCATCATCTATGACATCATCAATAATATGTCTTGTCAACTCATAAAGTGTTGAATTGATGATGGTCTCCAAGTACTCATCATCCCTTGAGCTTGCATATATCCACATAGTTCATAATATTCCTCATCACATAAAGACATAATCAACTTTACACATAGTATATAAACATATTACATTAGCTTACCATCAATAAACCTAAGGGGTTATATCTCTAGTACATCCTCTAAAACCATCCCACCTCTCAAAAATAGAGGTGCTCATCTACAATTACTCTACTAGGTTGTGTAGGCCTTAGTCAATCCCACATCATCTATATCTGGTATATCAATATTAGGGTTTAACTATGATAATGAAATAGGAGCTAACTTATTGATAGATAACCTCATCATATTACCTAGCCTCGTAGGATCCCAATAATTCCTCAACCATATCATGGGTACTAGGGGCACATCCTACACCACACTAAACTATCGTGTGACCCACTCATACTAAAATTGATCATATACATTAACCCAAAGGTCATGTAGTAAACAAATAACCCAAATCCATGTTAATTGAGTATTATCCTTAGGTCACCCCTCGTAGCCCCTATAGGGTCTCCATATAATATCCCCCACTGTTAACAACTATCGGTACTACATAATGCTCATACTAGGAACATGACTCCCTACATAATGGTTCCTAATTGCCATGATAGAGAAATATATAGAAGCCCACTATATGGACTAAACACCTGTATACTCTTTTAGTATAGCTCAATACCTAAAAATAAATAATCACATAATTTTGTACAAGCCCTCTAGTGTAATAGTCATCTCCCAGTGGGTAACCAGAATGTGTATGTATCTGCATCCCATATGTCACATAATGCAGTCATCATATGCTTATACTAGGGCATAAGATCTAAGATTGAAACATATCTCAAACTAGCTCTCTCTGTTTCTATGCTAATTTCACTTTCTACATTCAAAGGATAGAAATAAGAAACTAAGAGATGGTCAAGGCTTGTGTACCTGGATGTAGTCTGTGCACCGTAATCCAGACGCTGTGAGAACCCCTCTTTGGCTGTGGAGGAATGACACCTGCAAAGAAAGGGACTTGGACAAAGAAGGTGTTAGATGAGGAGATGGTGGGTTGCCAAGCGAAAGCTTGATCCCAGAAGTATGAAAACTTCCTTAAGGGATGTCAACCCACTAGTTAAAAAAAAGGATGTCTGATAAATAGCAGAATAATAAAAGACAGAAATGATAAAAGACTGAAAAGGAAAATGGAAGCAGAAGCTTACCTGAAAGATGCTGTCAGCTTGGTCACAGTCACCGATGTCGGTGGTCCTACCGGCGTCAGTTTTTCAAGATGCTAACATCGGTTAGTCTGCTGACGTTGGTGGAGGAAGCGACCGGCGTCGGTTGGGGCAGTAGTCTGTGGACGAGGTCTGGTCAGGGCTTTAGTCTATGGATAAGGCCAAGGAAGGGTCTAGGTCTGTTTGAGTGGTCTGAGACAAAGCTTTGGGCTTGGTTGAAGGGTCTGGGGTCTGGGTCTGAGAGTCTGGTTGAATAGGCAGAGTGTATGGTCCGACAGAGGACAGAGACAATCGAGAGATGGAGAAGTAAAGATTTGGGTCTGGCCTGGTTAACAGTCTGGTCTGGGGGGAATATTACTTGAAAGTAATAACTCAAAATATAATAAAAACATAGACAATATACATGCCTGTGCCTGCTAAAGGAGTGGTGTTGATCCTTGTACCTGTTGTTGACATAGAACCCTGATGTTGAGTCCCTATTGTGCTTGTTATTGCAGAAGCCTACTGTGAGAAAGAGTGAGAGGTCCAAAAGATTGGCTGGTTGTTGAAGGTTGACAGGGGGATGATTGAAGCAGATGCCAAGATTGGAAAATGGGATGCAGAGCGTGAAGGAGCTGGGGTGAAGAGCCAAGAGCAAAGGCCAAGAGAGAAGAGCGAAGAGATGGATAACGGATGCAAAAAGCCGTTAAGAAGCCCGCCGATGCCAAAAATATCACCGACGTCGGTCGACAGTTGACCGACGTCGACAGCTGGAAAGAAGGAAAAAGGCTAAAAATAGCCTTTCATCCGTTTTCCCAAATGCCGGGTCAGCGAGTCCGAGGAAGAAACGGTCGAAGGGGATTAAAATGGGTGAGAGGTTAAAGGGGAGAAGTTGGAATGGGAGTCTAGGCATTAATATTGGCCATGTGGGGAATGAAGGGAATCCAAGAAGGGTATCCAAGGGTGGTGAGGTGGTGAGGAGAGGGATTTATTAATTTGAAATAAGATAATTATTTCAAATTAACAAGACATGGGTTAGGAGTGGTTAAGTGGACCAAAGGGGACGAAGGAGGGAGAAAGGACCAGGGGGTAGACACGATTTTGGTGTCTACACTCTCAATCACATTCATATCAACATCCATGAGGGGTAGACCTTGTAGAGTCTCCATCATCTATCCAGTATGAAACTACCTCATACGAGCATCAACCTACAAGAGTACAACTAAATCAGGCATCAATAAAACAAAATTAAAACTAACAGATAATAACACACATAAAAAACCATTAAATATAATCAACATCACATCTTAAGAGTTTTGGACACTAGAAATATATACAATATAGTAGCACTGTATCCTAGACACTAGCGTTAGGTCTTGGAGACTAGTGTTAGGTCTTAGATAATAGTGCCCAAAATTAGACACTAGCACCATTTTTTTGTAAAATAGGCCCTAAACTAGTTCATTTTTAGTAAAAATAGTAAAAAAGGTAGCATAAATAACAAAAATAGGATTTTTTTGGTTTACTTACCAAGTGAATCTCTTCCTTGACCTAAATCCATGTGTCAACCTCCTTTTAGCGAGTTAAACTAGATTCCTTGACATATTTATCTTATTCAGACACATAATAGATTTTAACTCAAATGCTCCAAATTAATTACCAAATTAAATAAATGACCTATTTAATTAATACTTACCCAATTCCACCTTATTAAGTTTAAACTTGCATGTTAATTTCAATGACTAATACAAATCCCTTACTATCGCCATATCTCAAGAACCATAGCTCTGATTTGGGAACCATTTCTAGCACATGGGGCTTGAAATCAATGTGTAACATCCCATATTTGTTAAAAAAATATTGTACTCACTTTTAAATATATAAAAGGACACAAAAAATATTAATATAGTTAAAATCATAATAAATAAAACACCTATCCAATTACACATTCAATTATCAACTATGTCACAATAGATACACCATTCAAACTTAAAACAACATTACACCTACTAATTAACACTAGTATAGCTGATCATTACCACTTTTGGTTACACATCCTCATCTGAGTCTTATCTCTCTCACAAAAAGGGGGTAAATATACATAGATTTATTTAGACATACATAGTTTCATATATATACAGACACATAGGTCTACACAGGTTTTCAAATACATAGACACATAGGTCCACATAGGTTTTCAGATATAAAAACACACAAGTCTACATAAGTTTCATATATATAGTCTACATAGACATTCAAATACATAGGTTTACATATATATTCAGATTCATAGGTTCTCAAACATGCAAATACATAGGTTTACACAGATATTTAGATTCATAGGTTCTCAAACATATAGACACACAAGTTCACACAAGTATTCAAATATAGTCTACACAAATATAGATACACATATATACAATTTTGACTATGTATACTAATTTATTTAGATACTTAGATACACAACTATATTATTTAAATATCAGGGTTAGGGGGCATGATGCAGAGCACACATCCTTGATCCTCATTTTTATATTATTAGGTTACACTCAGTATATTCACTAGTATTATCACCAGGTTTTCACCATTTTAGGTTATATAATAATTTAAAATGATTTATCCATAGCATTTCACCAGACCTAGTTCACATACTCAAATTTAGTCCAAATATTAGACTAGGGGAAAGTGAGCCTTGTTTCTCCACACATTCAATTTACATACTCAGATTTAGTCTAGATATCATAGTGGGGGAAAGTGATCCCTATTTCTCCACACATTGAATTTACATACTTAGATTCAATCTAGATATCAAAGTGGGGGAAAGTGAGCCTTGTTCCTTGGCACATTTAGTTTACATAATCAGACTCATTCTAGATATTAGAGTAGGGGAAAGTGAGCCTTATTTATCCACACATTCAGTTTACATACTTAGATTTAGTACATGGGGAATCCACACCATGTGTATCCTCTTCACATATTTCACTCCAATTTATATCCACTTCTTTGGTCAAAAAGTGGGCCAAATCTATATTATGTTCACAAAGGTCACTACAGGTATGTGTTTCTCTTTTTTTATACTCTAGTACTTTCATTTCTTGCATTACTAGAATAAAAGGGGGTAAAATGTAACCACCCTAATTTGGTCAATAACCACAAGTACTATGTCTTTTTTCTCTTTTCCACATGAAGGTCTTAGTGATGATTATAGTCCTTTTTCACCTATTAATTTTGAGTATTTTTTAATCTTTATTATGTTTTATTTTCCTTATTTATGATACTCCTAGTAGTCAAAAGTCACCTTTTCCCAATCACAGGGTCCCTTAGCTTGTATTTCCTGATTTTAACTCTATTTTAAGCCTTATAACACTAGTGCCACTTTCAGGATAGTAGCACCACATGGCTATAGTGTCCACTTATGGCTCTAGTGTCTGATGGGACTTTTCTCCCATGTTTGAGTCCTAACTCATCTATGAGCCTTTAGCTAGGGAATAAGGTCTTATATTAAAAACAAAGTTCCTTATATATAAAAAGACTCACAAGACATTTTACATCTAACACTTACTATTTTGGCACTTATTTACATAAAATCAATCAATAGTAAAACTTAATACTCTACATAATACTCAATCATCACACATAGACATTGTATGCTTAATCAAAAAAGGGCATAAGAAAAAATCATTTTATCATACCATACAAGTGGATGGTGCATGTTCCCTAAATTAGAACTACATGTAATACGAAACCCCTAATATTAGGGTTAATGTAGGCAACAACTAGAATAATAAGGGGTTCTACTCTGCATGATCATAATATACCATAATCAAGTTTTTTCTTTCCTTTTTACATTTGATCCATTTATTATTTCATGTGTGCAGGTATTCATTAGGGTTTCAGAGGAGATTCAACTAAAATAGTGACATAGGCAAGCCCCCAAATGACATGGAACCACCTATAGGACCTCTTTAAGCTCTTGCAACTTCCCTAAATTTTTTAGATAGTCTCTATATGAAGGCCATTAGTAACAATATTAGACACTATCACCACATGGCACTACTATCCTGATATGCATGCTACTATCCTAACCTAGATTTTAACAAATAGCCAAAAGATGAAAGGTTCTTGAATATCTATTTAGTCTTTTCCATTTCCCTAATTTGCATAAAATTATGTTTATCTATAGATAAGTTCCTTTTCTACTCTCACTTTCTATGTTTTTAAAGTTAAATTAAATCAATAATTTTTATTTTTCATCCTAGATTAACAACATAGTCACACCTTCAACTACATAGGATTTACATAGCCAAACCCTAAAAGGCTAAAAAAATGAATTGATAGAAGTAACAAATGAGTTTAAAGGAAATCCATATAAAAATGGAACCTTTATATTTGATATTTATCTTCCACCATGTATGAACACACAAATATTCATTACATGTAATTCAATGTTTTGAAACTAGTTTGATGTTTGGTTCTTATAGTGGTACAAATTTTACATATATGCCTCTACCTTAAAAATCACATGGTACTTAAAACTTATTATAGAATAAATTTACCCTAAATGGAAAATTTTGAAACCATAACTTATTTAATGTACAAAAATTCTAATTGCATCAAAAAATAGTTTGATAAATATTAATTTTTAGAAAATAAATGATCCTCCTCACATGCATAAGAATGATTTGTCTAACTTATCTTCTGATTGGGTCTTTAAAATATCAAAAATTTCATACTATCACACTAATAAAACCCTGAAGCAAAATAATACCAAAAACATATGAGGAATTTTTTTGGAGTGTGAAAAGGTTCATATCATAAGTAAGGATTCATATATATCCTCACCTGCATTTTGTCACTCGCTTTCCTTCATACTATTACTCTTTAACACCACAACATCATAGCTATCAATGGTAAAATTTGGTAAATCTTTGGTGTTTTTTGTGATAAGCGGGATATTGAGATAGTGTATGAAAAAGGAAATTCAAAAATTAAACAAAGATAACAATAAAATTAATTCAATTTATATTAAAACAAATAAAAATTGAATTTCATAAGAAAAACATTATAGTGCATGAAAAGAATAGGGAAATGGAATATTTCTAGTGCTCCTCTGTAAGTGCCTCTTTGAATGATAGTGGAGAAGATCATGCTTCAAAGTTAGTTGTAATAATAGAAAGGAGGGTTTCTACCATAACCAAGGCATGTTGGTAAAACAACAAAAATAGCTCCAAATAAATAACTATCCATTTCCATGGAGATAAAATTAACTACGAAATACTGATAAAAATAGTGTTAAAGGTAAGAATAGAGAAATTTAACTACAAGCATGCCATAAATACATGAATTATTTCCCCTCTAAAAATATGAGACTTGGATAGAAAAAATATAGATGGAGCAACCCTCCTCTGGTTTGAATATCTTGATGGAGACAGTCATGCTTTCGCTATGTAGAAAATAATAATAATAATTTGAATTTTTTATGTTTATTGAAAGAATACAAATGACATGTTGGTGTGATTGAAACATGGTAGGAACATCTTTATGCATGAAATAATCTAATGTTAAATGTATTTTCTATTGGATGCCATTCCAATTTACTATATATTATATTTATATATAATATATAATTAATTTAGTATGTAGTATACTATTATATTCAAATATATAATATAATAAATTTTATATATTATAATAATGTAGTATGTATGTAGATATTAAATTTTAATTTTATAGCACCATGGTCTTATACACTTGAAAAATACCTATCAAGGTTGTACCCTTCATTTCTAAGACATTTTTGATGCTAAAAGGCTTGTATTCTCTATCGATGTGTGATAAATTACTTATATATTAGTCTAACCATATGTTATTTTAATGGCCAAAACTTTTATGCTATGTAAAATACTCTAAACTTAATCACTATCCTTGTTTATGAGTTTTGTACATGTACCTTTATTCTAACTTCCTAGACACTTGCATCCCAACTAGATGCCTACGTCAATGTAGGAGTCCCTTTTCCAACTAAGTGTCTAGTTCCCAAAATTCATCCAATTTGAAAATGTAATGTGTCTTTAGGATTGACCTAAGTTTTTAAGTGTGAGATATTTTTCCAAAGGATCAGTATATGTACAAGATCAATCCTCATTCATAACTCACCTAAAAAATTCATACCTCTCACATATAAAGCAATGATAGAAATATCAATTGAGAAAACAAGTGAGAAAAATTTACTTATTCATTCCTATTTACATATAGGTCATAGGATAAATATATATATAAGTATTAATTAATGAAGAAGCAACTCATGAGTCATATTTTTCAAGTTATAAGCTAGGTCATTTTATGTACTTGATTATCACATATTACACCATTGTACACACACAAGCTAACATGTAAGGGAGAACTACATAAGTGTGAGGCCCTCTTCAGATTATTGGATATGTAGGAAGTTCCCATTGATAGAGGGGTCCTTGGGGTAGGTTGACACCATGAGCCCACAAACCTATTTTTCTTGTAATCTCTCCAAGTGTGATGAAGGTAGAGTTTTGGTCATTTGACAAAGAGTAATAACCTGTTTGCATGATCCATGTACATTAGAAGAAAGGTGAGAAAAAATTAAAAGGATATAGTTGATTCCATATAAATCTAGTTAGTATTTCATATAAGACACATGCATCCAGATTAGACACCTGTGTCAATGTAACTGTCTAGATCTGATGTAATTATCTGAGGCCAAAAAATGCAAAATTATAAGATCTAATAACTATTCTAGGATTTTTATCCTCTCTAATTCCAACATATTTCAACCCAAATTTTCATGTGTATAGTACACCAAATACTCTTATTTTTAAATTATTATAATATCAATCAGTAGTTTTACTTTCTATTTTGGAATATCTAATTATTTAAATTCATAATATTGTTTATTTAAGTCTACAAATTAATTGGCCTACTATAGATCTATTTATCACCCTTATGCTTAATCATTTATCTATTATTAGACATATTTACCATTGTATAATCAATTTAGTGTTAAAAATTTGGTGAAGACATCTCTTTATGCAAACCTTGGCTTACTCTAGGTTATTCAACTTTTTACTATTTTTTCTAGATTTACTCTATTATTTTTATGCAACCTAGGTGTATCCCTAGATTAGTTGGTGTTTTTATCAAACACTTAGAACTTACTCATTGTACATAAAAGATGGATCAAACCAAGGAAGTAACAAATCATATGCCTAATGAATTTGTCAATAATAAAATTGAGGAAAATACTGATGAAGTTATCATAAAAGATGATTATGATCATGAAAAATATGATTATAATGAAAACAATGAACATGAACAAATAGATCAAGAGAAAGTACAATCTCTTGATATGTTTCAATAATATATTTATAAAAACTAATAATATCTTGATGAGATTATTATTACCATATTAGAAACCAAAAAATAAAAAAGCATAAATGAATAACTAGGTGCATCTATTGACCATGCTATTAGAGCTATGGAACATCCCCATAAACTAATAACCATCCCTTGAGCACATCATCACTTCATACTTATAATGGGGGAATAGGTTATGTGTTTACACCATTCTTCTCTGAGACAAATTTTACTATTGCTACATCCTCCATGGGAAACATTGGCCCTTCAACCCAATTACCAATTTCAATGCATTTATCAACTCAAACTATGAGTACACCTCCTTTGGTGACTTCTCAAAATTCAAACCTCAGTGATAAAATTTTGACCTTGTCCAAACTATATAATTTTTTAAAGCTAAATTTATTGTTATCAATAAAATTTTCACCCTAAGGAGGGATAATCCAACCTTTTTAAATTTTATGTAACATTGAAGCACCTCAAGGTTATGCATGACCTATTGAAGAGGTGAATATCTAGATTTAAGGGCTAGCTCCCTTGCACAACACCTAAAACTAATCACTAACCTACTTAATTTGAAGGAAAAGGGATATAAAGACATTAACACTAATATAATAGAGGTGATGCACCAAAATAAATTCCACAAGTCTACTTGAACCTGCACTATGAAAAGTAATTTGTAAAATTGATCTCAACAACCAAAGTTCTCTTAACAAAATTATTTCAACATGAAGGTAGAAAGAAATTCATTTCTCAAGGTTTATTAATATTAGGTTAGATCATATACACTAATAGTCTTATTCACACTTAAATAGACACCATGTGACCTACTATAAGTTAGATTACTTACACAAATCATGAAAGAGGTGAGATGAACGTAAGGAGAGATAAGTATCACTTTCCATTCAACCTTGATCTAATTGACATGATTAAGAAAGAATTTGAGAGAATAGAACCATATTTAAATATTTATTCAAAGTCAAATATTAGTAGTCAATTTATCAAGGCTTCACCTTAATAAATGTGGATATCTTAAAAGGCCAAAAGCGGTAACTTATATAGAGAAATGAGGAAGAGAGAGAGAGGGGCATAGAGGAAGAGGTTACCAAGTGTCTATTGTGAGTTAAAAATAATAAAGTATTAATGTAATAATATTAATAGAATTAAAAGGACATGTGTCTCTCTTCTAAATATGATTCATCATCCAAACGGCATAGGAGTTAGACACTCATCTTGACATTTTGCAAAACTCCTCAAAACTATCCTTTGTATAATAAAAGTTACAAATGGGATTATTTATCAATGAGATAATTTTAAAAATCTCATTTTACATCTATCATTCATTTATAAACTTGGTCTAACATTTCATTGGCAATCATCATTCATATGCCTGGGTGTCTTGAAACCCCTTCATCTCCCCATGCCTAGCCTTGTCCAAGTGGATCAAAACTTGAATTAATCTTATTAAAGGAATTAAATATTCACGAAAATAATTAAAATACATTATTATACCTAAATAAATATATTTTCACTTATTAAACAACTCTCAAGACTCTATTTTGCTCATCAAGCTTTTATTAGGCTTCTTTTCCTTATAACCCTAAAATCATTTAAACCTCCTTGTATAGGAAAGTGTATGGATAGAAATAAAAAAATAAGGACATATTTGAGGACCCAATATAGATTTATATCTCCATTACAAATTTCGAGTTCTGAGAGTGGGTGGAAGTATCTTTTTTCTGCCTACATACTTAAGCAACCATATAAATAAGAAATTTAAATAATCATTTTTAAATACATTATAACATGAATAATTATTGTGGTGTGTGAAAGGTTTTACTATCACTCTATTTACTATCAATATCACCATATACATCATCCTCTCTAATGATGCTCTCCCTCTAGTGTGCTCAAGGAAAGAATTCACCTGCATCCACCTCACACACACAGGTAGTTAGGCTATATCACATGACATTCAAAATCAACAATATTTAAAAATTAAAATTAATTAATATTATTAAAAAAAAAATTCATACATAAACCAAATGATGCTAATAAAATAATAAATTATCATCTAATTAAGCAACATACTAATATCCCAAAATAGCATAATCTCAAGATTAATCAAAAAGTATAGTTAATATCATGTGTATCTACCATATCCATCATAAATATTCAAATAATTATCTTATAAAGGAATTGAGATGTGAAATATTTGAGGACCCATTATTGATTTAAAAATCTATGCCAAATTTTAGGTTTTGAGTGTGGGTTGAAGTATCTTTTTTTTGCTTTTCTCTCTCCTTAATTAGGCCTCAATTATGCCTCTTTATATAGAAGCCTAATTATCTACTCCATATATTTCCCACAAATTTAAAACCACACAAAAGAGTGTGATTAAATCTAGCCATCTTTTCACCAACTCCATTCCAAATTTTAAGTCCTGATACCTTGTGGAAGTGTGAGAACCATGAAATCATCTTGAAACCTAGTCTCATTTTGAGTTTGTTAAAGACTACCTTGGAAAATAAAGTTTGTTTGATCACTTCTAGGATGTATTTTATGGATTTTTAAGATTTAATAGATTAAATAAATCCAAATTACCTCTCATAATAGTTTTAAAGTGCCCAACTATCCAAAACCATGAAAACACTAAAAATCCTTATAAAATAGGGTATTTGATGCCATCCATATAGTTTTAGGTATATATACGTATATGGTAGGAACATAATTGGAGTTTAGAATAATTTTCAAGAGGTTATAATATAAAACTAGGTCATCTCATGTGATTTTGAGACCAATCTTCCACATCAGGTATTTACTAGGGTTTTAGGAGGGTTTAGAGTGGCTTAGGTTCTTAATGATTAATCATAAACTTTAGGACATCAACCCCTAAAACAATGCCAAAAATTTAAGTTTTAATATCACCCTAAACTATCTCCAAGTTCTCAATATCCCATGCCTCTTTTCCATACAATAATGAGTGCAATAATTTGATTCTTGGTTTGCAAACATGCCATTAGAGAGGGGTCTAAGTTCTTGACCATTATTTATGCATGTTTGAGACCCAATATAATAATTGATGCTAATAGATTGTAGTGTAGGGACCTTAATACCTCCTTTTAAATTAATTTATCTCCATTTAGAGTTTTAAGGTCTCAAAAAGTGAGTGAAAGTCTAGATTTATATCGTAGTCTTGCATGAGAGGAGTTTGAGGTGGTCTTGAGAGTCTAAATGGCACTTATTTTGTTTTGATTCTTAATATCTATCAAGGGTATATAATAACATTTTAATCCTTAAAATATACTAAATCCTTCATGTCACCTTGGTCAAGTCACCTTTATTATGATTGTACTATAGGTCTAATTGTGAAGTGTTGGGCTTACCAGGCTTAGGTAGAGTCTTCAATATTTGCCTCACTTTAGGTGATTCTGATGGTATTATAGAACCATGTTAGCATAAAGAGCATATAAATATGGAATTGAATCCCTCAATAGGCCTATATTTCTCTCAATATAAGTATCCTTTTTCAATTAATTAGGTAGATAGGACTATAGGCCTCATTAGCTGTATAGATAGAGTTGAGACCGAGTCTTATAGATAGTCAATTATTTTATGACTTTAATTTGTTTATTTTTGACTTTTAATGAATATACACATTTTCCATCTACTTGAGATAGATTCCACTATTTTTTTATGCACTCTATCCTCTCTTTAGACTTGAAACCAAGCTTCCTCTTGAGCAAACCTATAGGTGGTTATGTATTTGAATGCATTTTGGGCTTTAAGACTTCAAATACCAATCCTTGAAGATTTCAATGACTATTTTATATTATTGAGAGTTTATATCCATTTAAATCTATCCAAACCCTATATCTCTCCAACCATACACTTGTTTCCTACCTATGTCTATCACATGGTTGTAGATGACTATTGATGAGATTAGAGTGTTAAGGCTTGAAAATTGACCTATTTAAACTAGGTATTTGGTGATTTAATTTAATAGATTACATTGAAATTTAATATATCCTTATCTTACAAATTACATTGACCATTTCATAGCATGTTACAAACTTTTACCTTCTTGTCTTGATACTCAGACTTATGCATGTGTATTAGCCTATAAACTCTTTTAGTGTTTTGACCTTAGGCACTTCAACCCATTATGAAAATCAAATAATTGAGATATCTTCATTGTTTTTCTCCTTTTATCTCATTTTCACTAAGTCATGTGTCATGTTTCTAACCAATTTTCCCTCCATGGTAATTAACTCTTTTGGTCAGAATGAGAACCTATAGGTTTAGGACATGTAGGTATGTCTTTTACTTATAGAGACTTGTAAGAACAACTTCCTTGAGTCCTTGGGCTTGGATTTGCATCAAATCATTATCAATTCTCCATAACTCTCTCAATAGTTTGTATATCTCTGACTAAACATTATACAATCTCAAATGTGCCCATTCACATGTATGGACGTGTGTGCAGCCAGTGTATATGCAAGGTTTATGTATATAATGGATTATATAGTCTAGTTCATGCATTTTTAGGATGAAAAGGATTATATAAAGTTCATATGAATGTTTAAAAATATATGATATGTCTCTCCACTATCAAAACATCTTAAAAAGGAGCCTAAACCTCATGAATTTTCACCTATAGGTATGCAGACATGTGGGTGAAATGAGCTTATCTAAGTATATGTTGGAAAGTGAACTAATTCCTATTATCACTTCCTTGAGATTATAACCTATTCAACAATGATTTATTTTTCTTCATCATCGATTTTCATTACTAATTGGGATACAATTGGTATTAAACATGTAGAGAACCTTTTATAGACTTTACATGACTTTTAAAGAGCAAGACACTTGGATACTATAGAAAAAGAACACATTTCAAGGTAAAAACACATGAATAATATGAAATTGAGATATCCTCCATGAAATTTGAGGCACATGGAACTTATAAAGGTGACAAACATCACAAAATAACCAAAAATACTTGCAACTAGAATTATACATTCTATACACTTGAGACAGTTTTCCTCTTGTTGACTACACCTCATGAAGTTGAGTTGGTTGATGAAAACAAAATTGAAAGGACTATTTTTGACCTCTAAAAACATCCCACAAAACCATTCTCCTCCATCAAATTATGGCATAAAGAAATATGAGCAAAACCATACTCTACTTGAATGGACAAGGCATAGTAACCTGTTGTCACTCTTAATGATTGTTTATAAAGGAGGGGCCATGAATCTAAAAACCAATACCACTTGAATCTCATCAGTACCCATAAAAATACCGAAAGTTTCATCCTCTAACTTTCTCTCTACTAGTTTTACCATACATTTGAATTTTACCTTTTTGAACTTGTGAAGGAAATGGTAGAGGAGAGAGAGCTATCTGTATTTGTACAACCTAAAACTTGATCCCAAGATTAAATCTAACTTGTGTAAGTACAAGAGACTCTCTAAAATTATTTTCACCTACAAGTTGATCTTTTAAGATAGTACAAGTTCCCAAAAGTGCTTGTAAAGGGGTATCTTCCTCATTTTAGGTGTTGAACTACAAGTTTATCAGTATTTGACCATCTCTAACCATTTTATGACATTAGGTACACTATGAGGCCTTTTGAAATGTTTATACTTGATATTTTTATGTACAACTCCTCTAAATTAGCCAAAAAGGTGACAAAAATGACTTTATGGTGTATATCGACATTATAAGAGGTTAATACATAAATATATGACTATAAGTACATATCAAAAACCTTTTATAGTGACTCAATACCATGCTAAACCTTTGAACACACTTGAAAACACCATGAGTCATAAATGACCCCTAAGACTAGATAAGTACATATGAGACAAAACCTCAGTCAATTCTAGAAAATGACCAATATGACCACATGGAGACAATTTTGAAAACATTACAAGACCATACACAAGTTTTAATAACACTAAAAATTTTCAACCTATAAGGGTTGACCATTTTTGACTTGGTGTCAAAATTTGGTCAACAAATTAGTGATTCATAGGGGTGGCATGCTTTTAATGCTAATAGATCACTATCCTTATCCTCCCATTGGGAAATAAGGTGACCCTCATGCTGTAAACTAAAACTAACATGCCTTTAGAAGACTCAAACTCACATCACACCACACTAAATAATCAAACACACTATACCAAAGGCATTTATGGAAAACACAAAATAATAAACAATTAAAAAAACATGCTTAACCTATTATGTACAGACCTCAAAACATGTTTGAGGTGGTGAAACAACTCCTCTTTGATTTAACCATGGTAAAAAAAATGTTTCTAGAGTCACAACTACTCAATGAGAACAAATAAATATATGATGGATGTTTGTCAATGAAAACTTGCTTATAAAGGTGATCAAATGACTTACCACTCATGAAAACTCTACTAGTTGCAAGTGCATCACTTGAGACTCCTTTGAATGACCTCTTTAGATATCTTTGAGTTATGTTTAACATTGAAATCTACCTTGTCTCTTTTTTTTCATTTGACATTTCTCAATCCAATCTTGTGGGATCACTAAACTCTTCTCAACTTTACCTTCATTTGAACCATGATGTAGTAAGTGGTTAAATGCTTCAAACTTGCCTTCTTTATTAACAAACATATCTACAATCGAGTCAAGGTCAGATTGATCTCTATTCTGCTCCTCACTCACATAAACTCTTGACTTGACCTAATTACACTCCTCCAATTCTATCTTCTGCTTAGTTTGGATTTCACATTCTTCTTTGTGCCCATTAGTTACATCATTGAACCCATCATCTAGTCCATGTTTCATTTGAGGAAGAGAAAGCCTACTTGTTTAAACTCTTACATTATGGAATGATACTATTTCCATAGATCATCACATTCCTCTTAACTATCATGTTCATGAATATCTTCCTGTTGGGTAGGAAAAATTACATCTTCTTCTTGATTATCATGCTCTAGTACACTTGGAACATCATCATCATCATTCATATGTAGAAAATAGTTACCCCATGTAACTTGTTGAAGGGAATAATCAAAACTTACCTCAGGTATCTCATCATATTATTTAGGATTAATGTATGTACCCATACAAATTTCTTATATGATCTTGTATAGATTAAACCCATGTTGATCATCTCCCCACTCATTAAGATAGAGGTTAACTATGCCATAAAGAGGTGTAAAATATTCTTGGTCATTAGGATGGTCTTCTTCTTCATTGATGGTGAAGTTTAGGTTTGATGTGTTATTTACATATGGATCCACATGAAACTTAGATAATGGTTCAGACTTGATAGAGACCTTAGCACCATACTTTGTCCTAAATGCCATATAAGACCAATCAAAAGTTAAGTACCCCCTAATCTTAGAAATAAAGTCCCTTGATGAGCAAAGGGGAAAATGAGGGGCACATACAAAACCAAAACATATTGAGAAATTGAGAATGTAGGATAAACATGGAGGATGAGACAAAATCCTTTGATAATTCCAACTATCTTGGTAGTTGATCCATATAACTATAAAATTCCCTTAAAATATGACTCATCTTTTAATTTTATCTTGTCTACTACTTCTTTAGGCATGACTGATGTGTTTGATCCACTATAAATAAAATAATTTTGTACTAATGAGTCTTTAATGATTATCGAGAGGTAAAATTGAGGATGTTTATATTTTATTTCAATTTTGATTGGCTACCCATCCTTGGTTTTCAATTCATTTGTCAAAACTGCCCATCTTTCACTAGGTTACCTAAATGATGTGTTGAGCTTGGAGATCTCATTTTGTAGAAGGTCTCTTTGTCCATGAATTGAAAATGTTTCCCACATTGGGATGATTACATTAAATTTATTCATTTTCTCAAAAATATTCATAGGAGAGCTACCAACTTTGTCATGCCCTCTAGGAGCTATAACACCACCACTAGCTTGTGTCACTTGATGCATATGATAAGGCATATAAGGAGCTTTAGTATTCTAAGTTTTCTAATTTAATGCAACCATATGGGATATATTTGACATATTTTATCTTTGAGACATTTGATATTTCATGTTTGAACCACTACTTTCCCCTTGTATCTCCTCATCCACTCTCTTCTTTGACCTTGAATTTGTAGCTATAGAGTTTGATCCAATGTTCAAGTTACCTTGTTTGTTGATTGTACATGAGTCCTCTTGATTGTATTTCATTAAGGTATAATTTGATTGAGCATATCCTACATTATTATATCCTCTACTAGGATCCTCTACTTGAGTCATGTAAGGCATTATTACCCATTGATCCATATAGAATTGATTGAATGCATCATTTGCATAAGTGGAAGGGTCATAACGCTGGTCTCATGAAGGCTGATCTCCATTGTCTTGTACAAGATTATTTTGGATAGGTAGAAGTCATTTAGAAGTAGAAAGAGCATTCTAATTTTGTCCATTATGTTGCCTCACTAGATTTCACTATCCTTATCCTTAGTATTGACCTTGAAAACCATGATGGGAAGTAGGCCTTACCAATATTGGGATCCTATAAAAATTCTTTTGAAATATTGTGTTGATGTCTTGAATGGCCTCTTGAGGTGATTTATTTATTATAGTCAGCTACTCAGTCAAAGATAAGTGATCAGATTTGTCTTCAAATATCCTTCTTAAAGAATCACAAAATTCAACCCACATAATGATTGAGTTGGGAGCCAAAGTGCCACACAAATCAAGTTCTTTTCCTTTGAAATAAACAACCAAAAATATGATGGTAACATTTGTAGTGATGTTGTGTGTATTACAAAAGTTGGAAATGTTTCTTCTGTATTCAATAGGAGTAGTGGCAACCTCTCCCATGTATGAAGGCACACTTTTGAGGGACAACATAGCGATGTCATCATAGTGAGAAATCACTAGAGGACCATGGACATTGAAGGCAAAAAATGGCATGTTACTTAGGGCTACCATCTTACAAATTGGACCCAAGAAAAGTCTCCTAATAGGTATGTGAGAAATAAAAGATTTCTTGGAGTATGGATGGGTGTTAGAAAACCTCTTTATTATAACTAAATAGTAAGGAAAATCTAAGCTATATACATATTTATGACCTAAAAATTGATCTCAATCTTTAATCTAACTTGTGGAAGTCTAAGAGACTCTCTGAAACTATTTTCACCTACAAGTTGATCTTTCAAGGCTGTACAAGTGCACAAAAGTGATTATAAAAGGGTTTATTCCTCATTTTAGACATTGAACTACAAGTTTTTTATTATATAATCATCTCTATCCCTTTTATAACATCAGGTATGTTATGAGGCTTATGGAAACATTTGTCCTTGATATTTTTACGTATAACTCCTGCAAATTAGCCAAAAAGGTGACAAAAATGGCTTTATGGTTCATATCAACATTATAAGAGGTTAATAAATAAATATATGACTTTAAGGACATATCAAAACCTTTTACAATGAATAAATACCATGCTAAACCTTTGACTGCACTTGATAGCACCATGACTCATAAATGACCCCTAAGACTAGACAAGTACATATGAGACCAAACCTCAATCATTACAAGAAAATGGCCAATATGACCACATGAAGATAATTTTGAAGACATTAAAATACCATATACAAGTTTTAATAACCCTATGAAAATTTTCAACCTATAGAGGTTGACCATTTTTGACTTGGGGTTAAAAATTGGTTAATAGTTACAAATATAAAAAAATCTATGAAGTCACCTTATGATATTGGTTCACAAGAGGTGTTGCATAACCCTCTTTTACCCCTTTTCAACTAGTTTTATTTCACCTAAGTTCACATTTTATGAATGTGTGGGTGATCCTATACGACATCTTTGATATTTCTATGTGGGATGTCTTGATTATGCCTCTAATAATAAACTTTTGACCAAATTATTTGCAAGGAAATTTAAGGACTATGCTCTATTATTTTCCAATCCAATTATTAAAAGCATTCAAACCTCTTGTGGGTCATTTTTGGCACACTTCTCTATCAACATTATCAAAAAGGTTTCATATGCCTAAATTATAAAGATGAAACAAGGAAGCAATAAACCTATCAATGAATATTTATTAAGGTAGTAGACAATGTTCACTAAAACAAACAATCCAATAGAACATAAAGAGATTAAAGAAATATTTAAACAAAGTTTGTTTTCCCCATTTGATACACACCACAGGGCCCAAGACCGAGGTGTACTGGGGAAAATTGAGTTATGGCTATGTAGAATGTATGCATAATGAAGTATTCAACCAAAATGATCAAAAAACATTAAAATGGAATGAAATTATTACTTGTAGGAAATGAAAATTCTATTCATTAAAAAATAATAAGGGAGAGAATACAATGGATACAAAGCAATTATATAGAGTAGATACATGTAGGCAAGCTATATGTGTTATGATTCTGTACTAGGAATTTGATTACAAGGCATTAAGGTGTCTAGATCATCTTTCATTCCCTTTTAAGAATACATATGCTATCAATATATAACATGTAGAATACAAGATAAGTAATAAACACTATTTTTAATTCAGCCTCCATGGCAGACATGATATTTGAGCTTTCCTTGGTGGAAAAAATTAGAATGATTTATGTTCTAATCATTACCAAAAACCTCCCCTTGTTGGTGGTAAAAAGGAAAGGCATAGGATTTTAATCCTAATAGATAATTTTATGTCATTTATTGAGCCATGTGGTTATAGTATACTAATAGGTGGTTGAGCTAAGGTGGATCTTGAGGAGTGCAAACAAGTTTGTGGCCAAGTGTTTGTGAGATATGGATTATATGATCTCATGTTATTAGTGTAAAAAAGTTTATGATTAAGTGTAATACTTAAGTGGAGGATTTCCAACAAATTCCTAGTGATGGAAAGCACATAAATAGGGGAGTGATGAAAGCTCTGCATATGGGAACAAATGAAGAGTACATTAAATTACATAAAGGTTTCACACAGATCATTTTCCCTTTCTTGAAGAACAATGGTATATATTGTATCCATGCATAATTATTGGTACTGTACATGAAGTTGATAATAAGTGTACCAATTATCTTGATCATCATATTTCCCAACCTTGACTACTCTAAAAATTTGATGTGTGCCATGGTGGGTGTGTGTGTCTATCAATTCAATGATATGGTCCTTCTATATGGGTTACAAGTGTTTTGGATCCAAATAATAAGGATGTCATGTCACTACTAGTTCAAAAAGTAGTGGAGTGTAAGGCTTGATAAGCTCCATGTTGAAGATTGGGTGCATGCTCAAGTACTGAGGTAGTTTAAGAATGAAGTAATTCTCACTAATTATGTGTAGAATGGTGTATGGACCATAATGAATAGGGTTGATCTTCTGGTGTGGACCTTTGAATTGATTCTTCTAAAGTTGAAACTAGACTTTATCACTAGCTCAAAATGCATGAGGTGTGTGATGTGTGTCATGGCACTCTTTGTATTTGGCTTCAGTATGAGATAAAATATTCTAAACCTGTTGATGAATCGATTGGATGTGGCACAAAAAATTCTCCAATTTATCCATTTCTCATTCTTATGTGTGTGAATTAGTGCCTATAAATGTGTGATAGGAGATGTGTAGGGGTACCAAAGGTTAAAACCCAAGACATGTCTAGAATGGACTGTGACCAATACAACTATGAATAGCCCTATTATAGGCATTTTGAATGTAAAATAAATTATCATCCTAGGTGTAATCATGTGGGCAGTTTTATATTCATAGAATATGAATAAGTGTATGATTGACCACTTCAATTTGTCCATCCATTTGAGGATGAAAATTTATCGATTAATCCAAATGCGTACCCATTAAATCCTATAATGATTGATAAAACTAACTCACAAAGTATAGATTATGGTCAAGGATGATCGATGTTGGTAGCTAAAAATTAACCCTAACATGGTTGAATAATGCCTATGTAATGCCAATTACATCAATGTCTTTCTTGTATGTGACAATGATAACCATATTAGAAAACTGATACACTACAATGAACATAGTGTCATATTATCATCTCATCATAGGTAGCATAGTCATGAAATCCGTGATGATATATTCCCATGGTCTAGATATAATAAATAGATGTGTGTATAGTCCTATCTTCCTATTAATGGGCTTAGAAATACAATAAAGAATGCAAGACTTGAGGTGGCACTCCATGTTTGTGTGCATGTGCAGCCAGTAGAAGTGTGACGGTAATGCATCTAGAGTCTTTTTCATGCCAAAGTGTCTCAAGGTATTGGTGTAGTGTAACATATAGATAAGTCATTGATGAGGTGTACCAAAAGGAACACATAGATGTCTGAGCTTGTAAAGAAGCTAGTCATAAAAGTAAAAAATTTGATGCTTATTTATCTTATGTAAGTTTAGTGTAAGTCACTACAAAATCCTAATCAACTGAGTAGAGGAGTAACTAGTTTGTGAAGTTATGGCCATACATATCCAATACTATGATAAGCATGTGAACTAGTAGTCAGATAAGGTAATCAACATTGTTCTTGTCATTCCCTTTCATGTTCTTGATCACAAGGTGAAACTACTATCAGTAAGTCATCTATTTCATATGGTTATCATTTTCTAGCTTGTTATGCAACTACAGGAAATGAAGTGGTTTATGGTTTTAATGAATAACTATCTCCTTCCCAAGAACATAATGTTACCATTTCTTGATTTATTACATAATAATATAGTTCCTTTTCATAGGTGGAGTACCTTTTCACCATATCACTAAACATCTCTATGTGATATGTGACTAGATGTCTATGTTGCATGAGCACTACATCGAGTGCATAGTTAGATGTATTAGTGTGAATTTAAAAGGTCTACATAATGTCTTGAATTGTGAGAACATGCATTGAATAAAGGCACTATCTAAGTGATTCAAATCATATTGTTATACATAAGTCCAATTGAACTTAGATTTTGAAAATATTATCTAGGAGATGGCTCAAGAGAGGTGTGAGAAATCAAAGATGAACCTATGGTAGAAGTTAACAAGTCTAAGAAAACTCCTTAATTATATGAGATTGTGTGGAGTGGGAAAATCTTGGATAATTTTTATCTCTTATAGAAGTTTGCTTGCAACTTGTGTTAGTAAAAAGTGCCTAAGACATGCCATATGTGATCCATATGCTCTTCCCAAGTATTTCTAAATATGAGGATGTCATCCAAGTAGATGATGATGAAGGATTTTAGGAAGGACCTGAGTAGATAATACATTAAGCATATGAATGTGGTTGGTACATTGGTGAGGCTAAAAGGCACAACCAACCATTCATACAATCCTTCCTATGTCTTGAAAGCTTTCTTATAGACAAATTCAAGATGAATTAGAATTTGATGGTATCCTAACTTCAATTCAATCTTAGTGAAGTATTGAGTACCTTGGAGCTAGTCCAAAAATTCATCAATGTGTGGTAATGGGTACCAATTCTTCACTATTATCTTATTGAGTACACATTAGTCTATGTAGAATCACCAAGACCCATCCTTCTTGGGTTTGAGGACTATAAGACTTCCCCAAGGTGAAGATTTAGACATGATCTTTCTCTAATCAAAGAGATCAGGTATCTAGCATCAGAGTTCATCATTATCCCAAAATAATTTTTAATAGAAGGGACTATTCAAAAGAGGGAATCCAAGGACCAAATCAATGTAATGTATTGGAAAGACTTGAAGATCTATGAAGACTTCATTTTCTTACTCTAGTAATTTGTTGACCTATTACTGATATGATGGTGTGTGAATAATGTGTGCCATTAGAGCATGCTTCATCATTTTTTATTATGCAGGGGTATCAAAGTAAACCATGAATAATACAAAATTTTACACATACAATATAAGCTTTCAACATTACTTGGCATAGACCAAGACGATTTTGGTCAAGGGAATTAACTCAATGAGTTTGTATAATTAATCTGGTACATACATAATCCATTATTATGGTTTGACCTAATATGTAGCTTTATAGTTGAACAAATATGGTATTCCCAGTAAAATGTCACACATCTCTAAAGGTGCAATGTCACAAGTGACATTATCCTTCATAGGATTTAATTTGTATTAAAAAGTGCATTTTTTTCAAACCTTATATCCTTCCCTTAATGTAGCCATCCAAGAGAATAAGGCTTAGGGTGTGCAGTTGAGGTAAGACCAAGGAGTTACATGGTGTATTTCATAATGATGTTATTTTGGATACCATTTTAAATGATTACATGGAGAGGTTGTCCCTTCACCCATAATTTGGCATGAAAGAGGTGTTCACACTGCTCAAAGATGTTGATTTTGGTGGTGACAATATTTATACAAGAGGCATATAAATTAGTGTCATCCATTGGTGTAGGTCTTGATGTATATTGTATGAGCATGGATTATTACACAAGAATTTAGAGTCATCATGAATGGATGAGTGATGATGATCACACCACTTATCACTAAACTTCTTTCCTTTATGTAAATTAGAAGGCATAAGAGCCTTAAAATGTTGCATAGACTTTTGAGACTAATATCCTTTAAGAGAAGTGTTTTGTCTATGTACAAAATATTATGATTTGGAATTGTGCATTGGTGGGGCCTTACACACTGTGTTAGATGAAGAGGTGGCATACTACTTCATCTTTAACTTAGTTTTGAGATTCGTATCATTATGATATACTTGTATTAATGTGTTAGAAGTCAAGAATCCATATTCATGCAAAGATAAGGTCAGAGTTTGCTGATGTACTTCAACACCCTATGTCATTCTCTAAAGTTTTTTTGAAGGCATGAAGAGAAATCATGGAATATGTTGTAGTCTTCCATAGACTGATCCTTATATTGGACTAGTTATTTGAACTTGATGAATTCATCTTCAAAGTGTCAAAGAGGGTATTATTCCTCCTTTAGTCCATCAAAAAAGTTTTCTAAGTCTCTATTAGAACATACTCTTATGCATATTGTGCATTAAAGTTTTCCCTCTAGTGAAAAACCATAATGGACATCTTTAGTACTATGAGTGATCTTCTCATCATCAATGAAGGATTTTATAGATAAGTATGATTTGAGTTGTTATATCTAGGCATCCAATTCTTTGGTGTTAATTTTACCTTCTAATAGAGGAATGCCAAGATTGACTTATACTTTGAAGGGGGTTTATTGCTAAAACTATTGTGGAGCATATTATTGAGATGAAGAGGAGGATTTCAGTTTGAGTTGTATCATTAACTCATGAAATTGACCAAAACATTTGATGCATTTTATCTCCAAAGCATTAGAGATGATCCCTTAAATTATTAGGGCTATCTTAAGTTGATTTCAGGTGTGAGCCATATTGATTTTAATACGATGTTATGATTGATTCTCAAAAATAAAATAAACTAATAAACCTTTTCTCTTTCATTTCACTCTTATGATTATAGGTATAGAAAATGGAATAGAGCACTGTTATGATACTAGTTGATCCACACCATAGGGTCCTAGATCGAGGTGTGTGGGAGATAACTAATGGATATTTAGAGTGAATGAAAAATGAAGTATTAAGATAGAATGATCAAAACACATTCAAATGGAGTGGAAGTCTTACTTGCAAGAAATCTAACATTTATTCATTAACAAAGAATATGGGAGAGCATACAATGGATATAGATAAAGTATATAGAGTAGATGCATGAAGATAAGTAATATATGTTATGATTGTATACCAAGCATTCAATTACAAGATGTTAAGGTGTCTAGATCATCCTTCATTCTCTTTAAATAATATATTTGTTACCAATATATAACATGTAGAATAAAAGAGAAGTAATAACTATTGTTTTTGAAGTGACCTCTATGGCAAGCATGGTAACTAAGCTTCCCTTAGAGACAATGTTCTAATCATTCCAAATAAAATCCCCTTGATGGCAAAAAAAAGGAAAGGTGCAGGATTTGAATGATAATGGCTAGTTCTATTCTAGTTGTCAAGCCATGTGGTCAGAGCAGACTCAAAAGTGGTTGAGCTGAGGTGGATCCCAAGGAGTGCATGTGGGTCTGCAACTAAGTGTCTATGAGGTGTGAATTTTAGCAAAATCCTAGTAGTGGAATATGACTTAAGTGAAGGATTTTTAGCAAACTCCTAGTAGTGGAATGTGCATGAATGATGGAGTGTTGCAATCTCTACATAGAAGAATGAATGAGGAGTGTATTATTCTGTGTAGAGGTTGTGCACAGATCATCATTACACAAGTAAATTATTTTAATTTTTTTTAATGATTTATGCCATATTATTTCTGATCATGAAATGAAAATTATTTCATTGAAAAAACTTAAGTCTATAGTAAACACACTGAATACATCCAATACCAAGTTTACTATCAAACTAAGTTACAAGGTGAAACTTACAAAACCTAAAAAGGAAACAACTACTATGCATAATATAGTTTCACAACAACCTAATTGAGTTAACTTATCCAATTCACCAAGGAGATAATTCTTACGTTTACGTGAGTCTTCAATTTTGTTACTTTTGAAGCTTATGGAGTGTCACCTCATATTTATTCCTCCTCATATATAGGTTGATATGAGTCAACCTTTACCCAAAGGATATGATGTAAATGCTTGTTGTGATCATCACCAAGGCCTTGGGAGCTATACAAATATATTTTTTAACTTGAAGTATAAGATCCAAGACCTCATTAATGACCAACAAATTACATTTGATGATCCTCAAAGGAATCATGTTCACAACCTAGTGATCACCAGAATTAGAAGATATTTAACAATGTTTTGCAAGACCATTCTAATAAAGATCAAGAAGTGAAAATGGTATATAATGGACATCTTCCTCCATCACATTATTTTTTCCCATTACATGGGATTATTTTAATTATACATGAAATACACCTCCCAAGGTCTAGAGACCTTATATCACTTTTGATGAAAGTGAGATTGTGGATGATGACTTAGGTATTTGTTCATTTTTCATTCAAGCATACCTTGATCACCAACATATACTGAGTGTGATGTTTGATAGTTATGCTAGTGATGATTTTTCCACCATGACATTACTTATGCATTTGGGTTATACACATGATGATTTAAACCCATTTACAAAAATAGTTAGAGCATTTGATGGGACACCACAACATGTTCTTAGTGAGATTATATTATCTTTATAGGTGGGTTCAACACATGTATTTACTACCTTTTTAGTTATACCTTACACATGAGTCTTTGATATATTTTTTGGATGATCTTGGATACATACAACTTATGTATTACCTTCTATAGTTGTGGTTGTGTTAAATACATTCATGTCAATAGGGTAATTATAGTTTACAAAATTTCATATGAACATCCACTTGAACAAGATAAGTTTATACCCAAGTAGTTAATTATCAAATATAATAAGGTTAATCCTAAAATAAAGGGTAAGTAACAGACAATCCCCTTTCCTAAGAAACTATTTATTGACAAATCATTGTATCAGAGATACATAATAGATTCCACATAATCCTCATCTTTTACTACACAACATTTTTAGTTACATAGAACAACCAAACATGTTCATATTTTTTCTATTACAAATAAATAATAGAGTAATTAATGATGGGTTATACGAACTCCCATTCCTTCTATTTTTCCCTTGTGATCACAAAGTCCTATTATATGTACACAAATAATCATATATCCTACAGTGCCAGATATCACACCTATACATGCTCTTTGGTAGTACCACTAGTTTGTTGCAAGATATTTTGAGTGGGGAGATACCTATAAGCATCCCTTAGATGAGAAAATAATATAGTGTTTTCTTTTCAAATATTCCATAAATAACAAAAAAAATAAAAATAAAAATAAAAATAAAATATATATTTATCATTTCCATGTTTTATTAACTCCTTGACCTCTATGTTGTTGGTTCCATTTTGGTAGATAATATATAATTTTTCTCTATATACACATATGTTTCACAAATCTTTTGAGTATGATATAGACATACCCAGTCACATGATATATGCATGTATGAATGTTAGGCCTTCCATCTACTCATTCATTAGTACATTGGAGGAATCTAATTATTTGATCATGATATACACAGGTTATATTATTCTATTATCACTTTCACTTATCATGTTTGAGATTATATACTTACATAAGGATTTATCCAAGCTTATAAATTTTTTAGTGTACTTGATATGTGTAGATGATATTTTATGATTATGTATCACCTCAGTCTTATACACTTGGTAAACTCATGACCCTAGTTATTTCTCTTAGTTTTACACATGATTTACTTTTACAAGCCTTGAAACTACTTTATCTTGTGTTCCTTGGTCTATATCTTAGTTTGACCATCCTTATTTTATGACACAGATATCCCATCTTGCCCAAAAAGCTTAAAATGTACTTATCTTACACCTATACAAGTTTTGAGGTTGAGCTTGCTCTCCTTCTCCCTAGAGACTAATGTTCAGATCAAACAATAATATTAATATTTCTATCCTAGCTTGATGTAAGTGTCCAGTTCCCTAAAGTATTCCAATTTATAAATAAAACATATTATAATGGTTGACCTAAGTGATTCAATGTGAGTTATCTCTTGATAGGATTAATATAAATAAAATATCAACCCTCATTTATTGTTCGCCTACAAAACCTAGTAATCAGACCAAAAGATCACTCAAATTACCAAAAGGTTTCATATTCTTCCCTATTCTAATATCAATCAAAGTAACAACCCAAATACAAGTCTAAATTACTAAAGGAATCAACATAAGGTCATATTTTTGAAGTTACAAGCTAGGTCACTATTGTACTTACTTTATAAATTGCATGATTCACACACAAACCAAAATGTGGGGGAGAACTATATGAGTCTGATTCCCTATTCTAGAGTATTAGTTATGTATGCAATGCCCTTTGAAAGTGGGGTCATTTTGGGTCAGATTGAAACTATATGCCCACTAATCCATTTTTACCCAAGGTCACATTAAAGATGTAAAGTTAGGGTTTTACCATTTCACCAAGATTGATAGTCCTTGACCTAGATTTGAATGCACTAGAGTGAAGGTGAAGCCAAACCTAAAAGAATATAGGTGGTTGCATCCTATTTTAGCTAGTATTCTATACATAACATTAGTTTTAAACCTAGACACTAATATCAATACAATTGTCCTAGGATGATGTAAGTGTCTACAGAACTAGAGGTATCATATCCATAATCTAACAATTGATCTAGAATTATCTTCTTGTCTTCTTCCCACCTATACCAAATCCAACACTATATTAGCATAAAAAATAACTAAGTACTTTCTTTTATGTCATTTGTATACTTATCATATTTATGATTTCTATTAATAGCCTATCTTATTTTTATAAATTCAACATATGGTACATATAAGTTTAACAAATTAATTAGCTTACTGTATATCTAATATTCACCTTTTTTCCCTATCATTTCTATATCCTTAACCCTAACCACTAAGGTAGGATCCATATCCAAATTAGGGTTAAATAATATGTTATGTATTTAACATTTTTTTACTAAAAAATATATCTATGGACTAATATGATATGATTATATTGGTTTCTTATGATTCCATGCTTTCCTTTTTTCACTTCTTTGAGTGTCTTGCCTTTCTTTCTCTTATCTTATTTGTTTGAGCATTTGAATATGCTCCATTGCTTACAGCCCTCATGCCTTTATTTGAATTTTGTTACATTTGAACATGCCATAGTTTTTTATATTAAAGGTTTTAAATGATTGTATGGAGTGAAAATCAACTTTGATTCTATCTAAAATTGAATTTTTATGTCAACAAAACTATCTTAATATTATTAGTTGTGTTGTGAGTGAAATTATTGATAAAAAGTATACTTAATAGCTTCAACTCAAAAAAAAATGCTTGATAGTCTATATATATATATATATATATATTAGAGATAAAACATACAAAAATATTCTCAATTATAATCAATGCAACACACTACCTTTGTGTGTAACTTTATTAAATTAAAAAAGCTTAAAATAAGTCTTTTACAAGATAACTTGCATTACAAGTTATTTCAAAAAAGCATAAAGTAAAAATTAAATATAAAAATTTATTTGAAAATTAATTATTCTATAATTAGACTTACAAAATTATACTCTAATATAATTTAAAGTAAATAAAGATAAACTCAAGAGACAACTGAGAATACCACTAACACTAGCTAATAGCTTTTTGGTCATCATGTAAGAAGCCACTATAAATTGACTATCATAAGCTATAATTAGATAAAATTGGCCTCCAAAATTTTATAAAAAATATTAATTGACTTAAATAAACTTTAATTTAATTTAAATAACACTAAAAGTGTGCCCGACCACTTAGAAACTCATTCTAGTACTTAAAGAGTGAACTGACAATTCTAAATATTTTTAAGAAATCATTGGAAAGTGTCTAAAGAAGACCAAAAATTTAATTAAAGTTATAAATAAATTAAATAACCTTTCAAAAAATATAAAAAAATAAAATGTACTAATTCTAAAAATATAACTCAAGTGTCCTTATTGGCATCATACTCAACATTCTGTCCTTAAGTTTTCCATGGATTTTCTTCATAAATTTCAATCATATTACTTGTGTGAAAGTTTATGTAAGGGAAATATATTAATATTAATTAGAATATAATGAAAATTTAGCCTATTTATTTGAATACAAAGAAACTAACTCACTTCTTAATGTGAAACAATAGCATAAAGTTGACTTCTTGTCATCAAGATATCCTATCCAATTTAAATTTGTTGAACCAATTATACATAAATAACTTAATGGTTTAAAATTGATACCATGATTATAATTATATATTACATATCTTAAAATTCTCTTTACTGCTTGCAAATTCTTGAGTGATAGTTTACCAATAAATCTATAAACTAGTTAAACCCCATAGTTGATATCAAGTCTTATCATAGTGAGATAAATCAAAAATACAAAAATGATTATAAAATTATTAGCATTATCTAAAGGTATTACACCCTCCCTCATAATATTTTATCCACTTACAATTAGAGTTCTTTTAGCATTCAAATATTGAAGATTGTACTTGTTTAACATTTTTTGAGTATACTTAGCTTGACAAATAAATCATTCCTCTTTATTTTGATGGAATTACATACCAAGAAAATAATTAATAAATATAATATAATTCATCTAAAAATATAATTTCATAGCTTCCTTGAATATATTAAACATATCTAAATATCTATCTACAAAGATCAAGTCATAGATACATAGAGACTTATATAAACATTAGAGTTCAATGCTTGTACACAAATAGTTTATTCATTTTAACTTATTACAAAGCCTTGATCTAATAAATAGATATAAATTATTGATTACCAATATATTTAATATTTTTTCATCCCATGAATATTTTTATTCAACTTATATACCCAAAATTATTTACCCTTTACCTCAAAACCTTGTGACTGCTCCACATATACTTCTTCAATCACTCCATTTCATAATGCACTTTCAAACTTGGTCTTGTAGACCCAATTTGTACCAATGATATATTTATTAAAAATATGTTAAAATAAATTACGTGTATCTTTAATCATAATTTAATCCATCTCTAATTTCATATCATCAACCCATTATTTATTTTGACTAGCTTTTGCATAACTTTTAGGTTCACTAATCATTGATGATAATGTAGACATAGTATTTTCATTATAAACATACAAAAAAAGTTATATTATTGATTTTTTATCCTTTTTTTCACTATATAATAATTATTATCCAACATTTTACTAGTTGGATGATGATTTAACAAATTCTTGTTCTTGTTTGGTTGATGAAGATGGATGACCAATCTCTTGCAAAGATCTAGTATTATTTATTTTTGAACTAGAAACTTGTATATGAATTTTTAATACATAAAAATAAAATTAAATAGGATAACCCAATTCACATATGATTTTTTTTAGTTACATGATACACCTCATTTTTAAAAAAAAATTACAACCCCTAGAATTTGTTTTGGATTTACTAGTAGAATTATAAAACTTGTATGCCTTACTTTCATCAATATATCCTATGGAATTATGATAAAACCCTTATGATAAATAATATAACCATTAAATTTTATTTAATTTAATATAATTATTCTATTTAATTTAACTTGGATAAACTTTTCATCTCATAATTTCACTTAACTTTTGAGGCAATCATCTAACTTGCTAAAATCATCTTGGTGACTTGTCACCTAATTTGAGCAAAATGAATTAAGAGAAAACAAATTATTTTCTTCTCATATTAAAAAAAAACATGTGAGATAATAATCTTAGCCATATTAAAACTCTCTTTATTCATCTTGAAAATCTTTCTTTTCTCTTTTTTGATTTTCTTGATTTTTAACTACTAGTATCCCACAATCTTTTATCATGTGTCCAAGTTTTTTGTAGTAATGACAAGTAAAGTATTTATTTATATTATGAAGTTTTATTCAAACATTTCCTTTGAATTCAATTTTTTAAAATTCCATTTATTTTTATTTTTATTTTTATTTGTCTCTTTGGTATTTGAAACTCTTGCCTTGGTTTCAAGTTCTTTTTCTAGATCATGTTCTGGATCTCTTGCATATAACCTCATATTATCCTCATGAGACAAGAGGGTAGATGAAGGATAATGGAGAAAAAAATGGGGCTTAAAATGACACTTTTTTCTTCTTCTAAAAATAATAATATTTGAAACTTAGAGAGAGTTTTAGAGACACTTGAAAAACTAATTTGACAAAAATATAAGAATATGAATTATGACACTTTTCATGTAGTTTATATATATATTGAAATACCTAGATCATAAAAGTTTAAAAAATTGATTCATTTATGATAATGAATTAAAAAAATTTGGTGAGAAGATAACGAGATCACATATGTACAGACACACATTTTTTGAGTAAATGAAAGAATTATTATATGAAATTTCATATATGAATAGATGAAATATCGAAGAATGATCAAGATTTTTTTTAATTAATTTTTTAATAAATTTTTTTATTTTAAATAATTTTACAAGTCAAGACAACTAAAAAATAAAACTACAAGTGTATAAACACAAATTTTTGAACTTAACTTCAAGAAAATTATTTTTTAATAAATAGCCAATGATGCATAGATTGGTCAAGTAGAAATGTTATAAAATTTTGATTAACATCAAAAAATTTATAAATGTATTTTTAATGATATGTATATAGTCCATAATGTGGTATGTTATGTAGAAATTAAGTATTAATTAAGTAAAAATTATGTATGTATGTATCTATATATATATATATATATATGTATATATATGTATGTATGTATATATATGTATATATATATATATGTATATATATGTATATATATATATGTCTATATATATATATGTATGTATATATATATATGTATGTATATATATATATATGTATGTATATGTATGTATATATATATATGTATGTATGTATATATATATATATGTATGTATATATATATATGTATGTATATATATATATATATATATATATGTATATATATATGTATGTATATATATATATATATATGTATGTATGCATATATATATATATATGTATGTATATATATATATATGTATGTATATATATATATATATATGTATGTATATATATATATATGTATGTATATATATATATATCTATGTACACACACACACACACATATACATATAAATTATTCTTCTCTTCTAAAAATCCATATATATATATATATATATTTTAAATAATAAAATTTATTTGATGAGATGTGTCGATAAAGATGAAAAAGACACCTAAATTTCTTAAAAATTATGTGGGCTACTCCTTGACTAGTTTTAGGCTAGGTTCAAACCTCTCAAGCCTAAACCAAAAGCACTTTTAGAGGGAAAGAGGAAAAGTGAAAGAATGAAATGTTTAAAGGGCATACACTTTTTTCAAAGGTGTGTACCCTTTTGAATCCCATAAAGACTCATTAAATACACTTGATCATTTAAAACTACTCCAAAATAGGGTGTGTGTGATTTGTAAAAGGTCATACTATCTTTATAGTTCATGAATTTCTTTTGATTTCACATAAAATTCAGTCATTAATTATGCATATTACAAATTTCAAGCTGGTTTTTTTGTTGACACTACATAATTTTCAAATTCTCCATTATTTTTATTATTATAAATTCTTCAATTTTAATCTAGGCCTAGACCTATTTATGTAAAGATAAATAGTGGATTTGGGTTTTTTCCATAAAAGACCAATTAAAGAGCTAAAAAATAAGAAAATTGAAGTCAAAAGAGAAAAGGAAAGAAAAAGAAAAGTATATAGGAGAACATCCATAAGAGCTTCTACACAAGGTGAAATTGCTTGATCCACACTAGGTAATATTTCAAATAAAAATAACATGCCTAATTCTATAGAATTTAATTTATATATGTATTCAAATGAGATAAGAGAACATAATCAATCCTTGCTGCATGATGAAATTCAAAATGTAGAACATTTAACTAATGAATTTGCATTGAGTGATGGAATACATGGAGAAATACAATCTCGTGAAACATCCATCCATAATGAAATTTTTGAACAAGATAATTAACATCATGTAATGACCTAATTCATCTATCACCTAGTGAAGAGGAATTCACTTCAATTTTAGGGTTTAATGTACCTATATAACACTCTAATATCCATTCTATGGTTGAAGTGGTAATAAATTTTAATTTAATACAAAATATAGCTCCTAGACCCACACCTCCAAGAATAATATGATGAATACCAAGGTATTTGGCTGAAATAGATGAAAAAGCATAAAATACATGGAAGGTAAAATGTTGAAAATAAAATTTCAACATCATGATAAACATGTATGAGACTAATAATTTTAGAATAAGAGATATACAAAATGATGTCAATTATTTGTTTAATTAATGAAAATGCAAAAAATGCACATATGATGCATAATTTAGGGTTAAAAACAAGAAACACAAAGGGAAGAAATAATGAAATAATAAATAATCTATTTAATGCATTTAATGTGATATTTAATATAACTTGAAATAAAGATAGTAATGTGTCAAATCAATTAATAACAAAATCTATAGTGAGTAAGTTAATATCTAGAGATTGATTTTTTAGTCAAACATGTACATCCTTAAACTTTAATAGGAAAATCTAATAAATGCCAGAAGAATAAGGCTTGATGACTCTTTAATCATAAGTTTTTAGACATTTAGTGGTATACTTCCATAAAAATATAAGGTATTAGTTGAAATAACAAGACATTTGATTGTAAAAATTTAGCATAACACAAGGTCTCATCTAATGTTAAAAATTATAAAATATTTTTTTTTTTCAAAAACTCATGAGCCACATGAAAAAAATTTATTGGACATGACCTAAAGAAAATTTTATATATATTTATTGAAAAATTTAATGATCAATTGATAATTATCCAAAGATCATTTGAGATGTTCAAGCATTTCTATGTTAAAATCAACTACACATGCACCACATGTTGTAGTATCCATGTTGAATTTGCTATGCATTTTGGTGTTTTACATCATATATGTTGTAATTTACATACTAATGACATTATATGGTGGCTTCCCCATATAAAAAATTAAGAATGTTAATCCTAAGTCTTCTTTGTCAAAGACCCAAGGCACAAAGTTTTTTTTCCAAATAATGTTTAGATGGAATATGTAACACTTGTGGTGATTTGTCAAATTTGACTAGCTATATGCATGAAGAATTTTTTCTTGAATTTGTAAAGCAACTAGTTGATTTTAAAAAGGAAAAATCCATCAAGTATTTATTAAAAGATGGAAAAGAGTAATTAATACGTGAGTTGGTTACAACCCAAATATTTGCATATGATTTCATGTTTGAATTCAAAAAGAATATTATCTAGCAATATTAAATACACACACACAAGGAAAAATAGTTAGATAATCAATTAAAGATATGCAAGGAAAACTTACCAATTGGACCCATTATTTTGGTTGTGTAATTTTTTGAAAAATACACACTACAACCATAGCATGAGGTTTAATCACAATATTATAATTCAATTCAAGTTGGAATTTTTGTGCACATTACATTTAGACATGCACTTGATAGCACAAAGGATAACAAAACTATTTTGAGGGATCATCAATTTAATAAGAGTGATGATAATTTGCATTATCTAGAGTTTTTACAAGGTTTTTTTGAGATATTTAATAGACATATTAATGTAAGAGAAATCATTTTCAATACACATTACATTTGGTTGGACAATTGTGTAGGAAAATTTAAAAATTCTTGAATGTTTTACTGGTTAAGTATGATGCATAAGAAGAATAGGGTTCAAAATTTTTGGAGTTTATTTAAGGCTAGGCATGGAAAAAGGGAACATGATGGTCTAGGTGCATGTGTAAAAATATCCCTTAAAAAAGAGTAGGGAAATCACAAGGATGATGCTAATTTGATTGATGTTGCAAGTAATGTAACTTGGTATAATAAATGTTTGATCAGATAAATATTGTCATGTGTGAAGGTTATTTTGGTTAATGGAGGAATAAGATAAGGTAATGTATTAATATTGTAGTACAATACCCAAATATCATGTTTTTCACTCTATTCAAAACTCAAATTCTAGTTCATGGACTATTTATACTAGGGACATGGCATGTTTTTGTTTGGGCAGTATAGAATTTAATCAAAATGAATGTGAGTCAAAATAATGGGTTGATGAATGGTATTATAGAACCTTATTGCCTATGGAGACTAGCCATTCATTCCAACCATTGGGGGATCATGAAATGGAATCATTAGTTTAATTTGACCACATCTCAAATCTTATGCAATCAATTATAATTTATTTATAATTCAAGTGTAGCCTTAGTTCTATTAGTGATATCTTAATTTTTTCTTATGCATCCTTAAAAATTGATTATAATTTAAATGCATGACATGTTTTTGTAGTAATTACACCCAAAGATAATGATGAGGGAATACACTACTACTTGTCTCATTATGTAGAGGCAAAATAAATTAACCACAATTGTCATAGATGGAGAAGACCTAGTTTATCCCACTGGATCTATGGTGGTTATAGGAACTTGGATTCATAGATGGTTTCATAAATAATAATACAATGGTTATTTGAGAAATTTGAAACACATAGGGTGGTTTTTCATTATTCAAATATAGTTATCGATATAAATATTCAAACGATCAAATATCATAGAAAGCTTCACTAGAAAAGTTTGTGCTTCATGAATATGATCATGAAGCGATTCTTTAAACACTTAAAAGTAGAGATGATCTTGAAGGTAAATTGGATATATTTGGTAAGGTTAGTATTCAATGCATATAAAATTTTAAATTACTAAAGTTAACTTATTTGATTTATTATAATTTAATTTTGAGTTATTTTACTATTTTGTTTATTTATGTTTGATTTTTTTACTAATAATTTTAATGTAGGTTAGTGGTACCAGATGAGCTTCCACCTTTACATGGTTGGTGCACTGAGTAGAGATTATTATCTTCTTGAAATAAAGAGAATACTAAAAAATAATACATGTTGAGTATATACTTTTATTCCTCATCTGGAGTGGCAGAGAATCCTATAGGGGGATTAAAAAACTCACTCATAAAATTATAGGAGTTAACCATTCATCTCTATGCATCTAGACATGTCCACAAAGATGGTTCATCAATTAGACTAATTATTATGGAGATACACCTCCCAATAACCAATTTTTAGTCCTTTAAGAGAGTTTTGGCTATATGAGAAAACTCATTGTTATGTCTCTTTTATCTTGAGTGGGAGAGAATCCTTGGGGGAGTTATCAGAGGACTCTCTCATGTAATTGCATATGATGATGGATCATCTCTACCCATCATGATTCACCTAAAATGTGAACTAAAAGCTCACTCCATTTTTTCACTTAGGGATAAGAAGCTTCTATTAAGGGATGACTCAAAATGACTACAATTTTCAATCTTGAGGTCTGATAGAAAGTGGAGGGTGGCTATTCCAATACTGATATGCTTATTCAGATGTGTTTGTAAAGATAATTCATCAATTGGGATAGAGAGTTAAAATATACACCTCCCATTGACCAACTTTTGGTCCCTTAAGAGACATTTAGTTGTGAAATAAAATATGTCAACGTGTCTCACTCATTTGGAGTTACACATAATCCTATAGGGGTGCTTAGAGGACTCACCCATGAAATTTTAGGTACTAATATCTCATTTATACCCCTCATGGCTCTCTTTAAATACATGCTTGAAGTTTGCTCTATTTTATCACTTAAGAATGAGAAATTTCTCTTTAGGGATGCCTCTAAATGACTATTGAGCATTTTTGGTGTAACAGGCCAAAAATTGGTCCCCTTCTTCCTCTGCTATTTCAGGCCAATTCATTTTTGATTTTGTACGAGTCTAGGAATTTTCTACAGACTCTGCAGGTCTATTTCTACGGACTCTGCAGGTCTATTTCTATGGACTCTGCAGGGCTTGATTTTCTACAGACTCAGCAGTGAGTTATCTATGAACTCTGCAGGTGTAATATTTTGACCAATGAAGAACTAGTTCAGAGAGTGCAAGGTTTTGCAAAGCTTCTTCGGACTCTTGTCTAAAGAAATTCATAAGGAAAGAGAGCTAAAATGGTTCAAAAGACACTTTTCCTTAAGGTTGGAAGAGTGGTTCAATGACATGATCTTTCCAAGAGATAACACCTTTGAACCGTTGAACCGGTTCAATGCCTTTGGTTCATCACTTGGTTTAATCGACGAGTTTAACACTTGGTTCAATCGGCGAGTTCAATGCTTGGTTCAATTGGTGGGTTCAAAACTTGGTTCAATCACTTGGTTCATCATTTGGTCTGCTTGGTTCAATCGGTGAGTTCAACACTTGGTTCAATCGGTGAGTTCAATGCTTGGTTCAATTGGTAGGTTCAACACTTGGTTTAATCACTTGGTTCACCATGGAAGGTTCAAAGGCTCAGAGCGCAGTGCTGAACCATTGAACTATTGAACCATTTTTGGTTCAATTGGTCGATTCAACAACTTAATTTGATCAGGTGGTTCAAAGGAACATCCTAAAGCCAAAAGGTAAGTGCCCTTACGGAGGGCAGTTCTGGGTCCAAGAGCCCTTGTAGAGGGTAGGGAGTGCTTCAAAGAGGCCACAAAGAAGCGGTTTGGAACTTTTGGAATTTTGTTAAGGCAAAGTCCCGAATTCCTTTAGAATTTTTGTTTGAAGGATTTCCCTCAGACAAAAAGTCTAAAGGAATTTAGGGGAGGATGTTGCCAAAGAACCCAAAGGAATGGCAAGCGACCGGGACAAAAATTCTCACAGACTTTTTGTCCACAAGAAAATTGTCTGTGGAAAATACTGAAGCAAGAAAAGCCCATAGAAAGGGCCGAAGAGACAAAAGGCCACTGAAGGGTAGGTGCCCTTATGGGGGGCCCTTGGCTGGATAAATAAAGGGCATTTCTTTAGAGTTGAAGGGACACTTCCCCTTTGGGATGGTCTGAAATAAAGAAAAAGCCACAGAAAAGGCCTGAAGGAATTTGCCAAAGATGGTGATGTCCCAAAAGCCATCAAATTTAGGACGATGAAATAGCCATTGGTGTTTAAAATACTTGAGAGCCAACCATGAAAAGAGCCTAAGGAATGCAGTGACCCACCATAAGATCACCCCCAAGGGCTGAAGGAACAAAAAGAGACAAAGTAGGAAGAAGACAAAGAGCCCAAAGAACAAAGAGAGAAAGTGCCAAGTGTAGGAACAGGTAGATAGTTCAAGTGGTAAAGGGAGGCACCGATTCAAGAAGTTACTCCAACAGGTGATATAGTGTTTGTGAATTGATCATTAGGAGGTGCAAACAGCTAGTGATTAGATCCATTTTCTTCATTTTGCATTAATGAGTAGACAAACCATGTAATCACCTTGAAGGAGTGGTCTTACAAGCAGAAAAAGGGTGCGGCTCATAATTTCTCATTGATGTTTAAGCGGCTTGCTCTTCCCAATGATTAGAGCGCACATGGGTTTTTTGTAAAAGGGGTGCCAAAAGTCCTCCTTCCTTCCTCTATATATTGTAGACTTGTCATTTTGGAAAGGGATCTTTCACATTTATAAGGTGAAGCCTCGACAAATTTTCACCTGAAATTAATAAATGCATTGTTTACCTCTATTCTAGTTAGATATCTCTGTGTGTTTGAGTGTCAGTTTGTGTTTAGTCATTACTTCTTAATGCTTCCACAGGTTTAACACCAACACACCTAGTGTCTATAAGGTGCCATTTCTATAGGTGACAAGGAGAGCTGTACTTTGGAAGTGTAGAGATAGAAGAAGCTACTATACAGTGTGCCTTTCCATAGCACCTTTGGTGAGTCTCTATTTTTTGTGTGTTCCTTTAAAGCCTCCCTATTAAGTTTCTTGTAACCTGGTCCTTCTGCCAGTTTGAAGTGTACGTATGTGTTTGTCTGACTTCAAGTGTGAGTGTGAGAAGGTCGAATCATTTGGTGCATCACCTATTTTAGAGTTGTTTGTTTTCCTGTAATCCTTCTCCCTTTTCACCCCCCCATTATATATCTATATACCTGTATTAGCACTTATCAGAACAACTCAGATGCATCAAAGGGAACTAACCCTTACCTAGAGACTTTCCCCTCCAGGTTCACCAATCCCATAGGTGAGAAGGGAGTTTCCATTTTGACTTGTGGAAGGTAGGAGCTTGGCCTCCTGCTCGAGGTGCAACCCACTGCATCAACATTTTTTGGCATGCCCGATGGGATTCAATTTTTACACTCAGTAAAGTTTCAGGATTGATGCTAGTCCTATTACAACAAATCAACTATCTTCAACATCTAGTGACTCCACTTGTAAAAACTTCATTTTTTAATCAAAGACCAATCTAACTTCCTATGCTCAAAGTCACCACACGGTCTGCTTCTAAGGGTGTTCCTTTTGACTTCATTGAGTTGCCTTTGAACTCTGCAAAAAGACTAAGGTTTGAGAGGACCCATCCTTATTCAACAAACCACCCTCCCAGGCCTACTTTAAGGAACACGTATGCAGTAGGGCAACAGTTACATCCCATCATAGCTATGACATTACCCTTTGTGACTTTTTTTGGTCAGAGCCCCTTAAATCTCCAACATTATGACCCCATTCTAGGTGCAACCCTCAAAAGTGTGCCTTCCTTTGATGGAGAGGGGCCTATTACAGTTATCAAACACATCAAAAATATTTCTAACCTCTACAATATCCATAATGTCACTGAGAAAAATATTACAATCAGATTGCTAGCATTGTCTCTCAAAGGTAAAGGTCTTAAATGGTATGGGACTTTAACTATAAATTCAATCAGTTCCTAGAATGAATTAGGCACTCACTTGATAGACCATTTTGGGGAAAAGAGTGATCACCTCTCGCTTGCCGAGAAGCTGACTACCATGAAAAGAGCCCCAGATGAATACATGCAAGATTTCAATGCTTAGTTTTAGAAGACGTGGGATAGAATCCCCATTCTAGTAAAACCTACTCCTAGCTATGCTTTCCCGTATTACTTAAGAGGATTAAACAGTGATATAGCTATTATGATGCAATCCATGGGAGGACATGTGCTACCTGCTACCTATGACATAGCTATAGTAGCTAAAAATTGCTTAGTATAGGCTGGGAAGATAGCTCCTAGACCCCATATGCCACTTTTCCCTGAAATGCTGCCTCTAATTTAGACCGTTGCTCCCACCTTAGCTCCTCTACCTAGCATAGAGAAACTAGCTGTTGCTCCATCCAATGAGCTTCATGAAGTTAAGGGTCTACTGCAAAGTATGTCAAATGAACTTGTGGCTCTTAAAAGGTAGCAAGCTCAAAGCAACTGACCAAACCAAGGGTACAAGTAGTATGATCAAGCTCCTAGACCCCCATTCCAAAATTATGATCAAGGACAGGGTTAGATTACTCAGACCAAACCCTTTCAAGGCTACAACCCGGGTGCCCATTCATCATCTAAGGTCATGGTGCCCGTTCAAAACAATCTGGTGAAGGAACAACCAAGTTATTCAACCATGGGATATGGTCAGGAGTAGGCTATTTATATAAATGAAATGATGGGTTATTACCCAAATGTACAAGATAATCACGCAACCACCCATTCCCAAGTCTTTGAGGCTCTAATGCAACCCAACATGAGTAGCAGTCAGGCCCAGCCTGATTCTACCCTCATGAATCATTTGGAAGGAGAATTCTATTCAGTCAATTATGTGGGTGCTGTAGACAATCAGGCTGATTGTGTTGCAGCCAACATGAGATTTAAAATGAGAGCAATGGAAGAAACTCAGGCTACTGCCCAAGCATCATTAATGCCTTCTTCATCACACACAAATCAAAAAGTCCCAAGTTTTAGATCATTGATTGTTCCTCTAGCTCCTCAGCTTGCCCCTTAGGCTGTACATAATTCCAAAGAAATTTTGAAGGAAGGCAACCCTCGAGTCAATATGGTTGACCAAATGAAGAAGATGCACATGAACATCTCCTTGTGGGATTCGCTATCAATATTGGGGTAGAAATACATGCTACAAAAGGAATTACATGAGCTAGATGAATGAGCTATCCCAACAAAAGCTGACAATGTTTTGATGATGAATGGACAACCTTCCACCTTAGGTCAGACCCAAAAAGAAGAGAAGGTTACTCCTATTTACGTGTCCTTAGTCATAGGAGATTTATTGGTGCACAATTGCATCATTGATAGCAGAGCAAGAACCTCAGTGATGTCCAAATGCATAGCTAACAAGCGAGGCTTGAAATACAAAGAAATGACCAAGGGAGTCCTGCAGCTAGATGGAACCCCAACAAAGACAATTGGAGTGGTAAGAGGTTTGAGCTTGATGCTACATGCTTTCCCTAATTTATTAGTTCCTCATGATGTGGTAGTGGCAGATGTCCCTCCCTACTTTGCCATCTACTTATCCAGGGAGTTTACATGCAAAATAGGTGGCTACTTAGCAGTAAATTGGTCTTATCTAGTTTTTAGAACCAAGTATGGGACTAAAGTCAAGATTGAATTTGAACCACTCCATAGAGATCATCTGGAACCTTACTCACTCAAGGTAACAAATGTTAGCTATGCCATCATTGACTAGGAAGAGTTCCAAGTAGACCAATATCCATCCTCTACCCTTGAAGGAGTTGCAGACCTGCTCTTAGATGAATGGGGAAGTGACAACTTCAAGCATGATCCCTAAAAATTCATAGAGGAGGCAGGCCTTGGAATTTATTACATGCATGAAGAGGGTAATTTTGTACCAAATCTGATGAAGGCCAGCCAAGAAAGTTTAGGTCTATGGCAGCTGTTCTTTGATGGTTCAAGGAGTAAGTTGGGAGCTGGTGGTGGAGCGGTGCTAGTCTCTCCTTCAAAAGAGAGGTATTTTTCAGCCTTCCAGTTCCAATTTTCCTGCACATGTAATGTTTTAGAATATGAATCCCTCATCCATAGCTTGGAGTGGGTGAGGAAAAGAGGAATCAAAGAGCTACAAGTGTTTGGTGATAGTGAGTTGATTATCAACCAAGTAAGAGGCCAAAATTTGACAAATAATTCTCTATTGAAGTCCTACAAACATAGGGTATGGGACTTAGTGGAAAATTTCTTTGCTTTCAATATTACCTCCATTCCTAGAGAATGGAACAAACAATCAGATAGGCTGGCAGCAATTGGTGCCCAATTTGATATTGCTCAAGAAATAGGCCGAGACCATAGCTCATGTCACTTGAAAGTAGTGATCCAGACCTCTGTGCCCGAAAACATCACCAACTGGTAGGTTTTCAATAGTGATTAACAAATAACACTCTTCCTACAAGAAGAAGTGGAATTCACTGTAAGAAACTAGGTTAAGCTGCAGCAACAATATGGTAGCCAAATTGTTTAGTTCAAGAACAATAAGCTCCCCAAAGGTTTGGTCACTCTAGAGAGTATCTTCAATGGAGATGACCAATTGAGAAGTGATAAGGCATGCATTGAAACAAAGGAGGAGCACCATGAGAAGGTGGAAATATTTGAAGACAAGCTTCTTACACTTGGGAAAGTGTGCACGGAGCATGAAAGGTAGGCCTTCATCTTTTTGTGCCAAGAATTTGCTGATATCTTCACTTGAGAGTATAGTGATTTGAAGGGTTTTGACCCAAGTTTGGCCCAGCATACCATTGAGCTAGAAGAAGGTGTCAAACCAATCAAGCAGAAGTAGAGGCCTATAAACCCAATGATTGAGCCTCTCATGCATAAGGATCTCACCAAATTGATTGAGTTTAGGATAATATTTCCAATCAAACACTCTTCTTGGCTGGCAAATCTTGTTCCTATCTAGAAAAGAAATGGGGAGATCAAACTATGCATCAATTTTAGAGACCTCAATAGAGTCTCTTTAAAAGACCATTATCCTCTCCCAAGCATGGAGCAAATCCTTCAAATGGTGATAGGTAGCGAGCATTTCTCCCTCCTGGATGGGTATTCAAGATACAACTAGATTTTGGTGCAAGACTGTGACCAACACAAGATAGCCTTCACAACCAAGTGGGGAATGTTTGATTACAAGAAAATGCCTTTCAGACTATCTAATGTTGGTGCCACTTTCCAATGGGATATGGACATGGCCTTTCAAGGTCTGATGAATAAAACTATACTGGTATATCTTGATGATGTGATAGTTTTCTCCAAGGAAGTGAGCCAACACATGAAACACCTAAGGCAAATCTTTGAGAGGTGTAAGGAGTTTGGTATCTCTCTCAATCCTAAGAAATGTATGTTCGCTATCCACAAGGGGAAGCTCCTTAGTCACATTGTTTCTTCAGAGGGTTTGGCTATTGATCCAGAGAGAGTTCACTCCATCCTGGAGCTGCCCTTACCCAAGCACAAGAAAGGCCTGCAAAGCTTCTTCGGTAAGATAAATTTAATACAGAGATTTATCCAAAATTTTGCAGAGATGGTCAAGCCATTGACCTCTATGCTGAGGAAGGGTGAGGAGTTCACATGGATAGCACAGAGAAAATACAGTTTTGAAGAAATCAAGTAGGCCATAGCCTAGGCTCCTACTTTGATCAGCCTTGACTTTGCCAAAGATTTCAACCTCTACACCTTTGGCAATGAAGAGGTAATCTCTGCCATGCTTACCCAAGCAAGTGATGATAACCTTGAGTAGCCAATTGCATTTTTTAGCCAAGACCTAGAAGGTTTTGAAGTTAGATACACATATGTGGAAAAGCAAGTCTTAGTTGTCATACAGAGTCTGAAGAAATTTAGACACATGCTGTCCAATAGCAGAATCCACCTCATGGTTCCACATCTCAGCATCAAGGATTTCTTGATCAACTAAGATCTAAATGAGAAGAGAGCAGGGTGGATCACTAAGGTGATGGAATATGATGTAGATATCAAGATCACCAAACTGGTAAGAGGGAGAGGGTTGTGTGAACACCTCACTATAGACTTTAAACAACAAAAGGAGGACAATCTACTAATCCATGATGCAGCTACAATAGAAAAACCAACTTTCATGAAGGATTGGACATCAGATGTGAGGCATTTCCTTCTCACTGGTGAGTTCCCACACTCACTTGACAGGACCAAGAGAAGGTATTTCAAACTCCAGTGTCTCCCTTATGCCCTAATTAATGGAGTGTTGTTTAGAAGGGATCTCTCAGGAGTCTTTTTAAGATGCTTGGACTCAAGTCAGGTAGACAGGGTGCTGTCTGAGTTCCATGATGGACCAGCCGGTGGTCATTTTGCTCTTAGGGCTATTGCAGCAAGAATAATGAGAGCTAGCTATTTTTGGCCTACTCTTTTAGGGACACCCATGCCTAGGTACAAAAGTGACAAAAGTGTGTGCTTTTTGATGGGAAGCAACCGTTGGCTACCATGCCTTTACAACTTATTTAAGTAGAGTAACCATTCATGTAATGGGGCCTGAACTTCATAGCGATGATTGATCCTCCCTCCAGTGTTGGGCACAAGTGCGTCTTGACTACCATAGATTATTTCACAAGATGGGAAGAGGTTGTTGCTCTGAAGGAGGCCAACAAAAGTGTGGTCCTAGATTTTTATGAGGACCTAGTGGTGAGGTTCAGGGTTCTAGCAATCATAATCTCAGATAATGCGTTAGCTTTTTTGGGAACCAAAACAAGTGAATGGGTGCTGAGATATGGTATATATCTCAGCACTTCATCTAATTACTACCCATAGGGGAATGGACTGGATGAGTCTACAAATAAGAACCTGATTAGGATAATCAAGTGAACCATGGAGGAAAATTAGAGGAATTGGCATGCCAAGTTGAAGACAGCCCTGTGGGTGGATAGGATCACCCTAAAGAGGGCAATTGGAAACTCACCATACATGCTTATTTATGGAAGGGAAGCTAGGCTCCCCATTTCACTCAAGTTGCCAGCTTTGGATCTCACTCACCAGTTGCAATTAGAAGAAAGAAATAACATGGAGGTTAGGCTATGCAAGCTGATGGAACTTCAAGAAGCAAGGGACCAGGCTATGGCTTCTATGACCAGCTACCAATAGCAAGTGAAGAGACACTTTGAAAAGAAATCTTCATCAAAAGTTTTCTCTGAAGGAGACATTGTCTTGAAATGGGATGAAGACTGAGCTAAGCCTAGAAAGCATGTGAAGTTTTATGCCCTATGGAGTGGCTCGTACGTAATCACTTAGTGTAAGTAGCATAATGCATTCCAAATCTCTAGGTTGGATAGTGAAGAACTGTATATCCTTGTTAATGGGATACATCTTAAGCATTACCATTGATCCCCTTCTCCATCATGTATATATTTTCCCTTGTTTTTCTCTTGTTTCCCTAAGTGCTTTCTACACATGTTAGTAATTTTCTAAGCTTTGTGTGTGTTTTCATTTTCTTTTGAGGTAAATATTCATGATTGGTTCTGGATTTATCAGATCTTTTGCTGATCCTTAAGTTACAATCTGACCCCGTGCCCAATGGATTTTGAGGCAACTGACTTCTAATCATAGCAGGCATGCTTCCCCTAGGAGTCACCAATTTGTTGACCATTTTTGGTGTAACAAGCCAAAAATTGGTCCCCTTCTTCCTCTACTATTTCAGGCCAATTCATTTTTGATTTTGCACAAGTCCAAGAATTTTCTACAAACTCTGAAGGTCTATTTCTATGGACTCTGTAGGTCTATTTCTATGGACTCTGTAGGTCTATTTCTATGGACTCTACAAGGCTTGATTTTCTATGGACTCAGTAGTGAGTTTTCTATGAACTCTGTAGTTGTGATCTTTTGACCGATGAAGAACCAATTCAGAGAGTGCAAGGTTTTACAAAGCTTCTTCGAACTCTTGTCTGAAGAAATTCATAAGGAAAGAGAGGTAAAATGGTTCATAAGACACTTTTCCTTAAGGTTGGAAGAGTGGTTCAATGACATGATCTTTCCAAGAGATAGCACCTTTAAACCGTTAAACTGGTTCAACACCTTTTGTTCATCACTTGGTTCAATCAGTGAGTTCAACACTTGGTTCAATCAGTGAGTTTAATGCTTGGTTCAATTGGTGGGTTCAACACTTGGTTTAATCACTTGGTTCATCACTTGGTTCAATAACTTGGTCTGCTTGGTTCAATCGACGAGTTCAATGCTTAGTTCAATTGGCGAGTTCAATGCTTGGTTCAATTGGTGGGTTTAACACTTGGTTCAATCACTTGGTTCACCATGGAAGGTTCAAAGGCTCGGCGCACAGTGTTGAATAATTAAACCATTGAACCATTTTTGGTTCAATCAGTCAGTTCAATGACTTAATTTGATCGGGTAGTTCAAAGGAACATCCTAAAGCTGGAAGGCAAGTGCCCTTGCGGAGGGCAGTTATGGGTCCAAGAGCCCTTGCAGAGGGTAGGGAGCACTTTAAAGAGGCCACAAAGAATCAGTTTGGACCTTTCAAAATTTTTTTAAGGAAAAGTCCGAAATTCCTTTAGACTTTTTGTTCGAAGGATTTCCCTTGAACAAAAATTCTGAAGGAATTTGGGGGAGGTTGCAGCCAAAGAACCCAAAGGAATGGCGAGCAACCGGGACAAATTCTCACAGACTTGTTGTTTGCGGGAATTTTTTTTTAGAAAAGCTCGAAGCAAAAAAGCCCACAGAAAGGGCTGAAGAGATAAAAGGCTACCGAAGGGCAGGTGTCCTTATGGGGGGGCCTCTACCAGCCAAATAAAGGGCATTTATTCAGAGCTGAAGGGACACTTCCCCTTTAGGAGGGCCCAAAACAAAGAAAAAGCCATAGAAAAGGCTTGAAGGAATTTGCCAAGGATGGTGACGTCTCGAAAGCCGTCAAATTTAAGATGATGAAATAGTCATTGGTGTTTAAAACACTTGCATGCCAACCATGAAAAGAGCTCGAGGAATGCAACGACCTGCCAGAAGATCACCCCTGAGGGTTGAAGGAACAAAAAGAGACAAATCAGGAAGAAGACAAAGAGCCCATAGAACAAAGAGAAAAAGTGCCAAGTGTAGGAACAAGCAGATAGTCTAAGTGGTGAAGGGAGGCACCGATTCAAGAAGTTACTCTGGCAGGTGATACAGTGTCTACAAATTGATCATTAGGAGGTGAAAATGGCTAGCGAATAGACCTATTTTCTTCATTTTGCATTAATGAGTAGACAAACCATGTAATCACCTTGAAGGAGTGGTCTTACAAGTAGACAAAGGGCACAACTCATAATTTCTCATTGATGTTTAAGTGGCTTGCTCTTCCCAATGATCGAAGCGCACATGGGTCATTTGTAAAAGGGGTGCCAAAAGTCCTCCTTCCTTCATCTATATATTGTAGACTTGTCATTTTGGAAAGGGATCTTTCACATTTGTAAGGTGAAGCCCTGGCAAATTTTCACTTGAAATCAATAAACTCATTATTTACCTCTATTATAGTTAAATATCTCTATGTGTGTCTGAGTGTTAGTTTGTGTTTAGTCATTGCTTCTTAATGCTTCCACAGGTTTAACACCAACACACCTGGTGTCTATAAGGTGCCATTTCTGTAGGTGACAAGGAGAGCTATACTTTGGAAGTGCAGAGATAGAAGAAGCTATTATACAGTGTGCCTTTCCATAACACCTTTGGTGAGTCTCTATTTTTTGTGTGTTCCATTAAAGCCTCCCTATTAAGTTTCTTGCAACCTAGTCCTTCTACCAGTTCAAAGTGTACGTATGTGTTTGTCTAACTTCAAGTGTGAGTGTGAGAAGGTCGAATCATTTGGTGCATCACCTCTTTTAGAGTAGTTTGTTTTCCTGTAATCCTTCTCCCTTTTCACCCCCCCATTATATATCTATATACATGTATTATCACTTATCGAAATAACTTAGATGCATCAAAGGGAGCTAGCCCTTATCTAGAGACTCTCCCCTCCAACTTCACCAATCCTATAGGTGAGAGGGGAGTTTCCATTTTGACGTGTGGAAGGTAGAAGCTCGGCCTCCTGCCCCAGGTGCAACCCACTGCATCAACAATGACTATAAATTTTGACCCTAGGGACTAAAAAAGAGTGGAGGGTAGATATTATAATGTTTATACACCCATATGGATGTATTTTCATAGATGGTTTTCAATTAGGATAGTGAGTCAAAAGATACACCTCCTAATATCTAACTTTTAATCCTTTAAGAGATATTTGGCTGTGATAAAAAAACATGTCGCTATGTCTCGCTCATCTTGAGTGGCATGGAATCCTTTGAGGTATGTTTAAGACTCACCCATGAAATTATAGGTGCTAATGGATCTTCTATACCTCTTAAGGTTATCTTACAATATATGCCAAAAGTTCACTCTATTTTACCACTTAGGAATGAGAAGCTTCTCTTTAGTTATGTCTCTAAATGAGTGAAATTTTTGACTTGAGGGCCTAAAAAAGAGTGGAGGGTGGCCATTATAATGTTTATAAGCCCTTTTAGATGCATCTACATAGATGGTTCATTGATTGGACTAGAGAGCCAAAATATATGCCTCCCATTGACTAACATTTGGTCACTTAATATACATTTGGCTATGAGAGAAAACATGTTATTGTGTCTTGCTCATCCTGAATGGTATGGAATATTTCAAAGGGTACTTAGAGGACTCACCCATGAAATTGTAGGCATTAATAACTCATAAATAACTCTCACAGTTCTCTTGTAATGTACACCAAAATTTTTCTCTATTTTCCCACTTAAGAATGAGAAGCTTCTCTTTAGGGATACCTCCAAATATTTACAAATTGTTAGTGTCAAATTTTATTTTTTATTTAATCATTTATTAGTGTTTTTATTAAACTTGAATTAGTTTGTTTAAATGTGCATGCCATATGGATTTACTTTGGTATCACTATCTAACTAGTGGAAGTAACTCTTTTTATCAATTATTTTGATTATTGAGTTAATTTCTTATTCTAAGACTTTGACCACTATTTTAGGGGGAGTTACACATATACTCACCTATTTGTACATATATGTTCTTTAGATATTCATGGAGGATTTGCATATTTTTTGTTGGCTATTCAAGCCACCCATGGTCTGTATAATATTTCCACATTTGAAGAATTATTTTTTAGGAATTATTGCTTATATAGAAGGGGAAATGACACAACACCAAGAGTGGCATGTGATAATGAGGTGGTGGGCCAATATTTGAATGTGAAAGACCAAATTATACACCCCACCCACATCATGGCCTTGAATATAGGCATACATGTGTTGGAAGGGGCCACAAAGGTACAAACATGCACGAGAGAGAGTGATGGTATGGGAAATCATTAAAGATCATGCAAGACATGAAAACACATGTAAGAAGATGAACAAACATGCAAGACATGCAAAATACATGAAAAAACATACACCACTCCACCTGTTACACCACACTTCCTCAAGGATCATAATTTAACATTCATGAACATTCTAGTGCTCTTCACTCCTCTCTTCTCATTTTTTATATATGCAGGTCAAAAAATGACCATTTAATTATCTCTTCTTTGGGGATGGCATATCCCCATCAAAATGCAAATTTATAATGATGGATTCTATCTTTTGAATTAAATTAAGATTGATTTATTGCCTTCTCCAAGCTTGTGTCATTGGGTAATTAATGGAGTTGTTGATTTATGCTTGTGGTAAAATATAATTTCCCTTGCATTATATTCATCTCTCTTATCTTTATGCAAGTATGATTCTTGTAGGTTATATTCCATGTCATAATTGATTTCACAAGGATTAGTTGTGGATGATCATCAAATAGGCCTACTACAAGACCTCTTGATAATCCCTTATAACCCTAGAAATGGGAAAAACCTCTATATGAAATACTGATGCAAATGAAAACTAGTTTGAAATTATGTATGATGAGATTTAGTATAAAAAATTTCATTATGCTATTAGAGATAAGGAAAAGACAAACTTATTTTGGTACATCACCTTTTATTTTATTTTATGTTTAGCTGTGTTCTCTCTCTCTTTATCATTGCAAATTTAGTGTTATTTTAGGTGATTTACTAGGGGAATCAACCCTCTCTAGAGATTTGCTCCAACCATAGTTCACCCACAACCTTAGAGTGATCCCATTATATCAATTGAAGTGGAGGAGTATTGAAACAAATTATCTAATGGGTGTAACTTTGGATTGATAGTAGTTTTTGGCACACTAGGTGGGACAATTTTAACATCATCCATTGAAGAGTTTTTGTGTGCTCTTCAGTGAATCTTTCCATTCAGAGCAATTTATTCAACACCAGGGTGACTCTGAGTATCCATATATTGGTTTGAGTAGTCCAAATGATTAAAGGATTATCATCTTATATATATTCCCCCCAATTTTATCAAGATGTGTCTTTTTAACCCTCATTCCATCCATATTAGGCCCAAAATGCTTACCTCTCTCACACCCCTACTCATCATTCTTGGAAACCTACTCATGAATATAATCATCCCTTTGAAATATATGTATATACACATAATATTTTCAAACTTTTATCACTTACTGACACTTTGTATCTTGAAGGAACCTATCGAGGCTCAATCTCTCTGAGTGCATACCTTAAATGGTACACCAATAAAGGGGTGGATAGACCATTGGTGCTTTGTAAGATTATTATTCCTTTTGCCATTTTCCATTCACACACTAGCCTCCTAAAACCATTAAACCCCAAGATTATTATTCTTAGTTATACCTACTCTTATCACTTACTGTGTTTTATCCTTCATTTTTTGCCTTAACACCCTTTTGACCTATTGGTTATGCTAGGTCAACTAGGTTGACCTAGTACAGTTTATGGAATTTTTCTCTCTTTTGGTTTGTTTGCCTCTCAACTAACCTAACACAAACCTAGTGAGTTAGACTCAAAAACATGTTGGGTTGACCAAGTTGACCTAGCATAACCAACATATTCAAATGATTTTAGGGTAAGATGCTACTATATATACAAGGTCATTTACCACCATTTTAAAGAGACAATAATTAAGTGAAGAAGTGTGAATGAACATCTACCTATTGACCATTCTACTTGGGGAATAAAGCTTTAGGGTTCAATACATTCTTTTGGAGCTCTGATCTCATCTTGTGGATTAGTATTTTGGATACCCAAATAGGTTGTGTAGCCTAGAGCTAATTTATCTTAGTTATCCTTACATACCATGACAATCTCTTGAAAAGTACATTGGCCAAGGGGGAGATTGAGGCTCGACAGGTTCATCTTCAAAGGTAAGTATTCCTAATTTTATTCTTCCTTTGTGAGAGTAGATAGATAGTGCATTTATATTCTTCTCTTCCATGTATTAGGATTTCATATAAATTGACATGAGTATATGTCTCTTATACATGTTTAGTTTAGTTATTTATTTGTTTTATTTCTAACCCCCACTTTGTGCCACAAGATTTGGTGTGCACTAGATTAGATTTGCTTTTCTTTGTTATTGAATTAGTGAAATATTAAATAATATCACTCTTTTAGGGTTATTGTGTGATTAGGTTAGACTGCAGGCTTTAGAACCCTACTTCACATGGTGTGTTGTGACAAGTGATCCCCTAATTAGGTCTAGTCGATCCTCACATTGATCATGCTCCCACTTAACAAGTGTATGCCCCTCATTGGAAGTGTAGGTGTGCTTTATCCCATCTGATCCAAGATTGATTTATGGACATGATGAATTTTTGATTTCATACATTCTAGTGAACCCGATGTGAATCAAACCCTTATAGTATTTTCTTACTTATTTCATTTCTATTCATCATTATTTTTATCATAACTTTACTATTTTGGATCGAACCTATCAACCTAGTCTATTTATCTCTATGCATAGGTTTGTAAGAATAGGCAACTAGATCGACCAAATTGATCTAATACAGGGTTCTAGACTTGTAAACTTTTATTCAGATAATTAGATCAACTATCTTGACCAAGTAAAAGTTTTTTAGGTTTCCAAACTTTTAATTCAGTCTACTAGGTCAACTAGGTTGACCTAGTGCTTTTTTAACACTTTTTTCATAGGTTCATGTATAGTTTAATCAACCATTTCAACCTAGTTTATCGATTGCTACCAATTTTTTCCAAGGTCTCAGATCAACAATCTTCTCCTTTTCATCTTTGAACCATTCAGGCCAATTTTTTTCTCTATACAATCCTTTCAAGTTTGTAGTCTTCAAAACTGCCTTCGCATAGTCAACTAGGTTGACCCTATAAACCTAGTTCTATGTTCTATGATTTTTGAAATTACTAGGTTGACATGACCATCCTAGTTCAATTTCAAAATTTGCTTCCACAATATAAGTTTGACCCTGTCGACCCTATTTTGTATGATTGTCCATATAGTTTCTCAACTATACCTTGTTTCAAAGTTGGAATTGACCATATATGTTAATCACATCTTATTTTAAGTTGCTTTCATGCTTAGAATAGTTCACATAGTCTAATTAGGGGATTTTTAATAAATTAATTAGTTGCACTATTTTTATTCTTTTGCACACATGTCCAAACCACATAAATATCAACAAGCATTTATACATTTGACTACCCAGGTCTACCTACTTGGATTTCATCACCAAGAGGAAGCTGACTTGATGATCTAGTCAAGTATAAATCATGGTTAATGGTATATTTTGGCTAAGTAACCAACACCCTTATTTCTATGGTGTATGAAGTGAGGGGTTAGGCCCCAATACCAAGCTTGTATCAGTGTCACTATAGTCCCTTTCATTCTAAACTTACCTAAAAGTATACTTAGATTGCTATATAGTACCTTGATTTTAGCCAATTTACCTTTCAAAAATAAAATCATTCTTAATAGTATAATTAACATCCTAGGTTGAATAAGTAGCTAACTTTACTTTCAAGTTGTTTTCTTACTATCTCATGAAATTGTGTCTGCAAAAGCTTGCATTATCCAGTGTTAGTGTAAGATTTTACTTTGTGTGCATAAGTTTGATTGGATAGTGTCAATTCAATTGAATATTTGTTTTATTTTTAGTACTTAATACTTTATTACATTACATGTAATTATCTTGCTTCCATTCATAGCTTTTTATCATCTTTCTTTTCTTCCCTATCTACTATACTAGCTCAACCCTATCAACCTAGTATCTTTTTTAGCCTCTATCCACTATACTAGGTCAACCTGATCGACCTTGTACTATCTACAATGCTTTTAGCTTTTTTTCTAACCTCTGTTCATTGTAATAGATCAACCTAGTTGATCTTGTATAGTTTTATAGTCCCTATTTCTATGATAGGTTGACCCGATTGACCTTGAACTATTTTTTATCACTTTTTGTTAAACTAGTGGGCTTCCAATTTGTCCCTTCCCCTTCTCTTAACCATAAACCACTCACTACATAATGTAATGTAGTTGAAATCTTTCATCATAATCCTCCTCCCAATACCAATGTTGGGAATCCTTCATCACATCATACCAATCAAATTGATAATCTAGATGGTTCCCAAATATTCAAGAATCTTGATGATAATACTATTTACACTCCTCAAAAGAATGGTGGCCTGACTAAGCTTCCTTCTTATTCTACCACACTTAAGATAACTAACACTAATGTTGGGAATTATACATCTATAAAGCATCCTCCTCCCACCAACACTAACAATCCTCTTCCTACCCATACTAATACTCCACCTACAAACACCAATCCACCTATTGATACAACTCAACTTCTTTCCCAAGTCATAAAAAAAATGAACATCATGCAAACAACCAATCAATATCAAACAATGAACATGCAACAAAATTTATGAAACATGATCAATCAACCATCTCAAGTCATCATGTCTCAACCAAATCCAAATTTTATCCCTCCTCCTCTTAGATATTCTAATGGGAATATCATCCCTCAGCCTCCAATGAATAAAAAAATGCTTTCAAATCTTTAAAATGATCTTTTATCTCCATTCATTGCATCCATAGATATTGAAAACATTTCTCCAACTATCACATATAATGGGACTAAGGACCCTACTATCTTTGTTGAGTCTTTTGGTAATCTCTATAAATAATGGGTCTAAAATAACACCTTTGCTACCACCAAGATGTTAGGCAAAACATTTTTTGGTGATGCAATATAATGGTATAACTAACTACATATACATTCCATCTCACAACTAGAGGATTTAGTCAATGCTCTAGTGAAGGAATTCCAATATGATAACCTTCCTAAAAATTACCTTAGCCATTTCATCAATGACAAGTAACTTTGTAATGAATCTACTCATAATTTCATCAAATGATATACTCTCACTCATAAAGTGGATCATAAAATGAATAATTACACTCTTTATAAACTATTTGTCATCACTCTTAAGGTTCCTCTTTAATACAAAGTTTGAATCTTTTCACCTCAAACTTTAGATGAATCTTTAGACTAAGCAAAAAAGGCAAGACTTTCTTATGACTCAATTTGAAACATCTCAAATAACTATTAAATCAACTTTCCAATCTTCTTCCCATACCATTGATTCATCCAAGCCTCCCCAAACTCAAAATGAAGCATCTAATTAAACCAATTTTGACCCAACCCACCCTCCCTTAAATTTAGAACAACTTAAGAATAAAATCCCACCCTCTAAACCCATGAGCTTTGATCCTTCCAAACCTCCTCCAAAATGGATCAATCCTGATAAGTTTTGTTGGTGGCATGATACTATAGGTCATTCTTATGAGTATTGTTGTGATCTTCATTGATTTATTATTTATTCCTTGCTTGGTCCACATTTTAATCTTGATATCCTCAAAAAATAATGTTATCAAGATTATCTTCAAGATTCTCAACTTCAATCTCAAGAACCACAATCACATCAACATCAATTACCCAATGACCAAACCTTATCTATTAATTTTAGTCAAATAAAAATTGATCCTTTTCTTACACCAATAAGGAAATGATAGCTAACATGAACAACTTTAAACGTATTATGGCATCCATTTATCCTCCTCTTGGGTCACATGAACCAAAAGATTACCTAGTTCAAATGCATACTCCAAAGCATATCATACATGGTCCTCCTTTACCTCCTTTATCTCATCATACCTCTCCTAATCATCATATGTCACATTCAAACTCCTTAAAATCTAACAAACCAACACATTTTCCTATCTCAAAATGAAATTATCAACCCAATGCAAATCATTCTAATGGCTCAATATCGCCTCATTCCACCTCACATGTTGGGGAATCTTGTGATGCCCATACACATGTCCCTTTAGACTTTGGGGCACCTTGAAGTGCCCATCCACATTTCCATTTAGACTTTGGGGAACATCTTATGATTCCCATCCCTACATCCACATACCCATTGGGGCATATTGTGATGCCCACTCTTATTCTAAAGTTAGTTTTTCTTCACCTTTTATGTGGATGGAATTACTATGACTTGAGGTCATTTCACGACTCTATGGGTCATGCTCAATTCATGTTGAGGTCACCTTAGTCCCCTTTTCTATATGCTCTCACCATTTTGCATGCAACCTAAGTCAAACACTCTCACCATTTTGCATGCAACCTAAGTCAAACACTCTCACCATTTTGCAATTAGGTATATTTTCATTCTCTAACAAGTTAAGATAGCTAAAAATGCCAAAAACATTTATAACATTTCAAAAATCCAAAAATATTTGTCTTGTCTAAGCCTAGTCAGTTATCCTTGATCTACCTTATTGGGGCATGGTCATTGTTAGGATGTTTTATTTTTATTCTATTTTTAAGCTTTCTATTTGTTTGATTATTTTAGGTTGTTTTTTTGTTTGTTTTTCTATTTTTTGTTTATTTATTTATTTGCTTGCATGTTTATTTTCTTTCAACACTATTGCCTTGACTCAGTCTATAAGCATTCATTGGGTGATTTCTTGATCATATTATTCCTTAGTCTATCCATCTTCATACGTCAACATTGTCATCATGGTTTTTATCATTGGTGCATTATTTTGGAGTGTTTATTGGATATCGAGAGTCAGTCCTTATGCATATTTCAACCAAGTCTTCCTGGTGTTCTATCTTGATGTCTACCATCACATGCTACAAGAAAAATTATCTTTAGGAAGGTCTAAAATTAATGGAGATACAAAATTCTCTTCTGAGCACCTTGGCAAATCCTCCCACCCACCTTGATCAATATCAACCCTATGACCATTCTAATTGTATCATTGCTAGTCAAGACGAGCATCTCATTATTAACATGTATAAATGGATCATTTACACTGATCAATCTTATTCTTCTATTAATATATTTCATCACTTTACACCCACTCATCTTTAATTTGAATTCTAAGTTATATCCTTAAGTTATGCTTACTAATCAACCCTAACTGGGGCATAATAATTTTTAACCAATCTAGGTCCTCTTAATGATTATAACTGCCTATGGGCAAATCATTATTTTGACCTTTATTCTTGATTATAACCACCTTTGGTCAAATCAACATTCTTTTTAAATCAATGCATGCAAGAACTTTCTAATTTTTATTAATCTTAACCATGAGTTAATTCTATCTTTCTTCATGTTTCTTTTCCAGGGACCATCCATCAATAAATGTGATGGCCACTCCCTCGAGGGGGAATCATCATAGGCTTCTCAAAACTATTAGGATATTTTTTATTTAACCATCATCTTATTTTTTGAATATAGGCCATCTCTCATTATTTGAGAAGACATTGCTTTTCCTATGATTTGTAACATCTTCCCAAATAGGGGAAAACTATAGACACCTAAATGTAGCCATCGATAACCTCCAATCAAGATTTTAGCCAATTTCCACCCAAAATGCATAATTTGGCCTAAAAACACTAAAACATGTTAAATGATGTGAAACTGACATAATCAAGTGTAAATTTTGGCTAGGGTATCACTAAATGGGGTAATTTAATTTATGGGCTAGCTAACTTTGATCAGATCATTTCGAGTCAAAATGACAATTTTTCACCTAAGTGCTCTGGATTACTCTTTCCTATCAAACCGCTTGCACAAGACATGTGCCTTTATTATTTTTTGTTGGTAACATCATAAATGGAAATATAGTTCTAACACATTTGACATTGGCTTCCAATTCTAATCTAATCAAATTTTAGACCAATAACAAGACATTCTAATCAATTTGAGTAATTTGTGCACAAAGTGCTTAAACATGCTTAAGAGATAATTAATCCAAATTAAAACCTAATTAATAATTCTATGGGAACTTGTTGAATGTTTATTTTTGAAAATTAATATTGAATATCTACATCATCAAATGACCTCATTTCTTGGAAAGACATCCCTAGGCCATAAATGCCATAAATATCAAGATTCATGCCCTCCATGAATCTTAATTTCCCCTTCTTCCAATGTCATGATGAGGATAATTATAAACTTAATTCAAAAAATTAAATTAATCCTCAACCATACATCTTCATCTCAGGATGGATGGTTCAGGTTGATTCTAATCAATCTCAAAAATCTATAAATAGAGAGGCCATGAACATCATTTATAAGTTATTTGGTGCAAAGTTATTTTTATAAAATATCTTCAAAGTCTTGATAATTAATGTTACCATGCCAAATTGATTCCAAGCCAAGCCAAAACTAAAGGTTCCAAGGAGAGATGTAGGTGGCCAAGCTTCCATTGCCAAGGACTTAATGAGCACATGCTGAGTAAGCCACTACTACAAAGGCATTTGGAACATCCAAGGAAGGTGAAGGAATTTTTGCATTTTATTCCTTAATTTTTAGTTTTTTTTGTCATTTTTCTTGTTAACTAATATCTCCCTAGTGTCTAGGCCTACAAATGTTATGCTATTAGTGTGTTTCTTTCATTTTGTTTTCATTTTGGAACTAACACCATATTAACCATCCTCTTTTGAGTCAAATTCCTAGATCACAGTTCATAAGCATTTCAAATAAGATCTAAGGAACTATCCCTCATAATACTAGAGATTCATCTCTCTTACAAGTTCCCACAAACTTGAGAGATGATTCAATGTTGCATCAAACTATAGGAGCTTGAATGAGTTATCCTAGAGTACAAAATTTGATGACAACAATAAATATGGAGGGTGAGGCCCAATTTTTTAAGTAGCCACACCCCCTCAAAAAAAAACCAAACTTTCTTTTTTATCTCTCCTTACTTGTTGTCACACTTGTACTACTCACGAATACATGTTTGATGGTAAATGATGTCCATTTTAGGGGGCATTTTTTCATATAATTGGTGAATTTTGGATAATTACAAGGCCCACACAATCTATAAATTATGTTTGGTGTTGGGATTGTTTCCCCTTAAGGTTTCCCTATACCGTGATAGGTCACACTCTAAGGATGTACCCCTAGGCATCGCAAGGGCTCTACCTCTTGACCGTAATGTGGGATACCTCCACTAGATCCCCATGTTGTGGCCCTTTAGCTAGTACTTCTAGTGTACTTGATTCCACCAAAGGGTGAGGTACAATTTTATAGGTGATTAAATCCACTCACAACAACATTTTATGTCTTTTTGATATTTTGACATAGAAGTATTATCATCAGAGTCCAACGTCCTCCTATTTCACTAGTTTGATTTTTCACTGTGCCAATTTTAGTGTCAACTACACTGATTACTCATATTTGGATATATTGTTAGATAAATATGATGTCCATTCACTGAGATGTGCATTTGCACTCGTGAAATATTTTATCTTATGAATTTAGATGCATTGTCATCTGAGTCTAATTTTCATACATTTGAGTGTGTTATGTTACTTTTAAACATAGGGGGAGTGATTTCTAATTAGTTTTGAGGGGTTTTTATGGGTCATACTTTTTATATTATGAACATATTCAATTGTCATGACTTTTATGCCACTTTTTTGTCATTTTAATAAATTTCTCTCAAAGGCAAATCAAGAAAGTTAAAAGCCAAATCATTTGAAACAAAAAGAAATGATATCTAAAAGGCAACATACAAATCTTAAAATTCAAATTCACACTAAAATACATGATTAAAAACACATCTCCTATCTCTAATTTAAGCTCAAACTCCACAGTTAGCCTCACATAGAGCTGAGGTCCTTTGGCATATGATAGGATAGTAGATTGGAATAAGGGAATTCAAAAAATATATATAGTGCTACCTACTTTTTCATACAAGTACCCAATCTTCACATTAGATCGACAACTCTATAAGGGGTCTTAAAGAGCAGGGAACACATCATGGGGAGGTAGGTCTATTTTACTTATCATACATTTAGCTTTCATGGGATGATCTATATAATCCATTTGTTGACCCAATACTTGTGTCACTAAGAGAGGTTCTTCAGAATCCTTACGGTTGATAGTCCTCTTGTTTTAACAAACTAAACTTTAGTGTCTTGAATTCAATAAAGAGTTTCTATGCCTTAGTTTTTCCTTCATTTTCCCCTCTAACCATTTCATTTTCCCCCTTGATAACAAATTTTGATTCCAAATCTATTTTCTCTCTTCTTTTATTCCTTCTTATTAATCTCTTAAAAGCATTTTAAGAGTACTTTGTTTCAGTTTTATCCATCTTTAGAGAAAAATAACATGTTTGAATAACTATGAATCACTCTTCTTTCATTTGTCATTATTATACTACCCTTATATTGTAGACAATTGAGTCTACACCCTTTTTCCATTATTACATGTTTCTATTTATGTATGCCTTCTTCATGTTTATCTTACATCTTGACTTACATTTAATTCAACATGCTTTCATATTTTTCTTTATGTTTGATTCTTTAATGCCTATCTTACATGAGCTTACTTTTTACTTTCTTCCATATCTTTGTTAGAGTTTTCTTGCATTGATATTTCATTTATCATTCATGTTTGACATGCTTCCCATCATGATTTTGTATGTTATACACTCCTTTTTATCATTCATATTTTACTTATCATTTGTCCTTTTCTTTCTGTTATCATTTGTCATTTATTTCCAATCATTTGTCATTTATTTCTTATCATTTGTCATTCTTTTTGTCATTTACTTGTCATTCATTTGTCAAATCATTTTCCATCCTTTTGCCATTTATTTGTTTTCAATATTCTAGCCTTGTATTAACAATCCTAATTTTCCAATTTTCTTAAAAATCTCAATCTAACCACTATATGCCTATATTTCATACAATTCAATTTTTGGCTCTCTATTTTTGCACTAACTTCTACAGGTTTTCCTAGTGTACTCTACATTATACACCTTCACATTTATTTCAATCTACTTATTTATCTATGATACTAACGTAAGTTAAAGGTATGTATTTCTCAAATTTAATCTTTCATTTATCTTATTTGATTATTACTACACCATACTTAGCATCAACTTTGTGTGTTATCATGTTCTCTTTTGAAGCACCATCGTATGTTGTACTTATGTGACACGTGATGATATTCAATTAGGGCATATGTATGCACATAATATATTCAAACTTTTATCACTTACTGACACTTCATATCTTGTAATAACCTGTCAAGTGTTAATCTATCTAAGTGAATGCTTTAAGGGGTACACTGGGAAAGGGGTGGGCAGACCATTGGTGCTTCATAAGATTGTTATTATTTTTTCGACTTGCCATCCACACACTAGCCTCCTGAAACCATTGAACCTCAAGATTTTTAGTCTTAGTTCTACATATTCCTATAACTTTCTATGTTTTATGCTTCATTTCTTGCCTTAGCACCCTTTTGACCTATTATTTGTGCTAGGTTGATGAGGTCGACCTAGTATAGTTTAAGGAATTTTTCTCTATTTTAGTTTGTTGGACTCTCAGTTGACCTAGCACAAACCTAGTGAGTTATACCCAAAAATGTGCTAGGTCAATTGGGTTGACCTAGCATAGCTGATATATCTATATGATTTTAGGGTAAGATGCTAATATATATATATATATATATATATATATATATATATATATATAAAATTTAATTTATTACCATTGTAAGAGAAAATAATTAAATGAAGAAGTACGAATGAACATCTGCCTATTGACCATTCTACTTGGGGAATAAATCTTTAGGGTTCAATACTTTATTTTAGATCTCTGATTTCATCTCGTAGATAAGTATTTTGGATGCTTAGATAGGTTTTGCATCCTAGATCTAATTTATATTAGTTATCCTTATATACCATGAAAATAGCTTGCGAAGCACCTTGGCCAAGGGGGAGATATAGGCTTAGTGGGTTCATCTTCAAAGGTAAGTATTCATAACTTTATTCCTATTTTGTAAGAGTAGATAGATAGTGCATTTGTATTCTTCTCTTCCATGTATTAGGATTCCATGTACATTTATGTGAGTATATGTCTCTTATAAATGTTTAGTTTAGTTATTTATTTTTTTATTTCTAACCCCCACTTTATGCCACAAGATTTGGTGTGCACTAGATTAGATTTTCTTTTCTTGTTATTGGATTAGTGAAATATTTAAGCATAGCACTATTTTAGGGTTGTTGTGTGATTGTGTTAGACTTTAGGCTTTGGAACCCTACCTCACATAATGTGTTGTGACAAGTGATCCCCTAATTGGGTCTAGCATATCCTCACATTGGTCATGGTCCCACTTAACAAGTGTATGCCCCCAATCAAAAGTATGGTTGTGCTCTATCACATTTGATCTAGAATTGATTTATGGACATGATAAATTTTAATTGCATACACTATATTTCTCCTAATCATACCCAAAAAAACATCAAAGACATACATCTTAATTTTGAGAAGTAGATAAGGGAGATTGGCATAGAATTAGATTATAGTAGGTAGCATAAGGAGATTAATTATCAATATTATTTACATTAATAATAGGGGAGCAAGAAAATAAGGCATCATGAAGAATGTTTGGATAAATATATTATAGCTAAGGAGGAGTAGATACATCAACTCATTATGCATGCATAAAATATTGAATCTCAAAAAATTTCTTCAATTCCTAGTTTTAAACAAATCACTCCTACTTTGTTAGTTGAACCATCTTGACCTCCCACCATATCCATTTTAGAAGGTGGGCCCATTGTATGGAGAGAATATGGAGGTAATTTAGGTGAAGAGGAGGAAACTTAAAGTGAAGATGATAAGGGGATGATCATTGGCAACCCTCTTTTTGCCACTACTCCAAGGGAAAAATTTGAGAGAGAGAGGTCGGAACTACCAACTTGTTTTTATGAGCTACCACTTTGTGTGATGGAGGAGGACCTTGAGGGTGAATAAAACCTTTACGAGGAGTATGAAATTCAAGAAGAAGATCCTAATTAACTCAAAATTAGTTTGGAGACACCAATAAGTGAGGGGGAATTGTAGGACTTATTTAAGAAACTAGAAGCAGGTTATGTTCCTCTTCAAGGGGACTATAGTCTGAATAAGAATAAAAAGTGCATCTTTGGAAAATAAATCAAGAAATAAGAGTTAGGTTTTATTAGAATTGATTTGTTTGATATTTTAAATGTTGGATATCAACTCCTTAATGAACCTACAAATATTTTCACACTTATAAAATATAATTTAGGCTTGTTTTGGTCTCAACCTCTAAAGAATTAACATCCATATCCTTTTGAGGCCATTACCTCAATCATATCCATTGTCTTGTCAAGAGGATGCCCCATCAAGCACTTGGCCTAGTTGGATCATAATAAGGAGAAGTCATCACATATTATGTTTGATCTAGAGCATAAGATTGAACATCAAGAGGATCAAAATCAGCTTGTCTCTTCAATGGTGGTGAAATTTAAGGCCAATGAGCTATATGAGGAGTTTGTATACATATGGGACATGTTTAATCCATATAATCCATTAAAAATTTAGCCAATGATATGGGTGATTAAGGAGTAAGCTGATTGGCTAAGAGTGTTATATAAAAATCAAGATTCCCTTTTCCTTCAACCACATGGGAGAGATATTAGAGGTTTATAATTTGATCTAGGTGAGATAGAGGTGTGTTGAATCCTTTTACATAGTAGGTTCGGTGTTCTTCCTCTAAGTGCTACAAACACATTGTTTTGGTATTTTAGTTACTTTTCTCTTTCCCTAAATGTTTTTGCATAGGTTGTTATTTCATTATTGTGTGTTTTAGAGGTGGTTTTCAATCTTCTTCAAGTAGGTCTAATAAGGTATATTATTAAAATTGAGTGTATTTGACACTCCATGTCTAATGGATTCATAAAGGCAACTGGTTTGAGTGTTTAGGTAGACAAAGACCCCTAAGAGGTCACCAAAATGTTGACTATTATAGAAACCCATGGTCCATATAACATTTGCACATTTGAAAGATTATTTTTTTAAGGAATTATTACTTATATGGAAGGGGAAATGACACATCACCAAGAGTGGAATGTGATAAGGAGGTGGTGGACTAAGGTTTGAGTGTGCAAGACCAAATTATACATCCCACCCACATCATGGACTTCCATATAGGCATGCATGTGTTAGGGGCCCCACAAAGGTGCCAAACATGCATGGAAGAGAGTGGTGATGTGAGAAATCCTTAAATATCATGAAATACATGAAAACAATGTGGAAAACATGCATGATCATGTACAAACATGAAAGAGATGCAAGACATACAAAATACACGCAAAAACATACACCACCCCACCTATTATACCACACTTCCTCAAGGATCATAATGTAACATTTTAGTGATCTTCACTTCTCCTCTCTTCTCATTTTCTATATATGTAGGTTAAAAATGACCATTTAATTCTCTCCTCTTTGGTGATGGTGTAGCCCTATTAAAATGTAGATTTTTAATGATGGATTCCAAATTTTGAATTTAATGAAGATTAATCTCTTGCCTTCTCCAAGATTGTGTTATTATGTAATTCATGGAGTTGATGATTTATGTTTGTGGTAAAATATGATTTCCTTTGCATTATGTCCATATATATTACCTTTATGCATGTGGGTTTCTTTCTTGTAGGTCATATTATGTGTCATAATTGATTATCCAGGGATTAGTTGTGGAACTTCATCATCTGTGGATGTTATAAGACCACTTGGTCATCCATTATAACTCTAACAATGTAAAAGAGCTCCATATGAAAAATTGATGTAGGATAATACTAGTTTGGAGTTGTGTATGATGATATTTAGTCTAAGGTAGTTCATTGTTCTATTAGATCCAAGGAGGAGACAAACTTATTTTGGTACACCACCTTCTATTTTAGTTTATGTTTAGCCATGTTTTATCTCTTTTCCCATTACAAATTTACCATTATTTTAGGTGATTCATCAAGGGAACCCCCCCTCTCTAGAGGTTCACTCCAAAAATAAGTCACCCAAAGACTTAGAGTGATCTCATTGTATTAGCTAAAGTTGGGAGGTATTGAAACCACCTCTTCAAAGGGTACAACTACAAATTGATAATAATTTTCACTCTTGATTTCTTTCTCATAGTTACTTATTCATTTGCCATTATTAATTTATTTGAGTTACAGTTCATTTAGTATTCCACCTTTGATCTTAGATTTATCTCTGACATGGTATTAGAATGCTAGATTTGGTAAACCAAATGCCTAGTTTTTTTATGCTATTTGAGTTTGTAATGAGATCTTGAGTTTATTTTTGCAAAAATAACTTGCTAATTTTTTTTTTGTGATAGTTGCAAAAGGTTCAATGACCTAGTTTTTGGTATCTATGGCCTTCTCATCATATTGGATCAAAATCCATACCATGACCTCTCCTATGACATGCTCACTTGACCTATAATTGCATATGGTATTTTTGAATTCTTTTGGACATTCAATTGTTAGCTGGATGAGTTTAACATCACAATCATTTGAGATCCCACATGGCCTTGGTTTTTGTGTAAGAACCTCTGATTATTTTACCTTAATATTCATATCCACCATTCACTCTACAAGAGTATACACTGAGTGAGCTTACTATGTGGAGTAATGTATTGTGAGATACCACTCTCAAGTTTGCATATTGTCTCTCAATTCACTATGCATTACCTTTCAACATGTTAGCTTTGATTACCCTTTCCATGCCTTTTTAGTTGATCTACTCTCACTTATAGCCATGATATTATACAAAGTATCTTAAAAAAATCTCATTCTCCTCACATGTAGTAATCCATTCTTGAGTATATGTAGTGGGTACAAAGAGGTTGGTTTTGTATAAACAACATATTTCTAGAGTCTTTAGGCCATAGGCTTCGAGCCTTCACCAACCTAGTCTTATCTACACCACATAGCTTTATACCTACCTAAAACATGTTGAAGCATTTTAGGTGCACAATAGATGTCCACATGATCTTCTATTGGCATGTAACTTTCAATATGCACTATTTTCTCCTTCTCATTCATTATTCAATATGTTATCATTCACCCTCACCATTATAATCTCATTGTTCTACATGTTGCACTCCAAAAATACCCATGTGCATGTCTTATACACCCTTCATAAATGTCATGCTAGAAAAAACCATTTTTTCTCATATGTGGTATTGGCTAAAACCATTGCCTTAATTTTCTTTGCTAGAAATTTAATTTATAAACCACTCCTCTTTTATAAAATAGTGGTGGGAAAAGTTTTTAAAAATATTTCATGATAATTTAATATCATGTATTGATATTAAAAATCAATATTATTTTAAAAGTCTTTGTATGGTATCTTTTAAAATAAGGGGAGGGGTGGGTTATTATCATTTGCATGTATAAAGTTTTGAGTAGGAGGTGAAAGATTTATCGATGGAGGTTATTATTGGGTAGGGGGATAATTTATTTATGGTGTGTGATCTCATTTCATAGGGGAATTTTTTGGACTTTTTTTCTAAGTAAAAAAAAATATTATATTGGGGACACAAATGATTTTTTGATTGGTTTTTATTAAAAAAAAAATATTATATAGAGATATTATATGAGATATTAAAATTTTATCTTATAACTTGGTCATTTAACTCATGTATTATTTCATTAGATAAATGTTGACCAAATTGACTATCTAGTCATTTTGGGTCAACTTATATAGCAAAAATTTCTATTAGAGGGTCTGTCATAAGTCATTTAGTGTTAATTCATGCTTATAATAGTCTAACCATGGTCAATTTGGCCCCACAAGTCATTTCAAGTCTTTCTAAGGTCTTTTCAATAGTTAAAATAGTGCATTTAATGACTTATACATATTTCTTGGGAATTATGAAAGATTAAAAAAATGATGTCACCTCATATGTGTCAATTCTAACTTCTAATAATTATTTTAGTTGACAAATTGGTAGAATATTCAAAAAAGTAGTTTTCTTGAAAAAATAATAGGTTTCAGGAACTTATATATCCTATGAGGAAGAGTGACACATGTGGGATGGTTGAAGTGTGACCCTTCAACTTCTCTGATCCATACCTATGTTTTTCCATCTTTGGAAGCACCAAAAAATGGCTCAAAACATTTCCATCTCTCTATCTCTCTCTTGGAAAGCATTCTGATGTTCACAGGTTTGTACTTGGTATGGTCAACTAGAAGAGTTTTAGGTCTATTGCTTCTGGGGGTGGATAGTACATGAGTTGAACTTCATTTTCATAGAAAGAGTTTAGAGATTGGTAGGTTGAGCTTTATGAACCATCTCTTAGAAATTATCCACTCCATTATTCTTGTCATTCCCCATACCCTACAGGTTTCCTCTTCTTCTAAGGTGGTTCGTACGGTCTAATTGGTGGAATCACTTCATGAGGTTCAAAATATATTCCTCACCATTCTAAGCTTTCCCCCAATAAATTGGTACGTGTGGAGCACTAAAAAACTTCCATGTTTCCCTTTGGATATTTAAAGGAGTGTTTTTTAGTTTTGTGGATGAAGGTGATGTTTACATGGTTTTAAGTTCTCACACACCTTTGTGTTGATGTTTCATATCGTAACAGAGCTCGTGAAGTGTTGAGATAAATGTGAAAAACATATTGGTATAACAAAATGAATGGAGACCTTTATTATTTTTAAAGCAATGTTGTTTATTTCCCAAGTTTTGGTTTCCATGGTACTATAATAGGAGATATGAGGCAATGAAACACTCAACCACATCAGAGCTAGATGGTCAAAGCTTTTCTCCACCATAGCCATATAAAGAGTCTCTCAATGGTTTGAAAAGAAGGATTACCATTGCTCATGCAAGTTTTAAAGCAATATAAACATGAATGGTTATGTCTCCATTTTGGGGAAAAGTAACCTTAGTTTCTCTGAATTAGGATTTCATCTCATCTAAAACCTTGTGAATTGATCCATTTGGAGGTCTCAACTTCCTTCTAAATCTTGTGTTTCATTGAAAAAGGGTGATGTGATCATTTGATCAAGTTTAAGAAGGATATCCAATGAGTATAAATGTATTGTTAAGGTGTCATGTAGAAGGTAATTTCACATTATAAGCTACAACAATTTTAAATCTCAAATGGAGTTAATACACCTATAGGTGGCTTCCAAGGAGGATAAATTGGCAATGTGGATTAGTCCTTATGAGACATGTAAAAATATATGAGGGTAACAAGTGGACTACGTTTGGATGTTTGGAAGTGTTTAAATAACACATACACATGAATTTACCAATATTACAACCCTTAGCTACCTTGTGCAAATCACCATTATGTATAAGTGCTGTAGCAAGCCTATAGCAATGAAGAAGTGAAAAAAAGACATGAAGAATGGAGTGGTGACTTGAATGGTACCTAAATAGTGTTATCTACCCCAAATGAGGTTATATATCCACTAAAGATAACTCTAGTCTAGATGGTGCATCTCATCTCAATTGAAAGTACATCTTAGGTGTATGGAGGATTGTAGAAAAGTTACAATTGGAAAATAAGGTCACACTTTGATGAGGATAATGAAATCCTAAGAGACAAAGATCAATTATAAAGGTAAAATGAGTGTTTTTTGGATATGAGAAGTATTTCAAAGGTAATAACATTAATCTTACATGCAAAAAACAACCTACAACCAACCTTCAAAGTGTCAAGAACACACATATCTGCAAGTGGGATGAAGACAATTGGAGAGTCAAGTGCCTCCACAAGACCAAGTGAGAATATTTAGGGCTTGAATATGATGTTAATAATCCAAAATAACATGAAGAGATAGAGAAAAAAATGAAAATATGTCAAAGTTCTCCACTTATGAGGTCAAAAGGACTAATTCTACCCTCAATCTCTAGGCAGTCACCTTCAGAAGTTAGTGTTGAGTTTCATGCTAGTTGGAAGGGTAAATGAAGGAGTTGAGAGATAAAATTTAGTAAAGGGGGTTTTCATGACCTAAGTAAGGATCCCATGTATTCAAAAATAATGAACAAGAAGGTATAATACTCTTTTTTTGTCTCAAAGATATGCCACTTTCAGGGCTTAAAACTTGTAGAAGAGAGAGAAAATGGTGGAAATTGAAGGCTAGGGTTGAAGTGGATGAAAAAAAAGATGGGGAAAGCTTGGATAAGAATGGAAAAATATTAATTAAGGATCCTAAGGCATTGGAACAAGCCCAAGTGATGATTAAAGAATATGGAGGATACCTAACATAAGCTAAAACACCTTGCTAAAAGTGCAAGCAAGAAAGATGCTCTAACCAAGAAGGGTTACATAGAGTGTTGAGGCCATAAAAAAAAAATATAGAATCCATCAGTCCAGATTTAGAATCATACATATAAACTATGAACTCCATTAGTATAACGAAGGACTCTATTAGCAGAGCTTCATTACTTTCATAGGCCTCAAAGAATGCATAAGGGAGCTCAAAACCATTTGAGTGCTAGAAAGTGGATGAAATGGATAAGGATAGACCCATGGGGAATAATTTGACCTATTAGAGCTATTAGAATGAAGAAGAAATCCCTAATTGATCATTATTGGACCCAATATCATGATAGGGTATGCAAAGAGAAGGGGTGCAATTGAGAAGGTCACTTCAAATGCTCATACCTACCTAGAAGATTTGCATGGGATTCTAAGAGGTTGTAAGAGGGTGAAGGGGGTCCTAAAAAACCACTTTTAGGTGTTAGTTTAGAAATCCAATATCAGAGGTTTATGAACAATCCTTAAAGGGCCAATGCACTTAAAACCCTTCAAAACCCATATTTTGAGATCTGATTAGAGAGATGAGATTCAAAATGCATATAGATGGAATAATTAACCCTAGGACCTGAAGGAAAGTTGTTAACTCCATGAAGATCAGAGCCATGGAGTCATATTGTATGGAATCTATACGGATGGAGTAGAGGACTAGTTTATTTAATAATTTCTTGTATCTTACAAGTTTTGAAGATGATCAAAGGATGCTAATCACTTAGGAGGATAGATTGGGATTTGAATCAAATACCCATGTCATTTACAAAGATAAAAAATTGTCTTAAGTGTCTCTAGTAGGCTTCTCACATCAGCCAATCCAGAATGAGAAGAGTGATCACATAGTGGAAAGAGTGGCAACTCAAATTTGGAGGTCTTATAAGGTGTTTTGGATGGAGCTGAGCATATGAGGTATCCTAACATGTGTCCTAACACCCTTGATATGTATCAATTAGGGAGAATAAGGAGATGCTAAGACTAAGTGTCAAGAAAAGTCTAAAAAGGAGTGAACATAGTGATATATGGTGATTATTCTTGTGTAAGAGAATAAAAATGATTTGGAAAACTTCAAATATAGGTAGAGGATTCCTTGTAACTTCTTATTATTAGTACAAAAGGGAAACTTGCCCCTAGTAAGCTTTGGAATTCCCAATGAAGGCCAATAATGAAAGCAGTTTCATGGAAGGTGTTTGAAGAGATGTTACACCAATTTTAGAAGAGGATGATTGTTTGGAATAGACACATATACAAATTAGTTTGTAATTCCTCTTACACTTCACCTACATGCATTGTAACTGGTTTCCACTTTTGGACACATGTCCTTATGTCTCTTGAAATTATTTTTCCTCTCTCTCTATTTCTAATTAATATAAGTATGAGCCATTTTGTCTATTGTATAATAATACATTTGGTATGGTGAAGCCCTACTATAATAACATTATACTTTGCTTCTGAACATTGATTGCAATTCTAATTATGAGATTTAAACACTTTTGTCTAAGTGTGAGAGAGATAAATAGTGAAGTTAAGTGATAATATCATCCTTGCTTCCTCTATCCTTCATGTTTAAGCAAGATCTCTGATCTAAAGTGAAGTGTAGTTATGATATTAGGCTCCTCTTCAAGCAAGTTATTATCTCTATGGTGTGCAATCTACCCCTAGATTAGTTATCTTGTTGATTATCTCATGTATGTTACCTTCACATTTAATCACTTATGTTAGGATCCTTTAAGGCTTAGAGTTGGTCTTAGAAAGCTTTGTTACTTAAAAAAAGTATGATAGTTTGTTGGATATCTCTTGGGGAATCACCACTTAAGTTTAGTTTTACTTTATGTAAACTTATAACTCTTTCCCTATAATAAAGCATTATATTAGTTCATGTAGACATCTAAATCAGGCCATCAATAACCTCTAATCAGGAATTCGGCCAATTTCCACCCAAAATGCATAATTTGGCCTAAAAACACTAAAATATGCTAAATGATGTGAAACTGACATATTCAAGTGCTGATTTTGGCCAGGGTATCCCTAAATAGGGCAATGCAATTTGTGGGCCAACTAACTTTGATCAGAGCATTTTGAGTCAAAATGACAATTTTGCACCTAAGTGCTCTAGATTGATCTTTCCTATCAAACCTCTTGCATGAGACATGTGACTTTGTTAGTTTTTTTGGTAACATCTTAAATGGGAATACGGTTCCAATGAATTTGACATCACCTTCCAATTCCAATCTAGTCAAATTTTAGACCAATAACAAGACATTCTAATCAATTTGAGTAATTTGTGCACAAAGTGCTTAAACATGCTTAAGAGATAATTAATCCAAATTAGAACCTAATTAATAATTCCATGGAAAATTGTTGAATACTTATTTTTGAAAATGAATATTGAATATCTGCATCATCAAGTGACCTCATTTCTTGGAAAGACATCCCTAGGCCATAAATGCCGTAAATATTAGGATTCATGACCTCCATGCCTCATAAATTCCTTCCATGATTCCCTCTATGCCTCTTAATTGCCCCTTCTTACAATGTCATGATGAGGATAATTATAAAATTAATTCCAAAAATTGAATTAATCCTCAACCACACATCTCAATCATGAGATGGATGATTCAAGTTGATTCTAGACATTCTCAAAAATCTATAAATAGGAGGCCTTACCACATGAATTTTAAGACTTGATAATGCAAAGTTATAATGCAAAAATGATTCCAAAATCCATTACAATTAGTGTTACCATGCCAAATTGATTCCAAGCCAAGCCAAAGCCAAAGGTGCCAAGGAGAGATGGAGGTAGCCAAACTTCCATTGCCAAGGACTTCATGGGCACAAGTCGAGCAAACCACTATTACAAAGGCATTTGGAGCATCCAAGGAAGGTGAAGGAACTCTTACATTTTATTCCTTAATTTTTAGTTGTGTTTATCATTTTTTCTTGTTAACTAATCTCTCCCTAGTGTCTAAGCCTAGAGATGTTATGCTATTAGTGTCTTTCTTTCATTTTATTTTCATTTTGGAACTAACACCATACTGACCATCCTCTCTTGAGTCAAATTCCTAGATCACATAATGGCATGATCGGTGGGACTAGACGCATCTCACACCTGAAGAGGATCATTTTTCCACTTTAAAATATTTATTTGGGCCCTTAAAAATATTTTAAATTGATTTTCTAACTTTATTTTACCATTTTTGTTTACCATGGTTTTACACAATAACCAACATCGACAAGTAAGACTGACATCAATTACATAGCTTAATTGACATTAGTTAACAAAACCAACAATAGTTATATACCTATCATATGGTCATATTGGTATAACTGATGTCGGTTAGATAACCGACATCAATTAGCCAAAGTAACCATCATCAATTGTATATAGACAACATTGATCACTGTGTTTTTCCTAAACATACACTTGAGAGCTCTTTTTCCAAAGTTCATTATTTCAAACCAAAAAGAGCTTCAAAACTAAAGGACATGCTGACATTTTTTCTATAAGACCAAGCTTGATATTTTCTACAAACATGTTTTAAATCACCTTTTTGTGCTTAAAAACAGTTAGGAACCTTGTTTTGGTGATTAATAAAGAATTTTTTTAGATGCTTATGGTAAATGTTTTCAAAGTTTGAAACTAAGACCAAGGAATCAAATGAATACCACCTCACTTTCCCTTTAGGCTTAAAATTGAACACACTTTTCAACTCTTGTTTGTAATAGTTGTTTAATCAAATTTTTGTTTGGAAAAAAGAGGAATGTTGTGTGTATGCTCTTCCATTTGTCCCCTTTAGGGAACCCTTGGAATCAAAAGTGCCATTTCTATTGTAAATAGCCTAGTCCAAGGCTTAGAAAGAATGTTGTCTAAAGCACTCCCAAAAAACTTTTCAAAGTTTTGGTGAACTTGAAAATGACCCTAAAGTCTTTCTACTTTGTTGTTTTCTTTATTTTATGCAAACTTAGATTGTGAGGGGGACTTCATCACCTCCCACAAGTTATTTAGGGAAGCTTTGACCCAGGGTTTCATCTCCTGATATTGACTTCACTTACTCCTTTAGAGTTAAACATGGGATGTATCTACATTTGGACATCACACTACACTGAGTGAACAACATGATGTGGTGGTTGTAAAAAGGACTAAACCTTTTTACAACTAGTCAATGTCACAATCACCTAATTTATGTGCTTATCTTTTACATTATTTGATGTGAAAGTCATTATGCAATTGATTCCCCTAGAAATGTTTAAAGATTTCTAGTTTATTCAACCCCATTTTTCCATATCCTTGATAGGATTTGGATGATTATACTTAGAGTATTTTGGTCATTTTTGATTGGTATGTTTTGAGATTAAAACTTGTTTGTTTGTTCATAAGCCATGTCAAAACAATGTATTTGAGTTATGAAGTGTAGTGTTATGATACCCAAATCACGTCAAAACATTTTGAGCCTTTTAAGTCTTTGAAACATAATATTGACCACATTATTCGAGTATGCTTATATCGTTATGCTGCTCAGTTTGTTTCAAGACTTGTTTCACCTTGTATCAAAAACCATTTATTTCAAACCATTTTGTGTATATCATTTAGACCTTTATCTTGTGTCATCATGCTGTCTAATATTGTCTAGCTTGTTTTGTCAAATCCTAGTTTTCAATGTTCAATTTTTAATTAACCTTGTCAAGTTTGGATTCAGACATTGATTTATTTTTGTTTAGGCCATAATTTGTGGAACTGATACATAGATATTTCTCTTTTGGGTTGCATAACTTCAGTTAATTAATTACCCAAACTTCAAAACTCTTGATGGTTTTTTTATTTAAATCCTATCCTCATCATTATTTGTACCTTTATTTGGGAGAACACAAACTTTCTCAAAGAATATTTTATCTTATGCCTTATGCCAACTGATCATGTTTATGTTTGATTATGTGCCAGGTTTATGTCAAAGTTGTTTTCAAACTTGTTAGATTAAATCAAATCACATTAGTCTTTGTTTCAAGTCTAGCTTTTGATGTCATTTGGCTCAAAGTTATGGTATATGCCTATTTGTTTGAGCCTAGATTTTGAATCCACATTTAGACAAAAGACCTAATAACTCAAATTTTCCCTTTCCTAGTTTAGACTTTGTTTGGAACAATTTGACCTAGACCTTTGACATGCTAGTATTTATTCTGATTCTTAACATTTTATGCATATGACATTTGACATTAGACATTTTATGTTAGACTATTTTATGCCAAGTCTTAACACAAATCATTTTGGAGATACAACTCCACTTTCAGACCATATTGGAGATACAACTCCACCTCTTTGACCAAGTTAGACCAAGATTGAACCATTTATCCTTTGGACATAGTTTTTTCAGAGTTTGTAGAATTCTAAGTTTTTTTATTTTTGGAGCTTTCATCATTTACATGGATATATCTCGCTACACTTATGGTGGAGTCACTTACAATCCAACTTATAAAAGAATGGCTGCATAAAATGACCTTTATGGCTTTTTTCAAGACCCTAGTTATACTAATATGGTTTATGAGATATATTTCTATCCATATCATATTAATCATTCATGGGAACATATTCAAAATCCATAAAATCCAAATCGAGACCTTGATTGGCATGAAGAGTCTTGTGAGGAAAAAGTTGAAGACCCAACTACAGATAATGTTATTTGGGATATGGATCCATACCCTCTTTGCAATAGTCAGTACATGGAACATAGTCAAGAACTAGCTTATGAGCCAACTCATGACTAAGATGATATGGTTTATGAGGAAGACTTGGATGCTTTGGCTTATGCTAGTAATCAGGTTCCCCCACATCATACCATTTCTATTCCAAAACCATAATGTCACACAATTCCCATACCAAGACCTTGTACTTTGGTTTGTGTGAGTAACCAAGCTCCACAATGCCCAACCATTTCTATACTAGGACTTCATCCTTTGGTTTGTGTGAGAAATCAAGCTCCACAATTCCCCTTCATCATTCTAGGACCTAGTCCTTTGGCTCGTGTGCAAAATCAAGCCCTATAATGCCCTATTGTTAGCATCTCAAGACTTTTTCCTGTGGCTCATGTGTGAAATCATGTTCCCCAAGGTCCCACCATTATCTAACCATAAGTCATTCCTCATCCATTACCAATCCCAACCAAACCTCAACTAATCCAATCATTCAAAGACCAAGCTATGTTCAAAACTAGTATTTTCCAACTCATTGAAAACTAAGGCCAAGAAAACCAACCAGTCCAAGATGTTTTTATTAAACCAACCACTTATGATAAGTCAACTTGTGATGAATCACCTATTGATCCTATACCAGTTGTCAAGGAGTCTCACACTGATGAGCCAATCTTTGCTGAGTCACTTCTTAATGATTATAACCTCCTTTTGGAAAATCATTACCTCAGCTATGTGCCTATTTTTCAAGATCCTCCTATTGATAAGCTAGTCTATAAAGAGTTATCTCTTGACCTATTTACCATCCTAGAGGAGTCTCACTTTAACAAACTAATTTTTATGGAGCCCATTATGCCATCACAAGCCATTACTTGTCCAAAAATAAAAATTCAACAAGACATCATTGTAACAGAGTACCCATCATATGAAGAATTAAAATTAGAGTTAGGTTCTATTCTTGAACTAACATTAGGTTTAACATCAAAATTAGAATCAACATTAGTCTCAACATAAAATTTAGAGTCCCTTGAGATATATTAATATTTAGAAGAAGAATATGTTCATGGCTGTTACAACATTGGTTACACATGCTTTGCAGATCAATTTGAATACATTTTTGATCCTTCTATAATTTTTGAGGATGAGTACTTCAGCTTCAACATAAGTTTTCCTAGTATCTTCTATGAGGATTATACAACCTCTACCCATTCCATTACCATTCCACAAGCCATTACCATCAACCAAATAAACATGCCATTGACATTCCATCTCCCACAAGTGTCGATTGGGATTGATAGAATCACACTTTGTTAAACTACATCCATGGTGGCATAGTAGTTGAAGAAGAGCAAGGAGGCCAAGACAACATTCATGTAGTATAATCACACTCTCCTAGTCAAACCTTTTTGGAGGTGCTAGGGGATAATCAAAGTCAGAACTCAACATCTTCTAGTGAAACTTTTTTTGGAGCACTAGAAGAAAATCAAAGTCAAAAGTCAACATTCCTTAGTGAAACCTTTTCGAAGGTGCTACAGGATAATCAAGACAACTTCATTGGTGAAAACCTCTTTGAGGCACTAATATTTGAGCACAAAAGTTCTTAACTAATTGATGAAGACAAAATCAAAGATCAAATCAAAATAGCTTCCTATCTATAGCCTAATCATATGGTAGCTACTCTTAAAATAAAAAAATAGAAGAATCTCATGGTCCTATCAAGAGAACAAGTCTTCAGCCCTGCCACAACCAAAGTTATGTTAAATTTGACATCAACAACATTACATGTGTCTAAACATCCCGATCTTCAATTATTTCCCTACCATTACACATTCCATTATCATCTACCATTCCATTTCATAATCAAACCTACCATCCATTATTTGTCCTTGTTTACCATCCATGGTCATACTTTCCTTTGTAGATGCTATAAAGATACCTTGTCTCGATATTTGAAGGAATTAGAATTAATGACTAATGAAGATCAAAACAACATTCTCAAAATTCAACTCTACAAGCCATTTTTTGACAAAGTATTTATTCAAATGAGGTGTGGGATAGCAGTTAACATAATCAAGTATTCTATTTATATCATTTTTTGATTAGGATGTGCATCTCCCCATTAGCAGGAACAATATAATCAAAAACCACACTCAAGCCAAAAACATGTACAATGCCATTGCCATTGTTACATATCCATTTTCCATTGTTGTATTTTATTTCCATTCAATTCATCACTTGGGGGAAATCCTACTACCATTTTATCTAGCCAATCATTATCTTTAGAAAGATGATACCATCCTATCATTCCATTTCCTATCTAGACCAAAGCCTATATTTAACCATCCTACCCAATCCTATTTTGATCTTGATTCATTTGGTTCTTCCTACACTTTTTATGAGAGGATTACAATCAAGTTTTAACAATCAATCTAATATATGTTTAAATGATAGTCTATGAAATTAGTGTGACAGTTGATTTGGCAAGATATCTTTCATCCTATATCCATGTTTTTTATGCAAACTTCATTATACCACCTATGAGAAAATCAATATTTCACCAATATTTTTATAATTATAAACACATATGGAAAAATTAGTATCATTGACCTATGTTATTGTATCTTAATTATAACCACCTATGGAAAAACTAGGGGTAACACTTGTTTATCGTGCATTGATGTATCACCTTGCCATTATTATTTTCATTTGACTAGCCATTTGCTAGATTTGAGAACTTGTTGGGACCTAGTTAATTTTTCTTCACCTTTTATGTGGATGAAATTTCTATGACTGGAGGTCATTTTAGGACTTTGTGGGTCATTCTCAATTCATGTTGAGGTCACCTCAGTCCCCTTTTCCATACGCTCTCACCATTTTTCATGCAACTAAGCCAAACACTCTCACCATTTTGCAAGTAGGTATCTTTTCATTCTCTAATAAGTTAAGATACCTAAAAATGCCAAAAACATTTATAAAATTTCAAAAATCCAAAAATATTTATCTTGTCTAAGCCTAGTCAATTATCCTTGATCTATCTTATTGGAGTATGGTCATTGTTAGGATGCTTTCTTTTTATTCTATTTTTAAGATTTCTATTCATTTGATTATTTTAGGTTGTTTGCTTGTTTATTTTTCTATATATTTTTTATTTATTTGCTTGCTTGTTTATTTGCTTTCAACACTGTTGCCTTGACTCGGTCTATAAGCATTCATTGGGTGATTCTTTGAGAATATTATTCTTGAGTCTATCCATCTTCATATGTCAACATTGTCATCATCATTTTTATCATTGCTTCATTATTTTGGAGTGTTTATTGGATATCGAGAGTCAATCCTTATGCATATTTCAACCAATTCTTCATGGTGTTCTATCATGATGCCTACCATCACATGCTACAAGCAAAATTATCTTCAGGAAGGTCTACAATCAATAGAGATACAAAATTTTCTTCTGAGCACCTTGGAAAATCCTCCCACCCACCTTGATCAATATCAACCCTATGACCATTATAGTTGTATCATTGCTAGTGAAGATGAGCATCTCCTCATTAGCAAGTATAAATGGATCATTTACACTGATCAATCTTATTCTTCTATTCATCTATTTCATCACTTTACACCCACTCATCTTTAATTTGAATTCTAAGTTATATCCTTGAGTTATGCTTGCTAATCAACCCTAACTGGGGCATAATCATTTTAAACCAATCTAGGTCCTCTTAATGATTATAACTACCAATGTGAAAATCATTATTTTGACTTTTATTCTTGATTATAACCACCTTTGGTCAAATCAACATATTTTTTACATCAATGGATGCAAGAATTTTCTCATTTGGATTAATCTTAACCATGAGTTAATTCTACCTTTCTTCTTGTTTCTTTTCGAGGGACCATCCATCAACAAATGTGATGGCCACTCCCTCGAGGGGGAATCATCATAGGCTTCCCAAAACTATTTGGACCTTTTTTATTTAACCATCATCTTCTTTTTAAAATATAGGCCATCTCTCATTATTTGAGAAGACATTGCTTTGCCTATGATTTTTAATATCTTCCCAAATAGGGTAAAACTATAGACACCTAAATGTAGCCATCGATAACCTCCAATCAGGCTTTTGGCCAATTTCCACCCAAAATGCATAATTTGGCCTAAAAACACTAAAACATGTTAAATGATGTGAAACTGACATAATCAAGTGTAAATTTTGGCTAGGGTATCACTAAATGGGGTAATTTAATTTATGGGCTAGCTAACTTTGATCAGATCATTTGGAGTCAAAATGACAATTTTTCACTTAGGTGCTCTGGATTACTCTTTCCTATCAAACCGCTTGCATAAGACATGTGTCTTTATTATTTTGTGTTGGTAACATCTTAAATGGGAATATAGTTCTAACACATCTGACATTGCCTTCCAATTCTAATCTAATCCAATTTTAGACCAATAACAAGACATTCTAATCAATTTGAGTAATTTGTGCACAAAGAGCTTAAACATGCTTAAGAGATAATTAATCCAAATTAGAACCTAATTAATAATTCCATGGAAACTTGTTGAATTTTTATTTTTAGAAATTAATATTGAATATCTACATCATCAAATGACCTCATTTCTTGGAAAGACATCCCTAGGCCATAAATGCCATAAATATCAGGATTCATGCCCTTCATGCCTCTTAATTGCCCCTTCTTCCAATGTCATGATGAGGATAATTATAAAATTAATTAAAAAAATTGAATTAATCCTCAACCATACATCTTCATCTCAGGATGGATGGTTCAGGTTGATTATGATCAATCTCAAAAATCTATAAATAGAGAGGCCATGAATATCATTTCTAAGTTATTTGGTGCAAAGTTATTATGCTCAAATATCTTCAAAGTCTTGATAATTAATGTTACCATGGAAAATTGATTCCAAGCCAAGCAAAAGCAAAGCTAAAGGTTCCAAGGAGAGATGTAGGTGGCCAAGCTTCCATTGCCAAGGACTTAATGAGCACAAGCTGAGTAAGCCACTACTACAAAGGCAATTAGAACATCCAAGGAAGGTGAAGGAATTTTTGCATTTTATTCCCGACTTTTTAGTTTTTTTGTCATTTTTTCTTGTTAACTAAGATCTATCTAGTGTCTAGGCCTATAGATGTTATGTTATTAGTGTGTTTCTTTCATTTTGTTTTCATTTTGGAACTAACACCATACTAACCATCGTCTCTTGAGTCAAATTCCTAGATCACAATTCATAAGAATTTCAAAGAAGATCTAAGGAAATAGCCCTCATAATACTAGAGATTCATCTCTCTTACAAGTTCCCACAAACTTGAGAGATGATTCGATGTTGCATCAAACTATAGGAGCTTGAATAGGTTGTCCTAGAGTACACAATTTGATGAAAACAATAAATATGGAGGGTGAGGCCCAATTTTTTAAGTAGCCACACCCCCTCAAAAAAAAACCAAACTTTCTTTTTTTATCTCTGCTTTCTTTTTGTCACACTTGTATTGCTCATGAATACATGTTTGGTGGTAAATGATGTCTATTTTGGGGGGCATTTTTTCATATAATTGGTGAATTTTGGATAATTACAAGGGCCACACAAGCTATAAATTATGTTTGGTTTTGGGATTGTTTCCCCTTAAGCCTGCCCTATACCGTGATAGGTAACATTCTAAGGATGTACCCCTAGGCATTGAAAGGGCTCTACCTCTTGACCGTATTGGGGGCTACCTCCACTAGATCCCCATGTTGTGGCCCTTTAGCCAGTACTTCTAGTGTACTTGATTCCACCAAAGGGTGAGGTATAATTTTATAAGTGGTTAAATCCACTCACAACAAAATTTTATATGTCTTGTTGATATTTTGACATAGACATATTATCATCAGAGTCCAACATCCTCCTATTTCACTAGTTTGATTTTTCACTGTGCCAATTTTAGTGTTAACTACACTGATTGGTCATATTTGGATATATTTTTAGATAAATATGATGTCCATTCATTGAGATGTGCATTTGCACTCATGAAATATTTTATCTTATCAATTTAGATGCATTGTCATCTGAGTCTAATTTTCATACATTTGAGTGTGTTATGTTACTTTTAAACATAGGGGGAGTGATTTCTAATTAGTTTTGAGGGATTTTTGTGGGTCCTACTTTTTATCTTATGAACATATTCAATTTTCATGAATTTTGTGTCATTTTCATAAGTTTCATCATCTATGCCTACTACAAGACCTCTTGATCATCCCTTCTAACCCTACAAATGGAAAAACCCTCTATATGAAATACTAATGCAGGAGAAAACCAATTTAGAATTATGTGTGATGAGATTTAGTCTAAAAAATTTCATTATTCTATTAGATCTAAGGATGAAACAACCTTATTTTGGTGCATCACCTTTGGTTTTACTTTATTTTTAGCCATGTTCTCTTTCTCTTTTATCATTGCAAAGTTAGTGTTATTTTAGGTGATTTATCATGGGAACCAACCCTCTCTGGAGGTTTGCTCCAACCATAGTTCACCCACAACCTTAGAGTGATCCCATTGTATCAGTTGAAGTGGAGGAGTCTTGAAAAAAATTCTCTAATGGGTATAACTTTAGATAGATAACAATTTCTAGCACACCAGGTGGGATAGTTTCAACATCATCCATTGAAGAGTTTTGGTGTGTTCTTCAATGTATGTTTCCATTCAAAGTAATTTCTTCAATACCATGGTGACTCTAAGTATCCATATATTAGTTTGAGTAGTCTAAATTATTAAAAGATTATAATCTAATGTCTTCTCTCCCCCCCCCCCCCCCCCCGCATTTTATCAAGATGTATCTTTTTTACCCTCACACCATCCATATTAAGTCCAAAATGCTTTCCTCCATCACACCCATGCTCATCATTATTGGAAACTTACTCATGCTTATAATCATCCCTTTGAAAGCTATGTTGCTCTTAATCATCCCCAAAAAAACATCAAAGACATACAACTTGATTTTGAAAAGCAAATAAGGGAGATTGGCATAGAATTGGATTATAAGAGGTAGCATTAGGAGATTACTTATCAATATTATTTCCATTAGAAAGAAGGGAGAGAGAAAAGAAGACACTGTGAAGAATGTTTGGCTAGATAAATTATAGATAAGGAGGAGTAGATATGCCAACTACTTATTCATGCACAAATTATTGAATCTCAAACATTTCTTTCCATCCCTAGTTTCAAATAAACCAATCCTAATTTGTCAGTTGTACCATCTTGACCTCCCACCATATCCATTTTAGAAGGAGGACCCATTGTATGGAGAGCATATGGAGATAATTTAGATGAATAGGAGGACACTTCAAGTGAAGATGATGAGGAGATCATAATTGGCAACCCTATTTCTACCACTAATCCAAGGGAAAAATTTAAGGAGAGAGAGGTCAAAAGTAAAAACTTGTTTGATGAGCTACCACTTTGTGGAATGGAGGAGGACCTTAAGGGTGAAAAAAACATTCAAGATGAGTATACACTTTAAGAAAGTCCTAATCAATTCAAAATTAGTTTAG